>CM068373.1:408678342-409278342 GCA_034769895.1 Magicicada septendecula
CGCCAACGTAACTAACTCACTAAGCCGGCCGCTGTTGCTTATGTAGGTCCCGAAAATGTTCCAGAATAATTTTCCATTCTTTTGCCGGCGTTCCAGTATAATTTGCATAGTTGCATAGTTAACAGTCTGGAAGATACTTGAGTGCGATCTTGAGTGGCCTTGGCCTGCAACTGCTCGGGTAGACGAAGAATGGGTAGAAGAACACTCTTGACTCTTCCTGAGCGTCCCTTAATAGTTGTAGCAATATAAACGCAGTGATAAAGGCATAAAATAATGTTTTTGATTGTCTAGAGCTCGACTGATAACGTACCTGTGATTCCCAAAACACCAGGAATGAGCAAACACTTTCAAGGTAATTTTTATTTGCTGAAACAGAACAGCAAATAACTTAGCGTATCCCGGGCCTGGTGAATTTTATTTAACTTAGAAACTCTGTGTATAGTACACATTCAATAATCGTATAATCAGGAAAATTATTGAAATGTAGATGTTTTAACAAAATTTACGAGTGACGATGTTTTAGGCTCTATTATATATTCCACAGTTTTAAAATCACGATTCGTCGATACTCTTAATAATAACGTTTTTTAAAACCGTGTGAACATATAAGATTTATTATTAATAAAATGGAAAGAAAGTTGAGCATTTTAAGTCGTAATCTTTTGTTTACTAATTTGTGGTTTCTGTTGAAATTTATCTGATAAATAAAAGTTACGTAAAATTACATTTTACATACTCAAGGTTTTACCCAGTTTTATAAATGTTTATAGCGGAAAATTGTATTCTCAACAATTTTACGGGGACAAAGTCATATGATACACAGGGAGAAATATAAATTTATAGAAAGTGGTGGTTTTTCAAAGTAAGAAAACATTAAAATATTTTAGTAGGGAGCGGTAGATATTCATACAGACGACCTTGCGTTGACGCCTGTAAGTCAGCTAAAAAACTATGAACAGTCACGTTGCGGACAGACCGTCATAAAACTGTATTATTTGCTAGGGTGTAAGAAACATTCACCAAGATTGTAAAGTTAAATGCATCTAACAAAAGGAACCGTTATTTTAGAAAGAGAGCGTATAGGGCGAGATGAAGAGTGACGCGAAATTTCCTACCACGTGTTCTCGCGCAAGTAGTTGACGAATAACGGATAGCGTCATTTTTTACGCTGGTTGTTTCGTTAGACAGATTGGGTAGATTTGAATTTAGCGGTAAGTCGGACCAATCGGCGTGTATTTTGTCGATAGTTGGTGAGGGTAGTTTATAGCAAAGTATAAAAAATACGTAGAGTAAGAAGTTAAGTTAGTCAACGGAGAGATTACAGCTATTAGACTCGTAACATTTATTTTAGTCTACGGGGAGATCACTACACTAAGACTCGTATTAGTTGTAATAAAAATTTGTCAGTAATTTTAATAAGTAGGCCTATATTTCAATCGTCAAGTAAATCAGTTACGGTCACGCGATAGTAATCTGTGCGGAAGCTACGCATCGTAAACACTTAATAAATGTTAATAAGAAGAATTCTAGTGTAACTAAAGAAGATCAAATTAAAGCCGAGTAATATATCTAAATTTTAATTAATACAACATCAACCGTTAAAAAGTCGAGTTACTTAGCTATTATAAATGTGTCAAACGTCATTGTACGGGACTGTCGGTCGAGAGCAGTTATCAATCCGGTGTCAGACGCACTTAGCTTTGATAAGGATATACTGTTTTGCTACAAGTGTATTAGTATACGGCACCTGTGTAATTATCACTAAGTAAATTGAGTGAATTGTGTAATACTTGTGAAACCAGTGTAAATAGTGCGACCTGACAAGGATAACTATTCAACGGATAACTTCTGATCACCAGCCTGGAACCCGCAGCGTGGATGACATCGCATCGCAGAGTAATTCAACGGACACGTAAATAACAAAATGAACAATCATTTTAAGATTGCTTTTTAATTTCAATTATATGTCAATCTTGTTTTGGTGACTCAATCAGTCTAAGAATCCATTGCTAAGAAATAAACACTAACAAATTTTATAGTAAATGATTGAAGTACTGAATTATAAATTTGTAATATTTGAATGCAAATCGTTATTAAAAAACTTAATTAATAACAATAAAATTGTTTTTATTTATTACTGGCGCCCTGGGATAATTCTAAAGAGTCGGTACACGAAAGTAAGTGTGATATCTTGTTGTTGAAATTTGGTATGTGATAAATATTAATTTTGTCATTGAATAGTTTAATTTGATAAACCCTTACTTTGTACATGCTCGTGGGCCAAGTAGTATGCAAAGTAGTAACAAAATAGTAGTAATATAAGGCCTATATCTAAAAGTGTATTACATGTTTCTCGTACTTTCATGTCTAAGCAGACTAACGTATTTTTCTAGTCAAGTGGTTAGTAGCATGTAAAAAATGTATATATCCTACCGGCATATGGATGTACTTACATAAACCCGCAAACTGATACATAGAAGTGCGCGCAAATTTAGTTTTACTAGTGAAAACACAACTTGTCTTATAAAAAAAAATTAAATAATAAATAGTGCTGTAGTTAGAACTATAATTTGTTTATATTTCAATAAAAACGTCTCTTAATTTTATATTTGGGATTATCTAATTTTGGTATTCATAAATACTAGATATTTCAAATTGTAAGCAATAAAATTATACAGGACGAGTTTAGTTACTTAATGATTTAATATACACTACCTATTAAGATTTTATAAAGGCATAAAACTTATAAATATTAAGTAGGAATTATACGACAGGAATGTGAATAAAGTTATGGCTTTTGGTTGACGCCATTCAATACAATGCATAGTAAATGCTCTTAGTTATTTTTCACGGTAAAATAAATGAATAACAACATATTTCTACAAGTTATATTATTCGAAATGTATCTAGGTGACGCATTAAACGGACTAAATTTAAGACGTCAAAATAAAAAAAAGAAACGCTAACCTTGAACAAGCCTTAATTTTGCAGTCACAAAGCACTTATTCTTTGGAGATGCCAAACCCAATATTTGAATTATTTTGAGGGACCGTTTTAATTTAACGTTGACGGCTACAGTTGTATATTCTTTACTGTAATGTAGGATTCTTATAAAGGTGTCACAGGGAAAAAATGAAGAAGTTGAAGCCTGCTGCTGATCAGAAGGGAGGAAGTAGAGTAGACGAGCAGAACAAAACATCTCATAATTTTAGTTTAGCGTTTGTGAATTTTGATTAAATATTACTAAGGATTTTGCAGAACAAAGAGGACAAATATTGTTTAATCTGATTTTGTAAGTACAAGATTTAGAATAAATTAAATGTTTAAACATTCTGATTCAAAATTACTTACTCTTTATTTCGTTTTTTTGAAAGCGTTGATTTGGCAGTATGTTCCATACTCGTATCTACAAAAGCATGGAAGTTTAATAAATTGTTTTTTTGCCTTAGCTTGATTGAGAATTCTTTAGTGTTACTGATCAAGCAAATCTGACAATTTTAAAAGTGTGTAATTGTAATTATAGTTCCAATTTTTAGAAAAATATGTTTATTAGAAAGGACTATTAAATATAGTCCTTTTTTGAAGCAATAATAAGGTCAACTATTAGAGTTCCTAACTAACCATAACACAATAATTACTTTCCACTAATCCGCAAGAATCACTTGATCCGCAATCTACATGAACGCCAGGTGTAACTAACTAACTTAGCCGGCCGCTGTTGCTTATATATAGCCCTCAGAAGTTCCACAATAATTTTCCATTCTTCTGGCAGCTTGCCGGCATAATCTGTTCTACAAGTACTAGAACAGATTGGAGTGCGACGTGACTGGACGGCCTTGACACAGACGCTGCACGCTGAGCTAGTCGAGAAGCTTGTAGAAGTACAAGGACGCGTTGCACTGGCCATGCAACCGTCCCACTAAAACACAAAAGCCGCGCGGTATACCTTGGTCCTTTACGGACTGTTGAGCAGAAGATTTTATCAGTATTCTTCTTCTTATAACGACTAGTACTCCTTAATATTATAACTCAATTAATTAAAACTTAAAATGTTAAAAATTACGTAGACAAAATAATGTTAATTTTTTATAAATTTATAAATTTTTATTTTTCATTTAAATGAAAATTATTAGCATACTTATTTCTATATTCTTATTGTTAGCTGAGCTTTTGCTTAAAACAATATTCTTGATGCTCGCAAAAATAATGACATTAATGAATTCACAATTGTAATAGGAAAAGTCACTTTTCAGAATGTTGAGTAAAAAGTACGTGTAGTAAAAACTGTATTGGAAGCCTGATGTTGTTCGGTTTGACATAGGTCAGGTAACCACACCGATTACTTAAAGAATCCCTTATCGTTTAGTCCCTTCATACCTAAAGCATTAGTTTAGATAATCTCATTCTCATTTTGTGAAGTCAGTTTTTATATTTCTGGGCTGCTGCTGGCTGACTGAAGTATCTCTACTAATAAAATACAGTCTAGGCAACGCCTAGGTAATTCGAAAAACTGTAGTAATATATATGTTTTTTTATTGTTTATTTAAAAAAGAAACAGTTCCGAGAATACACATTTTTTATTATTCGCGTGATTGTAGAGGAACTCTTAAGTACTTATTAGATGCAATATATGACTAGAAAAATATAAAAACTTACTTGTTTTCATCAGCGTATACGGAAAAATGTCTATGAATTTTAAGTAGTTGCAGAAGGTGTTTTTTTCGTACCATTAACTTTTTGATTTATTTTGCTATCTGTGTCACCTTGACGATTTTAGAGAAGTGAAATGTTGACAGTTTTGCTTTCAGTAGTACAGTGGATTCCCGATCATTCGGGCGCTGAGTACTGATCAGTCCCTGATTCGCAAATTCTATTGATCCACTAAATAAACAAGGTTTGTAGTCGGCATTTTAATTTTATGAATCTTAGAATAAAACATTCTACTGTAACCTATCCTTACTACAAGTCCGTTTGATAGCAAGCTATAACAGGAAAAAGAGTTCGAAAAGTTTAAAACTTTCGTTGAAAATAAGAGAGGTAAATAATTTAACAAGAAGAAGAAGTTTGAACTATATTTACGTAACATTTGTGTACTATTGTACCAATGATTTTTACTTTCATTTTCTGTAACTCTACCTTGATATTTCTAAGCAAGCTTCGGTCATCTCTAAGCATTGATATTTTACTCTTGTTTTGCTTATTTTGCTTTGAGCAATGTTTATCTACTCCGCTTTGGAAATTTGTAAGCATTAGTGTATCGGCCAACGTACTTTCCGACTGCTGCTTAGAATACTCAATTAGTTCTTTGGTTAAGTTAACGTTGCATTGTGACTGATAGGCTGTTTCAACATGAGATCGTTTTTTTTTCAATTCAACTCTGCATTAGCCTTTTTACCTTCAACTGTAATGTGTTGCACGTGTTTGTTTACAAATAAAACACGAGCGCTAGCATCCTTGAGCTCTGCCTTGTCTAAAATTTGGTAAATTTTACTCTCAATTTTGATTTTTTCATTACCTTTATTATTGTCTCTATTATAGAGCCGATTGTTTTCTCATATTTAATAATATTAAATGCAAATATATGAATTTAACGTAAAATTTTAAACTGTATCAATTTCGTAATCAGTATCTAGCACTCACTCGGATTTCTCCAAAATATTTGAAAAAAACACTATCACTTATTTTACAAATTTAAACAATAAATATATTATGTAGACTGATTTTAATTCATGCATTACTCTGTGACCTATACACTGAATTAGAGCTTTGGAAATTTGAAATAAAAGTTTGACAGGAATCGTCTGACTAAACAATTCTTTTTATTTAAATAGCACAGCTCATTAGTTGAAAGTAAAACTTATTTTGGTGGTAAAGCAACAGACGTTAAATACTGCTGTATATAACAACAACTCTTGTGTTTCAAACACTTCTCCAACCATTAAACCAACAGTAGTGTTGTGATGATAATCCACGGGTAAATAAGGTTCTAAAAATTGTTTCTTATACTTTGGACACATATTGTACTGATTCGCTAGTAATTTGACCGTCTTTATATTTTTGAACGGTTGAAAAATTTGTAGATTTTTTATTATTTTCAGGACAACTATTTAATATCGTAAAAACAGTGTAAGTCATTTTCAGCGTTACTTTTACACCGCTCGTGATTATAACGACTTTAGCTGTGTGTTTTATAAAGCTAACACACCGCACTACTGATGCATTAAAAAAAGTTGCTTTTATGTCGTCACAGCTGTTGATACTCGTCTGAGCTGTACGACAAGAAAACTTTAATACTTTTTCTTTTTGTTTAATTCCAGTTGTATCTATTCTTAATTCTTCTATAACAAAGCACAAAAACTGACACTTTTATTTTTGTAAAATTAAGAATTACTTACACTTTTGTAAGTGTAAGTTAATTAATGAGTTTTGAATAGACGTATATATACAGTAAAATATAAGAAAAATACAAAAACCTAAAAATATATAAAATAGAAATATGATAAAAAGTCGTTTTTTACGCCTGTACTAATGGAGTGCGTTTTTTACCTTGTAAGCGTGATTGCGTAAATACCTTGGAACAATATAATGTCTTAGCATTTTTATGCTAAAGCTTAGTGGTCGACACATTATAATGGTTGTCGGCTGGAAAGCGTCCGTTGGGAACCCAACTTCCCTGGCACACCAAGATATGTCATTAGCATATATAAACAATTATTTAATGGTATAAGAAGAAGTATAGTGTGTAATTTATGTTACCTATATAGGTAAACGAGTTCTTAAACTACACCTGATAAGGTATAATACAAAACATAAAATTATCTTTGTATATTAATTTCATATTTGTTTTACACAATGTGCTCATTTCTACATTATTCAACTTATGTGTAAATTACAGATACTATTGCTACTCTTCATGTTTTTCTACATTATGGGGAAATTAGGAAATTTAAGTAATACTTATATCGAAAGTGTATACCTACTTAACAAAATACAGAGGTATTTTTACTAAATTTTCTATAAAATCTAAATTAATAATACAATTTTTAAATTTATACGAGTACATTACAAGTAATTGAAAATAAATATTATGTGAATGGGTTTTATGTAGTTTTGATAAAAAGCTAATTAAAATAACATTATTAATTCCATTGTTGAAGCTAACTAGCGGCCGGTAATTGTTTGCAATTAAATTTAATTATGATATTCTGCTAGACGTGTGCAGGATAAATTAATTATTTGCTTTGTCAACATTTAAAGTACATAATTTATTTTAACATGTAGCAACCACCTATAATTGTTTATAAATTATTTTATTATTTTTGAAAGCGAGAATTTCCTTTGATAATTAATTTTAATTTAATTACAGATGAAATATAAACAACACGTATGGTTAATACAGAAAATTAAAAAAATATTTTGATGTAATGCTTGATTTAGTTCAATGTCAGCTGGCGTTATTAATAATTTATTGGCTCTAAGTTTAGTTTATTTAAGCATAACATTGTATGAGTACAACTGAAAAATATAAATATTGTGTGATTTTCTGTCGGTAAATGTTGCGTAAAGAGTAAATGTATATTTTTACTCTTTCTCTGTAGTTTTTTTTGCTTACTACTAATTATGTACATTGTAGACTGCTGGCTTTCAAATATTAAACAATCTAAAAGAATAAAATAATGGCATTCCGAGGGAAGTAACTGGTAAGAACTAAGAGAGTTTTGGATGGAAAGATTATGGAACAAGTCCAGCACTTTAATTTCTTGGGATGTCATGTTACATATGGGCATATGGGACACAAATTGAGCTGGATGAAAAGTTAAATAAATTTTATAAATATCTGTGGAACAATTCATAGATATCTTAAAAAAAAAACAAAGAATGTAAGAAGGATAAGGTTGTTTTAACACTGTAGCGGTAGCAGTTGTTATGTAAGTGGATGAAGTCAGAGTTATGACGGAAAGAGACAAGACAAAGATTCACACAGCGTACGTAAAGTTTATGAGAAATACTCTGGGTTGTATCATTCTCGATAGAAAAATAAATGTATAAGGACGGAAGTGGGGGATACAATTATTGTTGAAACGGCTAAGGAGCAACTAAAGAAGGTCATACGAACATTTGGGAAAAATGGCGGGTGACAGTATTCCAGTCCTAGCAATGGAATATAGACCGGTGGAGATGAGGATGTAGGACGGCCGAGAGCGAAGACGCTTTTTGAAAGATATCATTGAAATTCGTTAAGACGGTGGGCGAAAAAGAGAATGATAAATATTGAAATGGGTCGAATATACTGACAAACTATCTAACACAAGCAGGAAAACTACAGAAGTTAAAAGTGAGACACCTTGTTCAGGATAGAAAAATGATAAGAAGTGACTGAAGGTCCCCAAAACTTGACGACAGAAGAGGACAAAATATAAAAAGAAGAAGATAAATATTAATTTAATTATTCCTGAAACAGTTTCAGGATGAGCCTAATTTTTGAGGTTAATGATGAAGAAGTTGATTGTAGACAGCAGAAACATTTTCTTGACGATTTTATTGACTAATTTGTAGCAAAGTTTGTTCGTAAATAAGAAAGGCGTCTTCATCTTTAATCGTCTGACTTTATTTTGTACACGCAACAGACCACCGATAAGCTTATATAGTTGTACTGTAATTCGTTTACTATGTTTGATATTTGCACGTTTTATCTCATGTTTTACGGTGGGAACATTCACACCACGTCATATTATATTTTGTAGGTACCGATCAAGGTCATACCGTGACCGATGCATGCCGACATATTTGTCATACTGTGAATGTCAAAATTGTTTTCGTCCAATGTTATTAAGGTAAAGACAGGCTTTTTCTAGTAGCGGATATGACTTGTACAAATATTTTCTCACTGGCTCTCATTCACTAACTTTAGCTGTGAGTGTATCAGTTCTAAGTATATTAGTTAGTTCCTTGTGACATGGTTAAGAAACTATAAGACGACTTTATAGCTGTACCACTGTAAAATGTTGCCAAAGTTGACTGCTCAGTTTGTGAAATGTCAACCGTTTACATTAATGGACACAATACGCCCCGCTTTGGGCGCCCGTTATTGTAGTTTAGAAATCAATCTGTGTATTATCCTGTTAGATATAAAAGTCTATCATAGATACTTGTGTAGTTTATAGCAGCTGTATGGTATTCTGTTTCATTTTGTAACAAACGCGCTCATTCTAAACTTTACGAAATGATTGGCTGACACTGACAGCACCAAAACAGCGAATTTCCTGCAACATTTTCCTTTGTAGTCATTATTAACTTTTCTACTACTATACGTATCTGTGTTATTATACAAAGATACTGGTGGAAACCAAAATTTTGGTTGAATATTATTTTTATTTCTTCCATTACCGGTTTTAAACATGTAAAATTTAACTTATCAAATGTTTTGAAAATGCAGGAAGCATATTAACAGATATACAGAATTTGACTGGTTGTATCTTTGTTTCAGATTTCGAAAGCAAAAGTATTTTGTGTAATTAAAGCATAAGAACACTGTAAGGTTTGCAAAGACTCAACGAATACAATTGCTAGGTTATCTAGAGCGGATGGATGATCAGCTTATGTCAATGAAAATCCTAAAGGCGCAAGTCTATAAAAACAGAAAGCGGGCCGTCTTAGAATATTATGGCTTCTAGTAAAGGCAAATTATGATGGTCTGACTTGACGGTGGAACAGTCGGCTAGTCCCCAAATACTAGAAGATGTAATGTTTAAAATTGCTTGTCTAGCCGCTAAGCGATACACGTCCTTGTTATAATACTAATATGCATGTTGCCTATTGAATCGACGGGATTTAAAATCAACTTGATATACAAAAAAATGTTTTCAAGTCTCTCCCCACTATAGAAACAACAAAATGAAAAGCTGAAAGTATTTATATAGTATTGATTTAGTTATGGTCAAGTTATATTTGTTCATATTAGAAATCAGAAACTTTCTGAAACTTATCATTGAAATCCGTTCAGACGGTGAGAGAAATACAGAACGATAAATATTTAAATGGGTGGAGTATACTGACAAACTAGCTAAGAAAAGCAGGAAAACTATAGTAGTGGAAAAGAAGTGGCTGCAAACCGCCAAAACCTGACGGCAGAAGAGCAGAAATGTAAAAAGGAGAAGAAAAATATGATTTTCACAGGTTTCTTTGAGCTGCCAATATGTTTACTCAAAATTGTAGTAGAACATAGTCATCTGAAAACAGTTGTAAATGCTAAAGTTACTTACCATTTTAAAACTAATACCTCATTCTATGTTAGTAACAAACACGGCGGATGAACTATGCCTGTAAAATGGAAATTACATTTCAAAATTTGCCTATTAAAATTTGTATTTAAAAATTTATCTATATTATATACTGACTTCATATAAAACTTCAATATTTCTATCGAAACGTCAACGAAATTTTCGTATAAAATCAGCACATAGCATTTATTTATCGTTGCAATGATTGTTGAGAAAACGTATATTTCTTTCCGTGTTTAACGTAAATACGCTCTGTAAGAACGCTAACTGAGATTTAATACGATTTTACAAATTGAAATGGAAATCGATTGCGTTGACTTTACTGAGTAGTCTAGTTCAGGCTCTTGAGAACCTGCATAGTCCAATGAGGTAAATAAATTTTAACTGACTTTAGAAGTGATAAATTCTTATTAGTCGAACTACATTAAAAATGAATGCATGGCCGACGATGCGAAGTGGGTAAATTAAAATAAATATATCTTACTATAATTCAGGCAAATAAATTTTATATTATTTTATTTTTTGTCAATTAAATTTTTGTTAATTACGTTGCGTATAACTTTGTCAGCGCACTAATTGGAGTTATACAATTTAATTGCATTTCACTTGTATAAGTAACTCTTTCTTGTGCACAGTGTACAGCGTATAATTAAAGGGACTCTAAATGCATTTCAATTGTAGATGTTATATTAGATAACATTATTTGTAAAGATTAAACGTGCAGATGATTCTAGTCTAGGAACACTTTTAATCATTTAAAATATTTTAACATAATATAATTTAAGTAATAAAAATTGTTCTTTTAAACGACTAGCTTTTACATCAAAATTTTAGTACTACCGAGGACTCAGGTTATATTTAAAATGTGTACGTATTGTGAGAACTGATCATTCTATTTTCCAATAGCTATGAAAGCTTAACTGCAACCAACTGTGAGATAGAACGCATTTGATAGACAACAAAATTCGGTTTTACATACATTAAAACTTTGCAATAGCAAAAGTACTTTGTTATACCAAGCACTTTCTTGCCGACTAAAGTAATTTTGTCTCACATATAATGTAATGGACATTCGAGAAGAGAATAATAATAATAAAAATTATAACCTTGTAAGAAATTATTAACGTTTCCTTTGTCTGGATGGATTGGTTAACTTAATTCAATGGGAGACCTTATTACTAAAAACATTTAATGATAGCTGCTAATTATATATTAGTCATACAAATAACCAAAATGTGCTCACGATATTTAGTCCTTTTACTGACATACACAAACACTTAACTTCTATTTACTATGTTCTGAATATACTAGTAACTTTTTATATTTACAATTGGTATCGTGGTGTATTATAGAGTTTATCATAATTCTGTATCCACAAATATTACTTTATATTTATTGTATAATATAAAAACAGAAGAATCTTATCATTTATTTATACATTATAGAACCTTTATTTTCAAAACAATTTAATTTTACTGTGATGTAAGTACCTTTTACATCATGAAAACAAAATTTGGACTTTTTTTGTATAGAATGATATTTATTAAAAGCGCCTAAACTTGCGACAATATGTTCACTTATATCTTTTTATCAATTTTGTTACAGAAAATATTTATTTAGTCACTGAAATTTTGCTTGATTCAAGAGACATAAATACGGTTCCTTGACCAAATTCAAGGGAATAGTGAGTGATAAAGTATAGAAAACGTTCCTCACTTGTCCAGAAATAGTACACCGTAGTTACCTTTGCCTTTGATCTATGTTACATAATGCTCTTAAAAGGAATGCAATTATTGCACATGTGGGATTTATTTCAATCATTTTTCTTTAGAATTTATTCACCGTAATCAAAAGTAATGAATTCTCCTAAACATCTGTGCCGCTGCGGTCTATTAATTTATTATTAACGCTATTTTTACTTTATTTTTAATTTGTAATTTTATCTTATTTTTTTAATTTTTCTCTTAGTTTTGACTATTTTTTAAACACTTTTTACTTTACACGTTACAATTTACACGTACTGTGAATTGCAAAGTTATATTGCCTATGTTGTTAAAAATTTGCATCCGTTGACTTCATATTTCACATTATCATTACATTTTTGAATTTGCTAGATGAAAATAATGCAAATACCCTTACAGACCGCGGTGTTTCATAAATTATTGTCAGTATCATCAGTTGCTGATAAATGGAACATAATTTTAAAATGTTTTTGTCGATTATTTGACAAACTTTCTTGTCATCTTCAAAGTAATTTTACACTATTTGATACAGTTATAAATTCCGTCTATATGTTAAGAAAAAAGATTACTGTGTTAATATTTTTCTTGAAATATTAGTAAACATTTTTAAGTAGTAATTTAGTTTCTTGAAAATTTACTTGTAAAAATTTTAATGTGTTACAGTAGCTACAATAGTATTGTTAAACATACATGTTATTAGACTAAGCAGAGTATTCTATATACTTTTCAATTGTTACAAAAGTGTATAAAAAATCAAGTGTAATAAATAAGTGTAATTACATTTAGTCAAGTACACATTTATGCAGTTTTCAACTGTTAAATTCTAACTATATTCTTTTTGTATTTAGACATATTACAACTAAACTTATTTTTTTCTTTAAGACGTATTACAAACATGCTTCAATTAATTAATATTATATCTGTTATGATTTTTTAAGTTATAGCTTTTTGAATCAAAGCTATAACATATAACGTATAAGCTTGCATACGTGTCAGTTACCAACATATAGTGTAATTAGTAGGAAAAGTATTTACCGGCATATGACTCATTATAAAATTTAATCGTTTTCTTAAAGAGAATTAATTGTGTAAATTGTGTGAAATATCCTGTTTATTGTTAAAAGTAAATTGATACGTGCGCTTAGCTTACACATAAACACGTAAACCAATCGATTTGTTAAAAATTACCACTATTAGCATCCACCCCTACTAACACCACCACCACGACAACCCCCACCAACAAAAACACAACGGTAAACACCATCATCATCGTCATCCTTACCACCGTCAGGATCTATCTATCCTATATTAATTTCTATTCCTTATTCTAATATCGGTATGGAGAACCATACATGACTTCCATGTTAATAATAATAATGGCTCCCATGTATACCACCGAAGTAGCTTAGGAGTAGGCAGGGTAGGCTGCCTAATGTGAGCCGTACAGCATATAAGGAAGGCAGTGTGGCCAGCACTACGCTTCAGCCGTCCAATATTATCCACAGGTACTCATTTTCAACAGGCTGAGTCGACCTGGGGGCTGAAAAACGCACCTTGATATTATGGTACGGGCCTGGGAATACTTCCATGTTCTAAGATTTATATTTAAAATTATTTTCGAAATGAAATATTTCCATAGAAACTATTTCTTTCTACTTATTTCTTCAGCCTTAACCACAGTACTGTGGTCACTAACGTATACCACCTCACGTTATCGCATTCGATTTTCACTGATGATGGCAGTCGATGACACTGCCGAAACGTGTGGTTTTGCAGAAAACATTGGATTACGAACAAACAGCCCGGGAAGGAATTTTTCTTCCCTACTTCTTTGTTGCCGATAACGTATTACATATATAAAAAATTATACCCTCCCCCTTCAACTATAATTTCCATAATTAGAAAATTCCCCCACCACGTTCAAATAGCCTCTTCATTTATAAACATTTCATCTACGTTTTTACAGTGGATTATTATGATCTTCTTATCAGGATACTTTATTTATTAAAATTAAGTACTTTACTCTTGTTAAAACATAAAACGTTACTGGTAAACTACCCCTTTCTCTTGAGTCTTCTACAACTCAGGCACATATGTAAAAAATTATTTAACTCTGTTTGAATATGCGGCAGTATCGTTCGTCATAGAAAAAATTACCCTTTTTAAAACATAAAACGTTGCTGGTAAACTACCCCTTTCTCTTAACCAATCTTCACCAAAATCAAGAGGCCTTGAGGTCTCTAGAATATAGGGATGTATGCAGAAAATTATTTGATTTTGTTTTTGAATTTGCGGCTGTTATCTTTTGCCATAGAAAACATTCTACACACAGACACATAGACAGACAGACACACACATACAGACACTTTTCGAAAAATGACTTTTCTTCATGTTTTGAGGGTAGTACGATCAGAATCAGCCGTTATCTGGAACATGATTTTTTTTGCCATGACCATACTTCCATTTCCTTATGGAACATGGAAGTAAAAAATAGCTATCAGGAAATTTCAACATCACATTTCCAGTGTTGATTTACATAATAATACATAAGCTAATTTGCCGATATTTTATGACATCGCTCGTGTATAAGTTGTAAAGAGAAGGTGATAATTTATTTTCAGCTTCGTAATTAAATCAAACCAATAATAAGCGTCTTGCGTGATTTTGCCATTTTAAATAAGATACTTCCTTATACATAGTGGATATGAGTGGCATTAATTAGGGTTGTGGTATCCCTGTATTTGCGATTATCAATTTCGACCAGCATCTGTTAATGATATTAAATGCCATTTGGAAACATACGCCGGCTACGTGTATGAGAAAATGATATTTTTTATACTTTTCAATAAGATTGGCCGATTTAAACGCATTCTAAACGAAATCTGTTCTCCCTGATACTGTTCAACCTAAGGTGATGACGTAAGGTTGACCTATCATTGCGTTTAGTCGTGATACGCACATAATTTGTAGAGTTACGATGCATTAAGTAGAGCGACTCCTCAGTAGTAACTACAGGTACTACGTTTACTTTCCATGAATACGAGAATCATCTTTAGTATCCGACAGGAGTTTCTTTGTTAATATTGCCAGTGATCTAGCACAGATCGATGAAATTCAGCAGAGAATCTATCCAGAAATTAAGACGGTTCATATGTTACAAGCTTAAAAACTCAGGCTATCAATGCTGATTTGAATGTGTTACAAGATTGTTTGCGCCCATTACTAATTAATACGTATACCCATTTAAGTCAGAATACTTATTTCATAATAGCTCACAGTGTATCTGGTTTACTCTTGTTCTCCGATATTATTGACTTCAGATATCTCTTTCTGTCTAACTGAGTTCTTTTAATAATTTGTAAGCATTGTCTTGTCTAGCATAGATAGCCTATATTGCTCTATATCACTTGACCCAGTGTGTTCGATTCAACCATTTTATATTCAGACTTTGATTATTAACGTTTGAATCTAGATATTTTAGACATGCCAGTTTATTATCATCTAATTTTGAGCAATGTTTATTAAATTTCCAACTTAATCAGTTGTTTTCATACATTTTTAATGCAGTTTACAGGGCATTACGCTAAGACACATTATCTTACCAGTGTCTAGCGCTATTAAATCAGATGCTTTTTATCACCAAATTTCACTCCGTTTAGTATACACCTACATTATTACAGTATAAATACCTCGAGAAATAGAGGAATACCTACAGTATTAAGTACTGACTTAATATAAAGATAAACCATATAGCTGCCTAATTTACTAGTTCTATGTTGTATATATCGAACTGACAAATTCTCCTGTACACCTAATCCATTGTGTTGATATTAAACATTTTGTTGTAGTTACTGAAGGCTGTTAACTAGTTAATAACTGACAATGCTTAGATTTCTAAAACAGGTTCTTTAATACATAGTTTACAATTGTGTACAATCACAGTGTACTGGTCACCCACTTATAAACATTATTATTATTTTGAGCACACGACGATTTAATTAGATATTTAAAAACATTTTTAATGATTTCGTGTTAAATGTCCTAACACTTACTATCATTGCAGTACAGAATATCCTGTATTTTATGTCAAAATAACAAATTCTTACACACTCGCAAACAAGAAAAACGTTTTCACAATAAATAAAACCGTGTCTGTTGTTGACGATACTATGTCGATATTTCACTGGCCAAATAATGTTTCATCAGATCAAATAACTTCTTACAATCACCGAATCAACCATCTGATTTGGTTTTATACCTTGTTTACCTGCAGAGGTAAATTGTTCAATGAAGAAAACTATAGTTCAAAGGTAACACATTTGTGGAGATATGTTTTGCAATTACTTCAAATTCAGATCTTGTAATTCCGTTGGTTAATTCATTAAATAAAATTTTGAGTATTTGGCGTTAAGTTTATATCTGCCATGCATCTCTTTTCAAACGTAATATTCAAGGTAAAAAAAAACAAGTAATGAACGGTAAAGAATACACAGATAGGCGCCTTGAAATGCAAAACCCGCAGCGAAATGTAAATTGCAAAGTTCTTTGTGAATCACGGCGAGATGTATCTCTCACCTTTATTGCTCTAAAATACGTTTTCTCGAATATTTGCTTATCGCAGCTACACGAAGTAGAAATTTACATCGTCATCACCACTTGCATAAACTATACTACTTCAACTATAGTTATATATAACTATTTCAACAGAGTCTGCACTTTTAACTCTTTGAAAGGTTTACTCAAATTGTAAACAAATTGCAACGAGCATTTGATTATTAACAAAGTCGTTACGGTGTTTGTAATAGTAGTCTTTTGACTACCATTAAAGAGACAATAAAAATTGTCTATTACTATAAAAGGGAATGTTATATTTTTTAAATTTAGTAATCAATGAACTAAAACCAATGTTATTGTTAAAGGAGAGAAATTATGATTTTTTAGAGTGTTAATTAAACTATAAATTTTTGACAGAAACAATTTTTAAATTTTAACAATTGCAGACCTTTAACAGTAGAAGCTATACTGCAAATAAACACGTGATCCCTAACTTGCCTAATAAACAAAAAATTAATTAATTTTTGCCTACAAACTTTTAAACAATAGAATTTTTTTCAATATTACTTGAATATTTGATTTGGTAACTTATAAACCTTATATTGCTTTGCAATTTACTGCGTAAAGAAATATTTCATATAATTTCCTTACTTCATGTTAACGTTGTTAGTAGTAATATTTTTATTGATATACATATAGTACCAACACCAGCACATAAGTATTAACTACAAAGGATTCAATTTCACCAATTTAATTGGCAATAGAGAAATAATTTGTCTACGTATGCAGCCTTAAAACTGTAAATTTTTGTAAAGTTCCTTAATCTCTCTTAGTGTAGTAGTAAGCAGTAAAATTCCTTACTTTTATTATATAACCGGAATTTTTATAACAGTGAAATTTTACCCACTGACTGCGGAAGTAGGCCTACATGCTGGTTATTGGTGGTATGGGTCTACCGGAACAAAATTTTGGACGAAGAAGAGAAACACAATTTTAGAGATTTTCCATTTTTAATCATGTAGATTTACGTAATATAAAATATAAATTACTAGCAACGCTGCTACTGAAATCAGTTAGATTAATGAGCCGTGACTAAAAGTGTTCTAATGGCCAACAATTTTATTAGAATACGAATTCTCTTAAATCATCAACCTTTACAAAATTTTGTAACCGGGGTAAGAAAACTGTAGTAACCTAACTTAAGTGCAAACATGTGTAACCTTTAAGTTCCATGTTTTCTAATTAACATTCTGCTTGTCTATTCTTTACAATATACAGAGGAATAATATATTATTTTGGATATGAATTCAGTCGGCGTTTATATAATATAATAGTAGAAGATAGAAGAAACTTGGGAAACCTAATAATTAAAATTAATAATTAATTTAGTAATTAATTAACCTCAAAACATTTTATAAACATATACACTTACCAGAAATTCCTAATTTGAAAAACTGTTATATCAATTTTTAAGCTGTGTTATTAAAAATTAAATATTAATTTTCTCTTTCAATTTTTACTTAAATAATGTAAATTGAAATCTCACATCAGCTGGTTTTCTGCCGTTTTCACCAAATGCTCTGTGTTTGACACGTCCTTTATTTAACACCTCAGTTAACGTGCAAATTAGATTCTACTCGTATACTTTTATTTAGCGAATTATTCAAGTCGCACTCAGATATGATGCATTGAGTACGTTCATAGCGGCTTACAAAAGTTCATATTAAACTTACTGCATATCAAAGTATTTCATACTCTCTCGTTTTTTATTTTAAGAAAGTAGAATTTTTCGACAGCAATTACTATTATTGACCAATATTAAACCTGTGTTACCGTTAAAGAATTTATGAATAGTATTTTTAGAACGCTGATTAAGTGTACTTTAACAGGGAAAATTATAGTATAATATTTGTATGTACTTTTTAAAACTAGATGTAATAAAAACTGACATTTTACTGTAAAAAAGATGTCTTTCCCTGTATGGTAAGTGTGTATACTGCAGATACTGAAGCTGGATACAGATAGACATCCGTATTGTGTTATATTAGGTATTTAAAAGTAAATATGTATACGGCTTTGACAAAATAAATATTCTTACAGAATTTAAAAAAGTATACCATACTCAGTTCTTTCAAAAGCAGTACTATCAGTGGTAAAAGATCTCACAAGGTCATAGCAGAAACGTCTTCATGCCTTAACTACATCGTAAACAGTGAAGTGTCATTACAAGTAAAAATGTTTTTACATATTGCTTCAGTATGAGACGCAGATTCTTATTTTATTTATATGGATCTATATTAGGCTTACAAATAAGTTAGTGATTTAACAAGTAGAAACACGAAAAGGTGAAATGATAAGCAGAGTTTGGTAACAACTTAAGTAGCCGCTCACGAATTACAAAATGTCAGACGTTCTAAACACAGAATGTAGGCAAAGATTTTTTAATACGGTAAGAAAACACAAATCTATGAAATTTACAATACTAATTGTCTCGTTGTAAGTAATAAAGTAATATGTTCCTCTATTGGGAAAAAGACTTACCATATGTTTCTACAGTAATTTTTTCTGTTCTCCAAGTTAATATAAGAATTAGAAGCTTGTTAGGACCTACAGTTTCTTCTATTTCCGTTTAGGTTGCAGACAAACTGATTTCGGACAGACACGTTGTAATTGGGATGGTTCGGTTTATACACTGATCTCATTTCCTTCGTTTCTCTCAAAAAATTAATAAGAACTTTTTTAAAATTCTCTTATTTTTAAGAATACTGTGACGAGAAATCAAATCTGAAGTGTATAATTCTTCCCACATATTCACATATTTTGAAGACGTGTCTGTTACTTATGATTGTTTAATTAACTTTATATTATAACACATAGAATGCGAGTTATTTACAATAAAAATCGTAATGCAATAGAAAAACGGAAGATTAGTAGTTGTGTTTCATTATATTTTCATTGGCAATTTTGTAAAATATAATTAAAAGTACGCTGTATTCATAAGTTAATTTCTATACATTTTCTTAGAGGAAACGCAGCACTAAATAAATCAATATTACGAACAATATGTAAAATATTCCTAAGTTCTACAGTATATATAATTCAGGAAAGTTTTAGCGAGACAAAAAAACAGCACAAAAGCGAGTTTGGCACACAGATGTAGCTACTATGTTATTCTGAACACGAATGAATCACAAATTAGATGCGTCAGAGATGCACTTACTTTCTTAGAATGATTATCATTTAGTATTGGGTGTCAGACGTGTATTTTGTATAGAAACAGGCGTAAGGCGTCTTTGAGGTGACATGATACTCATTAGTTTTTAGTGCTAAATATGGATTATTATTTTATAAATTTCTTATTCTGTAATTTGAATTGATTATTTAAACACGTTTTAAAAGCATGTATTATGCTGTAGAAATTCTATTTATTTATATTTTACCGTTTTTTATACTTAACACTACACCGTATATAAATTTAACTAAATATTGACGTTGTAAATTACAACGTAATTGTAATTTAATTTTGCCTCAAATTTTGATTTGTACAGTAATATTCCTTATCATAGGAATAACATTATATAGGAATAACATAGGCATGACGTTTGAAATTATCGATGTTCACTTGTTTAATGATATTAAAAAGTGTACATAGTTATTATAAAAGTGATATTGTTTCAATTTTATAAGTAAAGTTACAGAGTGATATGATAACTAAGTTAAATATCTTAATTTATGGAGAATGTAATAAAATAAAATTTACCAAACGATCAAGAATTTCTTGGTTAGGTACGACTACACGGTAGATGTTAGAAAGGAGAAAACAAAGAGATTTATGTCAGGTTTATTGCCTAGCTTTGCTGTCTTTGTAACTGATTTTACACACATTGGTAGAAAAACTCCCTACAAAGAAGAGTAATAATATTTTAATTTTAAAATTATTTAACCCACAAACGCAGTATTTGTAAGATATCAAGTTTTATCCATTTAGAATATTTACTGATTATCATAACAATATCCTCATAATATGTTTTAACTAGCAATACAAAACAGCGTTGACACTTTGGATACCATATAATTTTAATAATTATAATTTAATTATAATTATAATTATAATTTTAATAATTTTAGTGCTTAAACTATTTACAGGTATAAATAATATTTTTTGCTAAATTTAAAATAAAATGCTTCTCTAAACTCCTATACAAATAAAGCATGCGACTGTATATATTACAATGTTTAAATTTTCTGCCAAAATTTTAAGAGTCTTATCTCGTGTGCATAACAATGTGGGGCCTGTAAAAAGTGAAGACAAATGAAAACAAATAAAGTGAACATAATACTACTAAGTTGAAACATTCAATTCTACAGTTGGTCTATATTTTGACGAATATGCTATACGTGTTCCTACAATAAAATATGATTTTTCTATACTGACTTATTCATATGGCAAATGTGTATAAGTTACCAAGATGCTGTTAAACAAATGAATGTAGCCTCCGTTATAACGGAGAGTGGATAAAGATTATTCAAGTATATCTTACCAGTCTCCGCAGGAAGCACACGAAAGCAACCTACGCAATAACAACTTCATAATATTCAAAAAAGAATAGCCTCTGTTGTAGATTTTCTACTTTGTTAGAGGTAAATTTGTTTAAAAGTCTTCCGTTTTGTAATCAAAGTGTAATATTTAGCGTGCTTAAAATTTAATCCGTAACCCTGACGAAAACTGTTGTTTTCATTCAGAAATATTACTGTAGTTACATGATCACCTTTGTTACTTAATGAAGCTAAATGATTGTAACTTATTTTGTACAGCATGTTAATATTTCTCACTGGCGTTTATAACAAATTTTCTAAACTGTGGTTTATATTCATCGCAGATAAAAAAATACAGCTTTTATTAAGTAATTTAGTTAGTGCCATATTAGGAAGGGCATTTAATTAGAAGTTATGTGTTCAGTAATGGTAATTATTTGAGATATTAACTGGAGTATTTATAATAGAAAAAGCGACGCTTGTCCGGAGCCACAGTAATTAATCATTATATTTGAGTAAAGATCTACAGTCTATATTATTTATTTGCTCTCTACATTTTACATTGCATTGAATCCAACCTAAGTTAACAAAACTTACCTATAGTGTGGGTCAAGCCGGTCCACATTTAAAAATTGGACGCACGCAAACCTGTAGGTTTTTGCAAAATCGTGATAGAGTCGTTACTCCTACATAAAAACAATGTGTGTTGGCGAGCTGTGCAGAATGTTGAGCGCCCGTGGACGCGTGGCTGTCTGATTTCGTGTGCTTTTAGGGTGAGATCGTAAAATACATTGTTAAGCAAATAATTACGGAGTGACAAAAACACTCCTATGAAATGCAACATACCTCGAAACAAGAACGTTCTTGTATCTGATAGGAGTGTTGTACGGACGATGAAAGCCCCAAGAAAAGCAAATAATTTTGTGAACGCCAAGGCGGTTGTAACAATCCATGACACAACCTGGACAATTTATCAATCTTCGGCAGGTATGGAATGCCAGGCTATTGGCATCCATACACTTATCTTCTTCTCTTGTTCTTCTTCTATCAGGGACCAACTGATCTGGTCACAATGGAATTTATCCACTTCTGCATAGTTTCGTAGGTATTCCTATACTTCCTTGTCGAACATGCTTGCTTTGCCACAACTCCTTAGGCAACCTAGCATCTGGCATCCTATTCAGATAAGCAACCAATTTGTCTTTGTTCTCTGCAATACGATCTTGAATGTTGGAAATGTTCAAATCTTTACGAATGACTTTACTGTAGTCTGTCTCTTCGTGAGCAACCTTTAACGAATCACACCTGCGATGCCTCTATCCTAAGTTACTTAAACTTTTTTTTTTGACGGAACCTAAGTTTGAGAACCATACAAAAATATGGGCAGTTGTATAAACTTATACATCTCTAATCATCAACAAACACATTAAAATCATCACAGAAGACCTCGTTAAAACCTTTTATGTAGAGCGCTTTTTAGAAGTGTTAATGTGAGTTATTGTGCAAGAAAGAGAAAGAAAGCTTTAAAGCATTTGGTAAGTCTACCTAATGTTGAATAATCAAAAACATTCGACTGGTGAAAATTTGTCTCGTAAATAAAATTTAAAACATGAAACCTAAGTTTATTAAACACATTATGAGGCACAAATAATCTCCTTTGCAACATCTCCGACACAATAATTGATGGACAGAGAGGAAGAGAACGACAAAGAGTTTTCTACTTTAACGACATTCTAAGCAGCACGAACTGCACGTCTAGACTAAATTGAAGTGCTCAAAATAGTTAACTGTATACGCAGCGACAAGCCTGGTCTTTGGAATGTAATGTAGTGATTATATAATACACTAGCGGAATACCCGTGCTTCGCTACGGAGTTTCATGTTGTACGTAATGAAAATGTTAGTTTAATTAATAAAGTTCAATTAAAGTAGGTTATTATAATAGATATTTACCATAAATCCGTCGTGCGACTTCGTTTTTCTCGTCTTATTTTGACGCGTTTCGGCAACGAATTGCCATCTTCAGAAATCTTAATCATTCATAGGAGATCGTTGAAAACTTAAAAACACTAAAATCATTACGGTAAAAGTGCACTTTTACGACATTGGAAACTCACAGACGCGAACATGAAAGTTTATGTTTCTCGCGTGGACAATATCGATCGACTGTTTTCGCGTGGACAATATCGATCAACTGATTCACTGTTTATATAGCCACTGATAAACCTGTTTTGCTTATTATAGCCCGTATGTACTGTGACATTTCATTTACCGGCGCCCGTGTGCAAGTATTGCCGTGTCGTACAATATGTTATATGAAAATGTAAGTTTATCATTCAAGACATAATCACTGTTGATTTTGACGGCTTTATATATTTCGTATTCCTCAAGCGCGTCCATGTATTTTCCTTTCCTGCAGCAATGCAAAGGCTGGAAATTTGTCTCAGAATCACTGTAGTTATGATTACATAGTATCAGGTGCCTGGCAAAATTAGATGTTGTTTTATGTAATTCCCTTCTGGGAAGATGTTCGTTATATCTTTCTTCAAACGGTCTGCCTGTTTGGCCTATGTAGAACATGTCGCATGAGCTGCAATTCATCTTGTATACGCCGGTTCTTTTTCTTTCTGGTATACTGTTTTTCCGGCTAAGAAGTCTCTGAATGTTGTTATTTGTACGGAAAGTTACAATTACATGGTGTTTCTTGAGTTCGTTAACTAGAATATTTGGTAAAATGTTTGTGTAATCTGCAGATATGTATTTACTAACCGGAAGTGTGTTATCATTGTTCGACTTTTTTAATTTCTTCTCTTTGTGTTTACTTATAAATTTATCCACTAATGAACTTTTATATCCGTTAGCCGCTGCTATGTGCTTGACGGTATTAACCTCTTCAATGTAGTCTTTTTCACTTATCGGTATAGTTAGCAATCTATGCACAAAACTATTGTAAGCTGCCATTTTATGCGAGGTGGGATGATATGAATCGGCATGAATTGTGATGTCCGTTGTTGTGGCCTTTCTATAGATTTTAAATTGAAGTTTTCCTTCGTTCTAAATTCTAAGAAATTTAATTGATTTTCTTCTTCTATTTCAGATGTGAATTTAATCTTATGGTGTATGCTGTTTATGTGACTATTTAAGTTTTGTTTTTGTCTTTTTGTTCCATTAAATATCATAAACGCATCGTCGACGTATCTACAATAAAAAATGATTTTATTCTTGTATAATTTATTCGATATTATGTTCAAATTCTCATAATAATTTAAATATATATCAGCTAATAGTCCTGACAGTGGCGAACCCATAGCCAGACCGTCATCTTGTGTAAAAAACCCATTGTCAAATGTAAAGTAATTTTGTTCCAAGACGACTGTAAGTAGTTTTATAAGTTCGTTGATTTTTTGCATGCTAAGTTGAGCTACTTCCTTTAAATTGTTATTTACAATTTCTATAGTTTCCCTTACGGGGACATTAGTGTACAAATTAGTTACGTCTAACGATACCAATTTATATTGTGGTAGTATTTCTATCTTTTTAAGTTTTTCAACAAACTCATAACTGTTCTTTATACTATAATTATTTGCTATCCTGATATTATTCTTAATTAAAGTCACTAACAATTTAGCAGCTTTGTATCCGGGAGCTGTGGTGTAGTTTATTACTGGTCTGATTGGTGTACTTTCTTTGTGGATTTTATGTAGTCCTGTGAATTTTGGTGCCGTGGCATTAATTGGTTTTAAATATCTGCGTGTTTTCTCATCTAACAAAAAATTACATTGATTAATGGTGTTATTCAAAGTTTTTACATAAGCCTTTGTGGGATCCCGGTCTATTTTCTTAATATTATTATTATTTATGAAATCATATACCTTTTGAGTATAATCTCTTTTCTGCATGACCACCAATGTGTCACCCTTATCTGCCTTACTTATAATTGCATCATTTTTCTCAAGTTTACTTTTTATAATTTTAAGATTCATGATATCCTGCTTATATTTTTTTTTTAAATTGTTTTGACTTTTACATTTATTACTATTAATTGCGTTATTGAGTTTGTTGTTGATAAAAACCCTTGCTTCATTCTGTGCAACGGAACCATTTAATCTTTTAATAGCAGCTTCAGCATTAACTACCTCATGGACAATTTCGTTTGTCGTATTAAATCTTGGTACATTATATTTCAGACCTTTATTAAGCGTGTTTATTTCTTGGTTAGTGAACTCTATGTTGGTTGTATTCGTTACACGTTCATAGAACACATGTTTACAATCTATTGGTCTATTTTCTTTTTTATGCTGAGTACGATATAAATTTTGTATTTTCTTATTATGGGTTAATACTTTATGATAAAAATAATTGGATATTAAAGCGTTAATTTTGGTCGTGATAACATCTATAACTGCAGGGTGAATTTCCTTTAACATTTCTAAATGCGCTTTATAAAGATCCGTATTTAACCTGTTTTTCTTTTTGTATAATTGTCTAATTTCTTGCGTTAACCACAGTTTTTCTGCTATTTGTTTCGTCTTGAGTGCCGCCGGTGTTCTTGAATTAATATTTATGCGTGCATATTTTGGTATGATATTAATTTTTATACACATTTTATTAAATTTAATGTTTTGTGCAACTTTTAGCATTTTGATTTTAACATTTTAGTATTTGTAGACAACACTTGCCTGACGGGCTTCAATATAATACTTTTTAGGTTAGTTGTCTCCAAGTCGCTTATATTAATATAATAGATATTTACCATAAATCCGTCGTGCGACTTCGTTTTTCTCGTCTTGTTTTGACGCGTTTCGGCAACGAATTGCCATCTTCAGAAATCTTAATCACTCATAGGAGATCGTTAAAAACTTAAAAACACTAAAATCATTACGGTAAAAGTGCACTTTTACGACATTGGAAACTCACAGACGCGAACATGAAAGTTTATGTTTCTCGCGTGGACAATATCGATCGACTGCTTTCGCGAATAAATTATACAAGAATAAAATCATTTTTTATTGTAGATACGTCGACGATACGTTTATGATATTTAATGGAACAAAAAGACAAATACAAAACTTAAATAGTCACATAAACAGCATACACCATAAGATTAAATTCACATCTGAAATAGAAGAAGAAAATCAATTAAATTTCTTAGAATTTAGAACGAAGGAAAACTTCAATTTAAAATCTATAGAAAGGCCACAACAACGGACATCACAATTCATGCCGATTCATATCATCCCACCTCGCATAAAATGGCAGCTTACAATAGTTTTGTGCATAGATTGCTAACTATACCGATAAGTGAAAAAGACTACATTGAAGAGGTTAATACCGTCAAGCACATAGCAGCGGCTAACGGATATAAAAGTTCATTAGTGGATAAATTTATAAGTAAACACAAAGAGAAGAAATTAAAAAAGTCGAACAATGATAACACACTTCCGGTTAGTAAATACATATCTGCAGATTACACAAACATTTTACCAAATATTCTAGTTAACGAACTCAAGAAACACCATGTAATTGTAACTTTCCGTACAAATAACAACATTCAGAGACTTCTTAGCCGGAAAAACAGTATACCAGAAAGAAAAAGAACCGGCGTATACAAGATGAATTGCAGCTCATGCGACATGTTCTACATAGGCCAAACAGGCAGACCGTTTGAAGAAAGATATAACGAACATCTTCCCAGAAGGGAATTACATAAAACAACATCTAATTTTGCCAGGCACCTGATACTATGTAATCATAACTACAGTGATTCTGAGACAAATTTCCAGCCTTTGCATTGCTGCAGGAAAGGAAAATACATGGACGCGCTTGAGGAATACGAAATATATAAAGCCGTCAAAATCAACAGTGATTATGTCTTGAATGATAAACTTACATTTTCACATAACATATTGTACGACACGGCAATACTTGCACACGGGCGTCGGTAAATGAAATGTCACAGTACATACGGGCTATAATAAGCAAAACAGGTTTATCAGTGGCTATATAAACAGTGAATCAGTTGATCGATATTGTCCACGCGAAAGCAGTCGATCGATATTGTCCACGCGAGAAACATAAACTTTCATGTTCGCGTCTGTGAGTTTCCAATGTCGTAAAAGTGCACTTTTACCGTAATGATTTTAGTGTTTTTAAGTTTTTAACGATCTCCTATGAGTGATTAGGATTTCTGAAGATGGCAATTCGTTGCCGAAACGCGTCAAAATAAGACGAGAAAAACGAAGTCGCACGACGGATTTATGGTAAATATCTATTATATTAATATAAGCGACTTGAGACAACTAACCTAAAATGTATTATAAAGTAGGTTTCTTAAAAATAAATAGCTGTTGCCCACGACTTCGTTCGCGGGGTCTTCAATTTAATGCGATAATATATTTAGAACAGAATCTATTCTATTAGGTTGCCATAGTAACCAGATCTAATAGTTTTTTAAGACCACAAAGGACCCCCAGACGATCGTATCGAAAAAAACACCTGTCCTATGTCGGTTCTCCCGTTGAGTAAAATATTTGTGGCAAGTTTGGTTGAAATCGGTCCAATGGTTTAGGAGGAGATGTGGAAGACCCCAAAGGACCCCCAAAAGGACCCCCCTAAGGATCATAGCGAAAAATCACATATCCTATGTTGGTTCTCCCGTTGCGTAAAATATTTGTGCCAAGTTTGGTTGAAATCGGTCCAGTGGTTTAGGAGGAGATGTGGAAGACCCCAAAGGACCCCCAAAGGACCCCGTCAAAAAACACCTATCCTATGTTGGTTCTCCCGTTGCGTGAAATATTTGTGCCAAGTTTGGTTAAAATCGGTCCAGTGGTTTAGGAGAAGATGTGTAAAGACCCCAAACGACCCCCCAAAGGACCCCATCGAAAAACACCTATCTTATGTTGGTTCTTCCGTTGCGTAAAGTATTTGTGCCAAGTTTGGTTGAAATCGGTCCAGTGGTTTAGGAGGAGATGTGGGAGACCATAAAGAACCCCCCCAAAAGGACCCCATCGAAAAAACACCACTAATTCAGAAACCTTCGCGGGCGTGCGCACAACAACTCACCGAAGTTTCATCGCAATCAAATGAATGGTATAGGAACGCATACGGGACAAACAAAGAAACATTCATTTTTATTTATAAGAAGATTACTCGTGTTCCAAGTTTTCTGCGTATATGCCAATGCAAATATTTTAAATCACTGCTTAAAATACTCCTAATAATATGTTTTTTTTTTAGCTTTTGCTCATTTTAAGTTATAAAATTATAAATTATGTACGTACTGTACCTACTAAATTATAAACATATAAATCGTTTTGTGTTTCTACCTTTATAATATATAATACTTTTTCTTATTTGTGTTTTTCTATATTATTTATATTTACGAGGACTACTTTACAAATAACTGTACTGATTAATAAACTAAATTGTATTATGTAGTTATGTAGCGAGTAAATTATGTTGGTGTCTGTTGATTACTTTAACGTTTCTGTTTCAACCACTGTTCTGTTTTGTATATTGAGAATACCGTAAAAGAATGTTACATTAACCGTTTCATTAATTTCTGTATTTGTAATTAGGAAAATTGCTGACTTTCAATACTAAATTTCAATAAATATTAGGTTACATTAAAATAGGATTTCGTTCTATAATTAATTACAGTACGTCATCTAATTTCAAAACTGAGCCTATCAGCTACAAATTATGGTTAATTATCTCCAATATAAATAACAATATTTAGTACCTATTTTAACTGGAACATAAATTGTTTGCATGTGAGCTGATTAGCATACTCTTGATGGCACTCGTCCAAACGTAAGTCTGTTACTACAACAAGTAAATGAACACGCCATTTCGCTTTCCTATTAGTGTACGTAAATTACAGGAAATATGTAAAATAAAAATTAATTTTACAAAATTAGTAATGAAAATAATATTTATTAAAATGTGCATAAGTTTATTACTTGTTATTTGAAGCCAATACTATCACTTGAATGTTTAGTGATATATATAATATATAATAATGATTTGGCCGCACATGCAATAAACACTGGACATGAATTCCCAGACATAACCAACATGACACTAATAAAACACATACCACACAAAGGGACCATAATGAACATTTGGGAAAACTTACAAATATAAAACACAAAACAAACTAATACCTGAACAAATATAAATCAATACAAAACATGACACAATTTTCAAAGCACTCTACATAGAAAATACACAAAACACTAATATATACACCAAAATCACACACAATAATACCAATTTAAAGCACCAGAGACCAACAGGAAACCACAGCAACAACCAGCCAACACACAATTACCTCATAAGGCTCAAAATCAGGAAAGCTGAAGATCGGAACACAAAGTTTCAGGAAACATGTTCCAAATAAGGAGAAAACATCTTGAGGTAAAGTCAATATAAAATATAATATATAATATATAACATATAATATATAAAATATAATATATACCAATGCTTTGCTAGTGTATCGGTATACATCGTTCTTTGTGTTTTTATAATGATTTGTGGCTCAACAACCCAAATAGGTTGCTATAGTCTGGATTTGAGCAGCTTCTCCAACACTTTCCTCGCTGTGTCCAGCGTGCACAAAGGTATCCAGGACAACGGGGAGCCCGCAGAGCCTTTACCTTTGCCACTTGCCGGTGGGAAGCAAACACTGCAGCTTTTAGGCGAAGACATATGATGCAAAGAACAGTGACAGCTGCTGGCAACGTCTTTTACTACCTCTGATGGCACACCATCTGTCCAGGGTGCCTTCCTGTTCCTAAGAGAACCAAAGCATTTCGTCGGTTCTGTTTCAGAGCTACGTATACTGGAACTACAAGATCTCCTTCATGCTTAATTTTTAGTTTTTCCTTCAATCATGTTATTTACATGAACCATTCTTTTATCACTCAAAAAATTTGTTATTTTTCTGTATTTTTTGTAACATTTTGACACCCAGTTTATAATCTTGTAGACTATTTTATCAAACATTCAAGTCAGTAACGGTTAAACCATAATCCATTAATGTCTATATATGTGTCTGTGTGTGTACACAGTGTGTGTTTGTGTGTGTGTGTGTGTGTGTGTGTGTGTGTGTGTGTGTGTAATCCGAATCATATCTTAAACATAAAATAGTATATGCTTGTAATAGTAAGGTAAATTCGAACTCACGCGCGCGCACTGTACTGTACTGTTGTGCGTATCCTACTAAAACACAGAATATTATTTATAGGGACCTGTTGACCTATGGTATATAGTGTGATATAACAGAGTTATTTTCCTTGTGTAAAACAAAAATTTACAGCAAAGGAAATCACTTTTCACGAATGTTCGTTCGGTTTTGAACGCGTTAGTCATTGTAAGTAATGGCGATAATTGATTGGCAAGTAAATGGTGGAAACAAAAAAATCTCTTAAGGTGTTTAACGATCTGTGGCCACGGAGAAGATCAAACAGTCATTTCCGAACGTATTAAATTGCGAATTCAATGGGAGAGAAACATTTTTTAACGTTTATGTCGTCTTTGTTCCGTGAAATACTGTGAGTATTTTTTAGGAGGCTCCGAATTACGTCTCTTTAATTTCAAAACAATTTAAAGGAGTAACTTAACACTTTCTATGATAATATTTTAATATTGAAATACGTAAAATAAATATTTTCATGTAACAGGTGTCATTGACAATTATTACTTTATTTTATAAACGCGTATGGAAGTATTCATTGTTATGTCTTAATGTACTTAATATGTATGACGTCACATATACGAGAAAAAATAGGATACCTGGAAAAAGTGACAAACAGAATTAGAACTGTTACACAACACTATAGAAAAATTATTCCGAATAGCGCTTTCAAGCTTCACAGCTTAACATCAGATCAGAAAATGTTTTTCCGCTCATCACATTTACCTATCTGATGATGAGCTGTGAAGCTTGAAAGCGCTAATTGTAATAATTTTTCTCTAGTGGTGTGCAACAGTACTAATTTTGATTGTGATTATAACTACTAACAAAACTTTAATCAATTAAATATTACAAAAAGGAATGAATTAATATGCTTTTCATCCATTTTTGACTGTGCTTCTATCAGAAGTAGGTAAAATAATGCAATCGTACATTATTTATTATTTTTTTAAACTAAAACGTAATCTCACTAACCTGTATCTAATTTTTAATGATATATTAAAATTTCAAAACTAATTATTTAATACGAAACTTATCTATTTACCTTTACATAATTTTAGTTCGTTAATAAACATGATTATGTTACCCCCGGGCGCTCGCTCCCACTTGTCCATCTCCTTTTCGGGTAGAGAAAAGTTCTTTCAGTAACTTTGCTGTTTGGGTTCCATTTCAACGTGGAACGAAGCAGAGCTCAGAGGGCACTGCCTTACCACCAGAGGTGCCAACGTTTCGGCCACCATCCTGAAGATTGCAAAAACGACGCTGCTTTTATGAGGTGTTCTCTTGGTCACCTCACCAATGACTTTGACACCACCGCTTACAATCGGTGCAACAATTTGGGTGGCAATCACGCCGCCAACTACCGGCTCTAACCGGTTAACGAGCAGGAGTTGCAGCAACTGAAACCTAAGCTGCCCCTACCTCGAAAAAGGCAACCGAGTGTCGGCTCAAGCCCAGAAAGTGAGCAAACTAGCCCAACGCTACCTGCGACAGCTCCTGTGACAGCGGCCTCAACTTCTAAGCGAATTTAGCCTCGCCAACACTGGAATACTCTAAAGATGCAGGCAAAAAGTTATACAAGTTCCGTGGCGCTCAATCCCGAGCACCCGCCAGCCAATCCGGAAAGCCTGTGCGTCACGAAAAAGAATTAAGTCCGACGCTATCGTTTCTGTACCAGCTTTTATTGCCTTTTCCAAAGGAGTATCTATGGTCCTAATTACTTCGCTTCGCCCTAATTAATTTTAGTTGAGAAAATTTAGGGTATGTTAAGTTACGTTGGCAAAGTCAGGTTTTATCGCAAGGACGATCGTCCGAAGAACCTCACCATGTATTTACCGAAACGTAGATTTCTTATGTTGTTAGTTCTGCACTTTTAGACAGTTTACAAAATTTAGCTAATTTTGACATTTAACAGTTTTTAATTCAATTCATATAGAAACTTCATGATTAATTAAAATTGTTCTAAACCATTAACACCTAATCACAATTTACCTTAGATTTGTCCACACACAAACATATAAAACATTGACAGTATAATGTGACCTAATACTTATGTTATGTATCACATCTCTGTATCTACATAATGAAATCGTTATAAATATTTGTTCATTAGTATCGCACTGCGACAATATGTTATTAATTCTACAATATAACACTTTTTTTAATTTAACACTGCTAAATTAAACTTTATTTACCCATTTTCTACTTTTGCACACTTTACACTATAAAAATATGTATAGTTGAATAGCAAAACTATTTAATTCTTTTACAACTGTAGGATTAATTTATTTATATTTCAATAAATTTTTTATTATATGTTCATGTAATTTTTAAATTTCTTCTTCTTCTTCTTCTTCTTCTTCTTCTTCTTCTTCTTCTTCTTCTTCTTCTTCTTCTTCTTCTTCTTCTTCTTCTTCTTCTTCTTCTCTAGTGCAAGTACTAGGTTATATAAACCTGTTACGACACCCATGTCATCTTCAGACTACCTCTTCTAAGAATGGTTTTATACTTCAGTGCAACTTCTGGCAATCAATCATCGGCCATCTTATGCAAATCATGACACCACTGTACTCTATAAGTTGAAATAATTGCATTTATATTTTTTACTTCCAGTTCTGCTCTTATATCTTTATTATGTATTTTATCTCGCATGTGTAATTAAAGTATTTCAAAGAACCTCCATTTCAGCATTCAACATCTTGCCCCATTCCTTTTCCGTTATTACACACACCTTACTGGCATATAGTTTTACACCTCATTCGTTTTGGGATTGCCTTAGAAATTGTAAATGTTGTGCTCCGCGTTGCTCTAGTACAAAGATATTTATGAATCAATACACAAAAAATATATATTTTGTTTATTTTATCTTTCCCATGGAATTGTATCTGCTAGCTTACTTTGCATGCAAGTTATTTAAAAAGGCTCATTATTTTTAAAATAAGGTTGTTTATAAATATCGAAAACCTCTCTGGATAGACACCTTCAAATTTTAATTTAAAATATAGTTATTTCTCTTGAATTTACATTGTTATTGTTTTTGTATACAAAAACATAACATTAACAGAAGTCGAACATGGTAAACTATATTTATTTATATGTTTATTTTGCTTCGACTATCCGCCACACTTTTGTGATACATTAATATTTCCGGTAGCTGTAGACTAAATAAAACCTTTAAATTAATATATATTTTTTTGTTCGCAAATCAGATACACTAATATGAACTACGTTTATTTCCACGTCAAAATTAATTACTTTAAGTTCTGCCTTCACCAACATAAAATAATCAACATACCTAAATAATAAGCAATGTAAATGTTAATGTATAGTAATTAGTGCGGGAAGAGACGATTATTAATAATAGAAATAGAAATCTTTCACACAATACAGCATTCACAGGGATTACTAAACGTATTCTACAATTTTCTCATGTAGTATTAATAAACTAGTATTGGAGTAAAAGAACTTTTCTAAATTACAAGGTCTGTAACGTCAGAGCGTTTTTCAATTTACTGCTAGTCAAGTGCAGTCTAATATTTGTTATAAACATACGATTTTCTGACATGCACTTAACGAGATTTCTCAATAAATGCTGACACATTATTTAGAATCTGATATGCAAAGGAAACACCTGTGAATATGATTTGCATATGCATTTCAAATATACATTAAATTACATACTCAGCTCTTCGGGAGTGTTCCTTGGCACCTTTTCAGTGCTGTACAACGCCAAGGCTGTATGCTTTATGAGGCTTATAAAACATGTGTAACATACTGATTTGAAAGCTGATAATGTTTTAAAATAGTGTACTTTTCCTAAATCATCCCGAGTTGTTAGTGCCACGGTGTAATCTACTAGATATTTCAATCAGAATGAACACAGTTGCACACCACTATATAAAAATTATCCCGATTAGCGCTTTCAAGCCTCACAGCCCATCGTCAGATCGGAATGGGCAGAAATTATTTTAAAACAAACCCTTCACGCCTCTCCCCCACCCTGCTCACACACAACAAGCTATAATATAAATGACCCTTCCCCACCCTCTAAACCCTGTCCCACCATCTGTACAGTTACATATTTTTCTAGCAAATTCCTTGTGTTTCAGTGTTGTGTGTGTGTGTGTGTGTGTGCATCCTTTTAAACTTACCCTCTTCCTCTCCACACACGTGGGTCAGTCACACACCCTTATTTTAAAACATCCAATTAGTACTATGCAACATAATTCTTAATCTTATCTATCTGTCCTCTATCATTTACTTCTTAATCATGTTATAAAATATTTCTTCATTATCAAATTTAATTTTAATAATAATTAAATTGTCTAACCCTTTTTCTCTTTCTTTCAATATTTCTAACTCCTCTCTAAGCTTCCTTTCAACTGTGTTATTTACTACTTTTACAATTTCGTATTCTTCCAAAGGATTGACAAACTTATGGTTGTCTTCTATGAAATGTCTTGCATATAACGAATTGGTTGTTCTATTACCTTCTCCACGTTTGTGGTCAGACAACCTGCATACGAATTTTCGTCTTGTCTCACCTAGGTACACTTTGTTGCAGTCTTTACATTTTAATTTATAAATTCCGCTTTTCTGTAATACTGGAATTTTTTCTATATTCTTATTCCTTATCTTATCAAATACCGTTTCACATTTTTTAATAGCTATATCTACTCCATATTTATTAAAACATTTTATAATTTTTCTAGTATGTGAACCTATGTATGTCAATGACCCTGCATAATTCTTTTGTTCTGGTTCTATTTTAGCTTTTTGTATGTTAACCCTTTTCATAACTTTATCCACTACGTTGGTGTTATAATTATTATTCCTCACAATTCCCTTTATCGTTTTTAACTCCCTATCTTTTGATTCGGTCTCTTTTAAACACTTCTGAGCTCTGTAACAAAATGAATTGATTGCCGCCATTTTATATCTATATGGGTGGTAAGACTCTCTTGGTATAATTATATCAGAATACGACTCTTTCCTAAATATCCCAAACTGTAGTTTCTCATTATCCTTAATTTCTATGTTCAAATCTAAGTAATTTATTTTCTTACCTCCTATCTCTTCTTTAAATTGTAAGTTTTTATCCTTATTATTTACCTCATTTATAAACTCTTGCACTTCTTCTATGCTTTCTTCCCAAATTACTAATACATCATCAACGTATCTAGACCATAATTTTATATTGTCTTTATACTTAGTGGAAGTTATTAATTGCTTTTCAAAATCATTCATGTATATTTCAGCAAGAATAGGGGATAATGAAGACCCCATAGGTAAACCTTTTTTCTGTATATAAAACTTCTTATTAAACCTAAAATAGTTCTGATTTACACATTCTTTAATTACTTTCATCAACTGCTTTTTATACCTGTATTCTCCCATATTATTATCGTTTATTAACTTAATAACTTTATTTACTGTGATATTGGTAAACATGTCCTTAACATCCAGTGATATCAATTTTGTATTTACATTAATCCTAATATTTTCTAATTTTTCTATCAATTTTACATTATTCTCTATGTTGTATTTTGTCCCAAATTCATATTTCTCTTTCAGTACTCTGCTAACTTCCTTTGATAATTTATAAATAGGTGCATTAATAAAAGAAACAATCGGTCTAATTGGTTTTCCTTCTTTATGTATCTTAAACTGACTTTTAAAAGTTGGTGCTGTTGGATTACTTTCCAATAAATACTTTTTCTTATTTTCTTCTATAAATGTTATCTGTTTCATCATTTGTTTTATCCTTGACTGGTACTTACTTGTATAATCATACTTTATTTCCTCGTATGGTCCTTCCCTTATAAATTCTTCCGTTTTCTTTATGTATTCGTCCTTTCTCAGTAGTACCGTTGTATTTCCTTTGTCCGCCTTCGTAACTATAATATCATACTTCTTTATTTTATTCTTAAGTTTAGTTACAGTTGATTTGATTTTTTGTTCATTTTTTGAATTATACAAACTTTTCTTAAATATTTTATCTACTACATTCCCTACTTCCCACCTTATTCTTTTTTTATCATTTTCATTTCCTAGTTTTTGTATTACGCTTTCGCATTCAATAATCGTTTTTTCTTGATTTAATTCTGGTGGCGGTGCGTATTTTAAGCCTTTTGCTAACATTCTTTTTCTTCTGTATTGAAATTCACCTCTGTAAGGTTTATTATTCTTTTTTCATAGTTATTCTTAGAGAGATGTTCCTTTTTTGCTTCGTTCTTTCTTATTAATTTATTTAACTTATCTACCATTTTTTTTTTTTTCCAATTTCTTTTCTACGTACCCCAAACCAAAATTATATAATATTTCTTCTAACTCTACATACGAGTATATTCTTAACAATTCTATGTGTCTGTCGTATAATTCCCTATTATATCTATTGATTAAGCCGTAGAGTGACCTTATTTCCAGTTTTATCCACAACTTCTCGCTTTGTTCTTTTACTTTTTTGGCTACACTGTTCTTATTTTTAATTTTAACTTGAGCGTACTTTGGGATATAGTGGTGGGCAACTGTGATCATTCTGATTGTGATTTCAACCACTAACACAAATTTCTTCATTAAACGTCTGTTAAGATGTGCAATCGACTACAGGTAATTGGCAACAACAATGAGGTAATAAACGACAACAATAAGGTAAGTTAAATTTTTAAATATCTTAAGTTAAAAGTTAAATTGAAGAGGGTTTTAAGTAAAATATGGTTTAATAAACAATGTCTGGATAATAATGTCATCCCAAAGTACGCTCAAGTTCACTAACACAAATTTCTTCATTATACTAGATATTTCGGTCGTACTGACCAATCGCTGCAGCGCATCTATTAAAGAGTAAACGCGGGCAGTATTGCTGAGCATAAGCCCATGAAGACGGAATACGTGTGTCACCTAGCACGGAGACAGATATTATCAGGCAATAATCTGCTAGGATCTTAAGTAGACCTGGTCCGTTGAGGAATAACTTAGTTCCAGGTACGTTTACGACCTTTAAAAACGTTAGGACCGTTCCTGGCGTAATTATTATTCCACTGACTAGAGAAATGCCACGCTAGTGCTAAATACTCAACATGTCAAACAGAAAAAGGTGAAGATTTGCATGTTTTAATGAAGAAAAACCGATTGTGGTTGTTTAAACCTGCATGTTTTAGGTTTAAAACAAAATAATCTCAGTCACCTAGTAATAGTTCTAAAGAAAGTTGCTATTCTCAGTCTGACTTCCTTGCAGCATTGTTGATGTTAACATTATTTAAACTGGAAGCACTGGCAGAAGGCGTAATTGTAGGAAAAGAGGCATATGGCATACAGAAACGTAAAACTTTTTTTGCGTTTACTCAAAGTTTGTTTAGCCAGACTAATGTTCAGATTACGCTACGGCTCTGATAATATATTATTCAACTGGAAAAAACGAAGCGCTGTTTTCAGCATTAACGTGAGATACGACACTTATGTAAAGAAATGTTTTCTAAATAATTAGGCCTAAGTATATATCTATATGAAATTAATATCAATTATATTGAATAATGTAGTTAAAATTATTAACAAGTTTAGCTCAAGTTTAATGTTTTAAACAAAATTTTAGAAGAAATAAATAAAACAAATAATATTTTATAACTCAAGTGCTATGGAAAAACCAAATATTTTAATAGAATTTTACAGTATCAGTGTTTAATTATTTTTTTTACTTTATTTGTCTCAAACAAAAAGTTGGTTTCAAAGCACATTAAGAAATATATAAAGAGAGAGATTTCACTGTAAGGTTTTACTTGTGTACAAGAAAATTTTGTATAATGGCCCTTTGCTTTCTCTAAAAAAAACAAACAAACATATTAATGAATATTTACTGAAGAACTTGGCGTCTTCAGTGTTATAACTGCACAAGTATAATGCTGTGTCATTAAAAATCATTTACATTCTTTTAAGATAAACACAGTTACTAATAAAACAGAGTTTAAAAGTTTATTTAAAAAAAATATATAAATTTTGATTTCACTTCCATTCATTATTTTATTCATAAAGAATGAATCCTGACAGACTAACAGGGAAGGTTTTTAACTATTTTATAAAGGTCAAAATGTCCAATACGTAATTTAAAGGAACAGAAAAACAAAGAAGATTACTCAAGAAGACATTAAAGAACGGTTGCCACTCTAAAGAAATAAAATATGACCAATGTTTTCAGTAAAAATCTGAGAAGGGGACAGGTGCTATCTAGACTGACTAAAGGAGGGAAAGACATCAATCAAAAGTAAAGGCCAAAAGGGAAAGGAGGAAAAGAGAGGAGAAGAATGAAGGAACCAGTTGGACCAAACGTAGTCCATAGTGGCTCATACGGAAAAGAAATGAAAGGAAAAGAATATGTTGAATATATTTTACACAAATATGAATGGATCAGAAAAGAGGTATTCACATTTTTTTAACAAGATATAAGCCTACATAACTTTTAAAGCATAGCAGAAACGTGTTCAAAATTTTTTATTGTAGTAAAGGGAATACATTTTTTATAATAATGCACTAGTGTGTATAGTTTCTGAACTTCAAATGAATAGTTAATACCAGAAGCGAATAAAAAATGCTTTAGAGTCTAATTATGATTGTATGTTGCTCTAGCCATCCCAAGATCCTACACGTGTATCGTGTAAAATAGTGTCCTCTTAGATAAAAAGTACCTTTCACATGGTCTGCAGATTGAAAAAAATTATAATGCACTGATAATACAGAGCACAGTTTTAGAGAATTACACCTACGCTAGGTGTAACTATGTGTGTAACACCTACCATTTCGCAGAAACAAAGTCGTAACGCCTTATTATTCAAACGTTTTCCTTCTATTTTGCTTTAATATAGAATTGGTATTCGAATTGGTAATCGAATCAAGTTAATTATATACGCAAGTCATATTACACCAGTTTAGCCTAAGGCATCTGACGTAAGCTTAGCTTGACGTAACCAATCAACTTAGTTTTCCTGTTCGACTGTAAACGGTATTGTATTTTGGTGAAACCACATTGAATTGAGGTCACATAGATGTAATCTACTGCAACGGAGAGAATCTGATACTGCATCTTACGTTAATTGATTGTAAATTAGGTTACTTTAACGTTATGTCAATGCAACAGACATGTGTAAAGGGGAGTCCCTGATTGAAAAAAACTAATTGGATTTTATTTGAATCGTATGAACAACTCATCACACAAGTATTAAAATAAATCATGTGATATCTTTACAGTTGTTTTGATGGTTCATCTTCTTTTTTCACAGTACTAATTAATATATAATATTGAACTTTCACTTGTTTTCTCCCGTACGCGTTTCGGCGTGATGTGCGCCTTCATCAGCGGATTGAGAAAACAAGTAAGTTTCACAAGTGAAAGTTCAATATTAGATATCTTTACCTTTCACCAGTGTCACCGTCAATTTATTACTTGTTTGTATTTCTGAAGAGCTATTTACTTACACTTTCAAGTATTGCATATTCTTCATAAACTTTTACCTTCAAAATAACTTAGGAAATCACTCTGTGTAACAGTAACAGAACAAATTGAGAAACAAACAGAATAGTTAAACTTTTTAATAGATTGTGATATGGGTTATTAATGTTATTCCTACAATCATCATACGCTGCTTTGAAGTGAGAAAAATTTCCAAATTAGTGTCAAACATGTAACATGTGTTATTTTCATATCATATCTAAATCTCAACACAATCTCGTTATCATGTAAACATTTTATAGTCATCCTTAATTTAGTAGTAACCGTTCGATCAATAAATTTTAACGATGGAAAGTTTAGCGAGGATTATTGATTGTTCCTCGATAACCCTTTTATTTTTAAACTATATATAGGTAGTCATAAAAAAGTGTATCTAATTAACTACATACGGTTGGTACACGAAAAGTGTATATACTTTCATTACAATAAGGGTGAAAAGAAGAACATCCAAGTTTTTTAACACAATGTTTTACGCCGTGTACACGGTAACACCTACAATACACAGACATTTAAATAACTTTAAATACAAATTTATTGACTATCTTTTTACCTTAAAATAACAGTGTGTACGTACCCAAAATTCAGAAATATATTTCACTAAACATTTAATTAGTAGGTACAATGTTTTTCACTATTTCGTATTTGTTTTCATAATTTCGGTTAGATGATGTCATTAACAATTAGATACATTTTATTTTAGATGTGTAATACAAATAGAAATGTTATATGGAAATAATATCAACAAGAAATAAGGTTAGTATTTTGATAGTGTATTAGGTTTGCCACAATGATGTTCGAGGAGGCGCTGCAGTGAACAACACTTGACTCTGCCTGTTTCTAACCGAAACAAACCATACTTGCTTTACTCCTTGGAGATGATGATTATGATGATGATGATGATGATGATGATGATGATGACAATGATGCTTAATGAAGCTTTTAAAACGCTTTTAATAATCTCCACTGAATAAAACTTCAAAATTCTAGTTGTGAATGTCGACGCCTTTTGTTTAATTTTTCCAGTTGATCATTTAAGTTATTGACTATTGGTGGTGTATAAACATACCATTCGTATTTAAACGTTGTTAGCATTTAATTTTGTTCAGTAATTTTATGTATTAACTTTTTTGTATGATGTTACTCCTTGCAAGAACACTAGCTGATAAGACATGTTACAGTTAATGATAACATGCCAAAACAGCTTATAGTCTGTAACGGTAAAATAATTGCACGGAAAAAACTGACCGTTAGACACTATTTAAATTTGCAAAAAACAAATACTAATTACAAGTTGGTTACGAGTTGGAAAATTGTCAAAAACGTGGTAGGAGACGAGTCAGCGATTTTTTTATGTTAGCATCTTGTTAGAGCCCCATCAATTTAGATAATCGTGTTTTAAACAACGTTAGTCTGCTTCTGTTAATATTACTGTTCTCGTATACCCCTAACTTTGCCTGCCTAATAGCAAGCAATGTATAAACATTCTGATGATATTTTTAAATTTTCCAGTCATAGCCACATTTGTGATACATACTGATTTCTTAAAAATATACTCATGATAATACTACATACGGTACACTATGAAGGTTATAAACTATCATTTGTATAAAAAAGTTTATTTAATGTTTATTATTATTTTTACGCCATTTTATAATTTTTAAATAAAATAAGTACTACTTGCTCAACAGTACACGTCTAATGAAATTACATGTTTGTCATGGTGCATTTACTTTTCCATATTTAATCATTAGATTAATTATGTTTAATTTGTATAGCTTCAGTTTGAAAACTAGTAAACGTTTAATTTGTACAACTATTGTACATTAAATAAAAATGAATTTTGAACGTAAGTAATTTTCCTGTGAACAATTTTACGGAGCACGTTGTTGTGCGATGCCAGCCAGTCTCACCTACGACACAGAGATGATTAATAGCGTCAAGTGACGCTGATGTATTTGCAACGACTAACCCTCTTACGACGCTACATAAGTCTCATGTCTTCATACAGGATATTGACGCTATATCCATTAAACGCCCATTATACATCTGATCTGAGGTTTTCACCTTCACATAAGTAAATAATAGTTTACGTAAAATGTGTATAAGTTAATTTTGTTTTGTCAGAGCCTGAATTTAATAAAACAAATAATATAAAATATGCCAAAGAGAAATTAATAAATATTAGAGAATTAATTTCAAAAGATATTGCACTTCATAAAAAAATAATTTTACAACAATTACGGAACGCCTTGGAAGAGACGAGAGAGTCCTTTTACGCGTTTCTCGTTTAGGTACAGCGTCTCAGTCGAGCCCGCACTAAAGCATCTTCCAGACTTTTCGAGTGCACTTGTAACAACGCAATGAGCAGGTACAGCGTCTCAGTCGAACCCGCAATAAAACATCTTCCAGAGTATTCGAGTCCACTTGTTGTAACTACGTAATGATCAGGTACAACGTCTCAGTCGAGCCAGCAATAAAGCATCTTCCAGACTATTCGAGTCCACTTGTTGTAACTACGCAATGAGCAGGTACAGCGTCTCAGTCGAACCCGCAATAAAACATCTTCCAGATTATTCGAGTCCACTTGTTGTAACTACGTAATGATCAGGTACAGCGTCTCAGTCGAGCCCGCACTAAAGCATCTTCCAGAATATTCGAGTGCACTTGTTGTAACTACGCAATGAGCAGGTACAGCGTCTCAGTCGAGCCCGCACTAAAGCATCTTCCAGAATATTCGAGTCCACTTGTTGTAACTACGCAATGAGCAGGTACAGGGTCTCAGTCGAGCCCGCACTAAAGCATCTTCCAGACTTTTCGAGTGCACTTGTTGTAACTACGCAATGAGCAGGTACAGCGTCTCAGTCGAGCCCGCACTAAAGCATCTTCCAGAATATTCGAGTTCACTTGTTGTAACTACGCAATGAGCAGGTACAGGATCTCAGTCGAGCCCGCACTAAAGCATCTTCCAGACTATTCGAGTCCACTTGTTGTAACTACGCAATGAGCAGGTACAGGGTCTCAGTCGAGCCCGCACTAAAGCATCTTCCAGACTTTTCGAGTGCACTTGTTGTAACTACGCAATGAGCAGGTACAGCGTCTCAGTCGAACCCGCAATAAAACATCTTCCAGACTATTCGAGTCCACTTGTTGTAACTACGTAATGATCAGGTACAGCGTCTCAGTCGAGCCCGCAATAAAGCATCTTCCAGACTATTCGAGTCCACTTGTTGTAACTACGCAATGAGCAGGTACAGCGTCTATGTCGAGCCCGCACTAAAGCATCTTCCAGACTATTCGAGTGCACTTGTTGTAACTACGCAAATTATGCTGGCCGGGGACAATAGGATAGAAAATTATTCTGGAACCTCCGCAGGACCTATATAAGCAACGGCGTCTGGCTTAGAAATCAGTTACAGTGTGAATCAAATGGTCGTTAAGGAAAGTGATTATTGTCGTATAATTAGTGTAGAACTATTAATAGTTTATATTATTATTGAGTGTAGACAAAATTAAATTGGATTACTGTATGAGAGTACTTTGTTCAATTTACATTGTGACTAATTAGAGGTGGTAATTAGTGACTTAGGATCACGCTACAACTTCATTTCTTTTTCTTTGCCTGGAGTTTCCTCTGTCTCCAATACTCCTTCATACGCTCACTGGCTTGTTTCCTTTGATCTTCTGTCCAAGTTCGTCCACTTCTATTAGGTCTTCCTGCATCTTGAAACAATTCAAGATTTTTCACTGTACTCCTAAATTCACTTCTTTCTAACATTTGGGATTCTGTGATATTCGACTTTTCTAAATCTTTTCTAACTTCCTTAATCCACGTTGTAGTGGTCTTCTTCTTCCAGAGGTAGTCGAATATTTGTTTGGTTAATCGATTTTTGTCCATTCTGTATAGATGTCCGAGAAATGTCAGCCTCCTCCTCCGCATAGTCTCCGAAATTCTTTCCACGCTCTGGTAGACTTCCCTATTGCTTCGCAGCTTCCATCCATCCTCAGTCCGAACTGCACCCATGATTTTTCTTAGAATTCTCCTTTCCAAGACTTCCAGTTTGTCGAGGTTATAGTTCATCGAGAGGCATAAAATTAGTGACTTTATTGGTATCTGTATTTTATTTCCACTGTACCATGCGACGATCCGTGAGACCGTCGTACCAATAAGTTAGATATATATAATAAATAAATAAATTCATTATAAATCCAATATTTTATTTAAATATATTAGAAATATTGTCATTAGGTATGATGTCGAAAAACCAATATCCATCATTGTAGTAATTCTGTATACATTACACACATAGTTGTGTAGCTCAACTAAATTATGCACACCGCAGTGTTAAAAGTATTAAGCAGCCATTACCTTAAAACGAAGGTATTTATTGTTATTATTGTTTTCCGACATATTTTCCTTGTCAGTGAAAGTATTATTTGTGGAAAGAGATAATTCATATCATTTCCTTGTAGGAAACACTTTAATTTTGTAATCATCCACAACAGTAATTGACAGTTAACTGATAATCCACATCAGTACTTGAAATATTAATTTAGAAATTGTAATTGTTCAATTTTAAGCAGGTTCCAACTGATTTCTTTACAGTGGCTTTTATTTCTTTTTTTACGAAAATTTTATAAAATTATGAGATGGATGCCGACACCAGAAGGGTGGAGATTGTTCTGCGTCAGTTGTAGTCTACTATATAAACACCTCAAAGGTCATTTTATAAAACCGCACAGCCTACTACAGTATACTCATAATTCATATTGTGTACCTGAAGAAATAAAATATCGATCAATCCAAGAATCTTGAAATACGGTTATCAGTGTTTACATCTATAGAAAAAGTGATATTGGGTTTGTCTATCAGTTTGCCTTGATCTTGTCTAGTAATTCAAAACAAATTTAATACAGTATAATAATAAAAAATAACTTTTTTCCTTTACTTGTAATCTCTTGTATAGTAAAAGTGTTACAGGATAAATAGTAAAGCAAAAATTACAGAACAATGTCCAGTGGCGGCTCGTCAGGTGATGCATGCTCAATGTGTCTTTTTTACTCTAAATTATTTTCAATTTGGACAATTTTGTATTCCTCACTATAAACAAACTAAAGTTATTTTTCTCATATTTCTCGTTTCTCACCTTCTGTACTTATCACTTGCTTCACATCAATTAAGATTTGTTATTACATAAAGTTTGCTTATTGTTGCTGTATATTAGTAAGTTTGCTTATTCCTGTATATATTTGAATATTAAACACGCACGCACGCACGCACATCCACCAACACACATACACAGGCAAATCACGTTATCTATTGTGACATTGGCTTCCACTAAGATAAACAGTAGTTTAAAAAAGTTGGTTTTGACAAGAATTTCAGATAATAACAATTCCCACTTATTTTGTGATCTCGAGTTTTAATTAAGGAAGAAGTTTTCATTCCGTCTAGTTTGTTTTAACGGTTTGACGAGAATTTAAAATGGAGAGGTGTGTTATTTTCGATACAAATTTTTACTCTCTGTCTCTGTCTGTCTGTATGTCTAACTGCCTCTTTCTGTATGCCTGTCTGACTCCGTCTGTCTCTGTTTGTCTCTCTATCTCCCTCTTTCTCTCTCTTTTTAATCCATTTGTCCGAATATTAATCTCTATTTTTCTCTCGTTTTTTTTTTTTAAAGAATTGAGATGAATATTATACCGTGTCTATCCTGCTCGTTAGAATACTTATACCTATAGAGTGTCTACTCACCCGTCCAGACGTTCGAATTCGTATTTTCTGCCTCAGACTAGGGGTTGCCAACTCTTCGTGGTAAACCAAACGTGCAAGATTTATTGAATTATAAATGAATACTCAATTTTTAAGAAAGATTTAAATAAAATCAAACATACAGTTCAATTCTTTAATTATGGTTTTATTAACAGTTATTAGGTTGGTAATTTTATTACAATTTATTCCAAATTACGTAATTCAATTTTGCGCCGGCATGTTTAATTATTAGCGGTTGGCTATTCTGTCCAGCCGCTGCATAGAAAGACTCGTGTGCTGATGTTGATAATTTCGTTGAATTTTAATCTCAATTCGAAGTTCTTGAGACTACAGAAAATATTGCCAAATGGACTAATAAAAGTACAAAATTTTACAAATACCATATAAATGACATATAAATTATGATACACTTATAATTACAGTTGTAACCTATAGCTACTGGAATTAGCGTTTGGATGTCAACTGAGTTTACTAAATTTTTACGGTTTAAATATATTCACTTAAGAAATCAATGTTAGATTGAGATTATTCTTCAATTGTAGGTGTTCATTTAATCAACGAAAGTTCAAGTGTCTCTTAAAAAAGTGATAAATTGTGTTAAAGGTGTATTTTCATTTATTATTTTGTTTTCTTTTGTGTTACTGTTAAGGTCGTATTTTAAAATATACTTAGCAGTCTTCTGTCTCTTCTCTCCCGGTAGTATTCTTTACAGGTACTGCTGGTTTTCCTTTTTTAGTTTTTCGTGAATACCGTTCTTCTGTTTTCTTAGGTTTTTAATTTAACTATTTATTTTTTTTCATCGTTCATCATTAGTATTGAAGATTCCGTCATTCATTTATAGGTTTTAGGTATTTTCTTCCTTCCAATAGTTCCTAGTTAGTCAATTAGGATTCCTCAGCGATTCACCATGGATTAATTAATTTCTTGTTGTGATTTTTAGTTCATGTGAGTGTTAGTCTAAGTTCTATAATTTAGTTTATTATTTTCATAATTATTTTATATATATTCAATATTTTATTTCTTTTCTTTAAACATCGCGGTTTTTTACGTCTGCACTCATCAAAAGCCAATAATGGAACGATAGAATTTATTTACTAGTTACTATGGTTATTAGTTTCCAAACACTGATTCTCATTGGGTGATAATTTACAACATTGTTATATATGGTTAATATTTTTCTATACAAAATTACTAAAAATTCTTTAAATTATTATAACTCCTTATACTAGCTGTAATACTAAATATAATAACACCATTAGTTTGCTTTTTGGTTACACATTATTTTTATATCACATAAGACTACCGTTTTTCAAATCATAACAGATTCATACATTTTCCATTAGGTTTTCTTTTGTAAATTAACTTTAACCTAATTATTTCCTATCCAGTGTTGTTTCCTACACTATTATTATTAAACCCAACAGGATTATACACCTTATTTCATCAATTGTTATTGTTTTGTCTTAAATTTTACAAATTTCTGGTTACCAGTTATAGTCCTAACTGCCTAGAGTTCATAATTCACCTCACCTATACTCATTACAGCTGTTCATGTCAATTTTGTTAACTTTAAGTACTTCTAATAATTACTATAATACCCTAAACTAAGTTACAACATTTGATTACCTATAATCATCATATAACATAACATAATTCCTTATCAAACCTTTTAGGCCAATGCCAGTATCTAATGTTTTACATGTATTTTAACTGGTTCTGTTAAATATAAAACTACACATAATAACATTTGGGTTAATTAAAACCAAAACAAAATATAATAAAATGAACAGTAGGTGTGTACCAGTATTCCCTATTAATTTCACTTATAGAATACAGTGTCTAACAACTCCCTTTGCCTATTTTCAGCATAACAGATTAGGCTTTTATTATTATTTTTTATAGTTGTTAGCATAAATTTATAAACATAACTCATTAAAATAAAACAATGGACGCCTTATCATCCTTATAGTATACTAGAATACTTCCTTAAAATACTGAAAAACAGTTATCAGTATTTTACTTCTAACAAACACTGTTATATTAAATATAAACATTTTCTTATTTTATAAAAACTATGCCAATGTCTACACATAACTATCCCTTATAATTTATATAGTTTATTCACTATATTTGGCTCCAGTTATTACTTATTGACTATTATCACACGTTCTTTCTTTATTCCCGATTCTACTTCACTTTATTTCATAGTGTTTTTATGTAGTTCATAGATTAACACTGGGTCCTATCAAGGTTCATTAATTATTATCACTTTCCTACTTAATTATCACTCTTTTAGTTTATTTTATAATATTGACTTTTGATAGTTTATTTATTAACGCTATTTCTTTATATTATCATTATATTTGTCTTATATTTAATTTTCCTTTTACATTTTCTACTGTTTACATACTATTTATTTCCCTACTTAATTTTGTACTTTTATATATAATATATCTTGTTGACAATGGGGTATTTTTATATCATGATGTTAATTATTTTTGTTGGATCACCTTTTCCAATCTATTGGGTCTTGTCATCGTCACTGCCTTTGTTTACGTCAAACTCAGTTAGTGGTGTTGTTCTATCATTTCTATTTATTAATTTTTATTATACAGCTTTTCTTCACTCCTTGATACTTGTAAACCTTGTGCTACCATAGGTCATGTTACAATATGGGTCTGTGTTTTTTGCACTTAACACTGTTCATATTAAAAAATTATGAATTTTCATGCTTTGTGAAAAAATTGACATGTTCTGTTTTGTTTGAGGCTACATTTAGATCATAAGTCACAGTTATTTTTAGACAATATATTCTAAAGAAAAAGAGCGGCTTGTGGTCTATAAAATAGTGCGCTTTTTTAAGTATTTGTTTTGGTAAACTAAACTTTGTAAGAACTATTTTAAAATGTTTACTTACACAATCCGTTGTCCACGGTTTACTTAGTTCTTTAATCCCACTCATAATTTTTTAAATTCACTGTCACTATCATTAAAGTTTTCTTTAGTACTGCTGTCCTAAATAGTATTAATTACGAGAAAATTCGTAACACATTCAACTGCTTGTTCTGACGCCATATAACAATTTTCAGTTTTCTTTACGTTCTCTTGTAATCTTACGGTTGAAAAGCTTCAATGTGTTCTGTGGCTGCGATTGTAATACACTTTTCTGAAAAATATGTATTTTTTTGTTGTTGTGGTCTTTAACTGTGGCCCAAACCATTTCTATTGGATTCAAATTTGGGTGCTATGGGGGAAGTCACATAAAAATGTCGGTGTTCAGTTACAACAGCATCTACTTTATAAGTTTTATAGATAAACGTCTCAAGTTTAATTAGTACATACAGCTTACATTTCAACGTACTCGTACTGCTTTTGCGTTCTGACAGTTTTCTTTTTAGGTTTATGTAATCAGTGGAGGATTTACTTACACATTGTGGTATGGCGCGTTATCTATCACCAACACACTCGGATCATCTAAATTCAGAAAAATTTTTCCTTAGTCCGCTTCTCATAATACTCAAATTCTATGTCAATGTTGTAATCACCTTGCTGAGACTTTGAATTAAACATTTCAAAAGCACTTGAGCGACAACCGTTGTCACCACCTGCGTGAATCCTCACAACTCGTTGTCCTTAACTTATAGTAGTTTTTTATCACTGTGTTCACTGTCAGTACAGGGTTTCATTCCACATGTTGTACTATGGCAGTACGTTACACCCGTGTATATTACGGGCCGTAGTTTCTCTCGGTATTGCCTAATTGATCTAATGTACTGGACTCTTAAATTTCTAATATAAAATTTCCTAATCAGAACCTTTTAATTATAATTTTTGTACACTTCCACAGAAAACTCCTGTTTACGAATAACCGTAAACTAGAGAGTCATAGACTGGTCTTAGACTGTTTTTGGTACACTTCTCATTTGACATGGAAGTAAGATTTACTATGAAGTACCACTTAACCGTTCCTCTTTGTCAATATTGTTTACAGTCGGGCAAGAGTGGAAGGGATGTAGTTGCAACCTACACACTGTGCGGTCCAAGTGATGTGTTATGGGTATGGGTAAATATTTGGAAACTTCTATTGGGTATATGGGTGAATATGAGCGTGCTGTTAAAAAACTTCTATGTATCTGAGGTAGTCAAGACTGTTGGACAGGGCGGATCAGGGACTACTGCTAACGTGTTGTTTTGTGCACTTGAGTCTCGAACAGTTAATAACCGATAGTTTAGTACAATTTTGTACACTCAAAGCAAAAAATGCGTAAATAATGAATACCTAAACACAACTCTTATATATACTTTTACATAGCTGCTGGTTCTGCAGCTATATTCTGGAACTATTTCTAAAGCTGGCACTCATGGAGTGTCAACAAAACGAACAAAGACCGTTAGCATAATACAGACTTTGACGTGTTTGAAAATGTCATATTATTTAAAAACCTACGGTTTTAAACCTTCCTAAACCATCGCTATTAAAACGTATATTTTCGGAAGTATTCAGAATCCAAATTTATCTGTAATAATGTGGAGTAAACTCGTGTTAAAAAAAAACTTTTTACTCCTAAATATCCTGAAATTGTGATTTGTTTGAGACAATATCAAATTTTGTAATCCCTGCACTGATAAATGTAATGGAATAATGGAATTTGGGCTAAATACTGACAAACACATCATCACTATAATAAAAAGAATACAATTGCAGACGACTAAAAATACTTCAATAAAAGAGAGTTGTAAAACTTTTTGTTCCTGCTTTTTTATGTGATGCTGCTTTTCTGACAACGTTATCTTAGAGTTAGTTACATTGTTCACTGTAACGTCGAAAGATATAACTTTTAACCTTTTTGCACATACAAATTTAATTGTTTACACCTCAATAATCATAATATTGTATGTCACATCAGTATAATGTAAAACGTCAGAAGTGCTATTATTTATTTATGTTTCTTTAATTACAATAAACTCAAAAATATTCAGAAAAAATTGAAAACTATATTTATACTTGATAAACGTAATATTGTTGGTTATAACTATGCAATAATTTGTAAAAAGAACTGAATTAAAGTACTTAATTTTAGTTATAAAGAAAAATATGCTTTATTAATCACGTTATTTAGTGGCACCCCCCTTATCTTTCTCAGTGATTAGTAATACCAATCCTGGCAAAAAGATACTGTAAGCAAATTATACGTACGTTTAGTAAAGATTTAATTAAACTTATCTTTCGCAATTTATTTATAATTTTTAAAAGCTATTTTGAGAATCGTAGAACATATTCTAGTCTTTCATCCACAACTTCCTGCTAAGCGTGTTATCACGTTACAACAAAGGAACTGATAAAGTTAATCAAAAGAAAATAAATCCCTTTCTTTCAGATTTATCTTGTGCAGCAATAATTTACTTGAACTGTGTGTGTTTATGCATCTGTCTATCTACCAATGTGTGTAGGTCCATTCTTTGCAAAGGTATTGTCTAACTTAGAGACAGTTTAAAAATGTTAATCTTTTGTCAATCGTAAAGTTGATCGGTTTAGACGTACAAATACAGGGACAAACATAATAGCTCGACGATACCAATTGTTTATAAATGCTTGCACATAAATATGAGTCTATATAGTGTACCCTTCATTAAATACACGAGTAGCTAATGTTAAGGATTTTAGGACTTTTTGAAACTACAATATTTTCATTAAACTTTAAATTTCATTTCGTCGAAAAAATTTAATACGGTCAGAAAAGTAATATATTTAAAAAAGATTTTTAAAGATATAAGTAAATGAAATAAAACTTTTTTGAAACAAGCTACTCATAATCTAATCCAAAGATATGAATAATGTCCCAGAGATTGCTGACAATGTCTCAATGTAACAATGTAATAGGATTCATAATTATAATATCGGTATTGCAACTTATATTAACAGAATTTTTTAACTTCATATTACTATAAAATTCTACATTTACCAGGTAAAATTATCAGAATAAGGAAAATTAGTTGATATTTGTCTGGGTAGTTTGAATTCCGTGTGTAATATTATGCAACGTTACAACAATTATACAAATATATTATCATGTACTCAACGCAACTATAATGTGTATTACACCGGCCAGGTCGCAGGATGTTTTTTCTCGTTGCGTCAAATATATGTGGTTGCACATTAATTAATTTTTAAAGAGGAGTGAGATGTTGTTGACATGAAATAATCAATTAAACCCGTTTCAAAATAATCATTCTAAGATTTATTACTGATAGAAAAATATTTAACTATTAAAATTTCAAACATTATACAAATAAATATTCACATTTACAAGCTTTACAAATCTGTAACTTGCTATACTATTCATAAAATACAACAAAAATAACCATATAATATTACTAACTAAACAAACATGTTAAACCAGTTATTAAAATTTTTTTTTGTTTTTGTGTGTCTGAAATTAACTCAAATTTTAAATACTACTAGCAACTCATTTACCAACAAAATAATCTCAAATTCAAAAATACTTTAATTTATTGCTAAAAAACAAAATAAAAATGATATTACATTTACTTCTAATCTATTATTGATTTATACTGACACACCCAAGAATACAACAAAAGATTAGTGTTTCTTTTCTAGATTTGCTTGTTAAATTAAACTCTCTTATCTAACTACTATTAACTTTAAAATCCTAATTATTATCTGTTTATATTTAAGTTCTTTTCGATAGCTCTCTTCACAATAAAAAATATAATTGTTTTTTATCACCTGCGTATAACTGTCGTTACCGTTGTGTGTGTGTGTGTGTGTGTGTGTGTGTGTGTGTGTGTGTGTGTGTGTGTGTGTGTGTGTGTGTGTGTGTGTGTGTCCAGAATCCTGAGAGTATGATGATGATGATGATGATGATGATGATGATGATGATGATGATGATGATGTTGATGACTATGCTGATGCGGTGTTTTTTGTCTCTATAGGTTGGTGCTGTTGGTGATGATCCAGAGTTCCTCCTTACGTCTTGGTGTGAGTGTGGTTCAGTGTGTGTGGTCGATCTGCAATCAGGCAGCGTAACGTCGTTTGTAGATTTCTTGAGTCTGAGTGTGTGATCGCCCAAAATTGCCAGTGGTATTTATACTGGTGGCGATTTGACAGATACAGGCCAGGTTTCGACAAGCTAGAGATTGTCAGTTCGCGCCAAAGAGTCCTTTTTATTACACTCACTTGTTGGTTAATTATCGCGAACTCATGAACATACTCGTCACATGAGCGATATCATTGTTTACGTAATTTCTTCTTGTCACTCACATATACCACACATATTAATTACTCTTCAATTACACTAGTAATTAATATTAATTAGTTAGCATCTTTAATATTATATCTTTGGCAATAAATTTTATATCACCATATTCATCAAAAATTCCTTTATGTAATGGTGTCTTTATAATTGGCGTAAGCCTTTGTTTACAGGTTTAAAATAAATAATTAGTTTATTATAATCCTGTTAAAACCTGATTAATTGATAACAAACAATTCGTACGCGTCACCCCATATTCTTGTCGCAGCTGGCTTCACGCACACAAACACACACACGCCGTATTTTTAACTATCGAAGCAGGTGCACTCTCGACAGGACAGAGCTTGCATTTTCCTGCACAAAATTTTATAAAACTGTTCCTTATTCTATTTGCACTAATTATAATACAAAACATACCGCCCTGGGCAAATATGCAAATATATGTATTGTTGCAATATAATTACATTGTATTGTAATGTGTATTGTAACGGCATTTTGTACCCATTTATGTATTTTATATTATATTTATTATGTATTGTGTCTAAGGGGTCGGCCCAGAAAACGATGGTTGGATGATCTTGAGGATGACCTGCGCAGTCTAGGTGTAAGGAGATGAAGACTGAGAGCAGAGGATCGAGTCAACTGGAGGCGGAATGTCCAGGAGGCTAAGGCTTTCCAAGAACTGTAGCGCCAATTAAGAAGAAGAAGATGTATATTATGTCTGCCTAATTACAATGTGAATTGTATAAAGTATGTTGTATTAAAGGAAAGCATCTTTTTTTGAAGCCTCTTACAAGAAACAATTGAAAGACACTATAAATGCTGTATAAAGTAGTACTTTAATATTAATAGACATAAAGGAATAAAGTAGCACTTTAATTCGGATAAAAACCACCAGTGTCAAAATTTGCTTTTCTGAATCCTTAATATAATAATTTATTCTGAAGTGTAATACTAAATACGTGGCTTTCCATCTGAGGACTGCAGTTTGTGTTCTAAATTTTTACTATGCGGCCGTTATTGTAAAACACTGATATGTAATAAGCGCAATTTCCATTCCTGGTTGTTGTATGATGCAACCGTGCTTTATTCAATACAGTCAACTACAAAATGCAGTGGAACTTCATAACAAAAATGATCATACAGCAATGATTCCTTTTGATAAACGGACTTTGTAATTGAAACTCTCTGGAGTGTAAAACACGAATAACACAATCACTTGGTATTTGCTCAACCGTAGAATATGTCATTGTTCCCTTCCCTTCCACTACCGTTCTAAAAACATAAACTACGAGGACTTAATATTATGTGTCACACACACACACACACACACACACACACACTCACATATATTGCAACAATACAAAGGATATGAAGTTCATTTAAGTGGAATACTAATGCTAGATAACATTTGCTGATGGCCATAGACACGTTTTAAATTGATTTTGTTCTTTTTTTTGTAAAGTAGTCATAAGTTTTCAGCCAAGCTATGTTTAGAAAAGTATATAATGTCAAAGTGTTCACATTTCTATTCTCTTTTTTATGTTATGTAAAATATTTGTGTATAAGTACACCGGTGTGCGTGTGTTTTATATTTTATGTAACAACTTCGAGGAAAATTAACATTTCGTTCTGAAACTTGGACAGAGTGTTCTCATGATTATAAGCTACATTTACATATACTTAATTCTCCACAACTGTACTTTTTATGTTTTTAAAATGAAATCAGTCTTCTTTTATTCTTGTTATCTCATAGAAAGTAATAAAATTTGTAGATTAAATCTAGATAGGCCTTTGCAGAAGCGGAGAGAGTTTAAGCCTGATTTCAGTCTATCTGTGTTCTCATCTGTGACGTTGCTAGAATTTCAACCAATCAGAAGGTCTAAAATTATTTGAGATGGTCCTTTGTCGAGAGCACGTCGCTCAGTTTTCTTCCGAGGAGTTGCCATAGAAACACGTACTCGCTGTCACGAGTTTTTCGGGACAAGAGAGGTTGTTTTCCTTTAAACTTAGAAGTTGGTTCACGGTTCGAGTTCTTCGTAACCATTACCACTTAGAGAACTTAAATAATAAATAGATCATTATAGCGCTTTCTCGCGTACAGTAGGAGATTTCCGCTAGGGGCAGAATATCTGCCGAGATATTTTGATAGTTACGCGAGAACACTTCAAGAAGCCGGAATTTTGTGTTAGCTCAATACACAATCTATTTTACCCAGTTTTAATCCCTGAGATTAAGTGAGTTTAAAATTATAAACAATAACAGTTCTTGTCGCTGTGTGTGTGTGTGTGTGTGTGTGTGTGTGTGTGTGTGTGTGTGTGTGTGTGTGTGTGTGTGTGTGTGTGTGTGTGTGTGCGTGTGTGTGTGTGTGTGTGTGTGTGTGTGTGTGTGTGTGTGTGTGTGTGTGTGTGCAAAGACGTGAATTGTCAGCGTAGTAGTCATCGGTCGACGTGCAGAGTCGCAACGGTCCAGTCCAGCGAGCATGGTGTCTGCGCAAACAGTGGAATTCAACGACCAAGTAACATATTTGTAAAACAAACAGACTCAGTTATTGAAAGACGATTTATTTTTAATAAACAATTTTATATTATAAAGTAGTAAGACAGTAGTAAATTTTAATGTTTTAATTTAATAAATTTTCCTACTTCCAGATATAGACTCTGTTGTAATAATTTCAATATAACCTATCTATGCAGTTTTAATTTGTATCGTTGCAATATATTATTATTATATATATATATATATAATTTATTTAATATTTATAGCTGTTTAATCACAAGATATGTTATTTTTTTATTTAGAACATGTTTCGAGAAACATTTTTCCTATCCATTTTTTCCCATTCTCAGCCATCTTAATTTTGGATCTTGTCGAATATATGTGTTCCGGTTGGTTATTGGTATGGTTTCCTGTTGGCTTTTAACAGTTTAAATCGGTATTATTGTGTGTTGTGTGTCGGTTTGGTATACACATTTGTATTTTGAGTGTTTTTAACGTTGAGTATTTTCAAAATCGTTTCATGTTTTGTGTTGATTTGTATTTGTTCAGGTATTAGTTTGTTTTGTTTTGTGTTTATACGTTTGTAACTTTTTCCATACGTTCATTATTGTTCCTTTGTGTGGTATGTGATAAAACTCATTGCCACGTTTGTTATGTCTGGGAATTCATGTTCTGTGTTTATTGCGTTTGTAGCCAAATTAGATTTATACGTATATTTCTGGTTTCTTCTATGAGTTTGAGTGTTTAAAATAACGCTTTTTCAGTTGTTTTTGTTTTTCCTGTATACGATTTATTGCAATCTTGGCAATCAATTTTGTGCATTTCATTGGTCATTGTGTTATCTTTGTTGTGTGGGTTATTTAGTTTTTGTAAGGTATTTTTGTTAGTTTTGTATGCTATATTATTGTCTGTATTTTAAAATAGTTTTCTAAGCTTCGTCAATATTATTTATGTATTCGAACGTGGCCCATTATTTTTTTATCATTGTTGCTGTTATGATTTGTGTGTTGTTCATTTTGATCATTTCTTCAATATTTCGTCTATATTTTATATTTGTTTTTATTTACTATTCTGTTTTCTATTCCAATTATAGAGTTTTCATTGTACCCATTTTCATCACCAGTTTGGTAAATTATATTTTTTATTTATTTATTTCTTGCTTTTATTACTAAATCAACAAGTAATTTTTTTAATCTTTTTTAAAATGAAACGTTTTAATTCATGTTAGTTAACATGCGAACGTAGTTATGATATTTTAGTCAGAAATAACCTGTGCCGTTTTTCGTTTTAAGACATTATTCATAAAGATAATTGTCTCCAAATGTTTGTAATTATTCAGAGTACTAATGGAAAGCTGCAAAAAACATATTTTAAGTATATAAAAGCCACTCACTTTTCATTGCAAAGATATTCAGTCCTGACGTAAGAGAAAAACTCTTAACTTAATGAAACCATCTTAAACGTTACTTGAAATTAGCTATACTAATTAACTACAGATAAATATGCAAAATTTTTGAACGTCTCTCGTACACTTCTTTTATAATTTGATTTTTTAATACTTCACGACCAATTTCAAAGGATAACCGGTAAGATCTTAAACAAACGTGTCGTACAGGCATAATTTCTAATGAGCTTTACAGCTGGTATTTTCAACTTTCAGTAAATGCAATCCTATAAATTAGACTAGCAGAAGCAGCTGGGAGTGAATTTGCAAATGATTAGAGTGACTAGTAGTAGTAGTTGTAATGTTAACTTGTTTTTAATTTATTTAATTTTTTATTTTTTGTTCTAGGTTTTAGAACTGTCGTTTTGATTTAAGATGTAAGATCTTTTTTAAGATGTAAAAATATCAAGTATTTTGTAACTTCATGTTCTGTTAATTTTTGTATTACTTTCAAATTATTTTTATTACTAAATATTATTACAGTTATTTCGTTTTTCAAAGTAGTTATTAATTTTGAATTTAAAAGTAGCATAGTAAGTGAATATTCAAAACTTTTAATTTTAAGTTTTGTTCGTTGGTTACTTTTTGTGTTAGATGAAAGTTTTCATATTGTCAGACTGAGAAAATATAACAAAAGAGCTTTCTTGTTTTGAAACCGGTATTTTACAGTGTTATTAATTTAGATTTTATTCTCCCTCAGTAACAGCTTATGCTGTGTTTACACTCTTCAACTAAAACGTATTGTCTCAAAGATTTTGTAAATACCAAATACAATTACAAATTTAAAAGTAAATAAATATCAAGAATATTTTTTGTACCAATCATGATTAAACGTTACTGTAATAATATCAGAAATGTACAATCCATTACACGTTATGTAGTACATGAATGCTAAACAAGATTGAAAACAAAAATTTATTCCAAAACATCATATTGTTAGTTACAAACTTGTTTCAGTAACCTCACGAAATGAATTTCACCCACACAACGTGCATTGCATACATCCTTTACACTTCGGTCCTAATATACGTTATATACCTTGCTCGTCCCGTACATTTTCTTTAAAATATATCCTGATTTCAAATTAGTTTTGTTTTTAAAAATTGTTGTTCATTGATTAGTTTCTCTAATCTCACTACTTCCTAAGCACATACGCCTGGATTCTTGAAGACGTGTTTTTTTGTTGTTTTTTTTAAGTAATTGCTCCATTTTTATATAGAATGTTATCAATAATAAAAACAAAAATAGCAGATAAAATTAAATTTGCTTATTAAAAAAATTTAGAAATCAAAAAATGTCTAATATTGCATCGTACGTAATTATTTTTAAGTAGTAAATTATCACAAATAATAAAATAATATATTTTATAATACCTATAGTTAAGTAATATGTAATATCTTTAAAAAAATACAACTGCAGGTAGGTTTATTTTCACCTGACGCACGTTTCACAGAAATTATTCTGCATCTAGAATAATATTCCATTTTGTAAACTCCATTTTTATTGTAAATGTTGTGACGATTTAAATTCTAACTGTAATCGTAAATAAAAAAAATTAAATTTGCGAGCGATTAAGTATTTTAAATCGCACTATAAAACCTAAACCCCCGTATTAACTCAGTATGAGAATGAGAAGTGATTAAAAAATCCAAAGAAACACTAATAAAAAGGCCGAATTGTAAAAAGTTATTATTATCATAATTAACCCTTTGCTAGTCATCATGCGGTGACCTGTTAATTCCGGACTCAACGTGTTTATCGAGTCGTCTGTAATTTAGGAAGATATAAAAATCATAATGTTTATAATTAGAAATTTGAAGACACAAATAGTAGTTAAAATAACTCACTTAAGTTATATATGTATAATTAAGGTATGGTTTTTGGTAATAAGAATGTTAACTTAAATAAAAATAGGAACTATATTGTCGCGGAGTACTTGCCCCTCTCCTTTGTTATGTACCAGTTGAATCGAGCAAAAAGGACTCGCTATGTTGCCTTCACACCGTACAGACGTAAGAGCGAGAGCTCTACCAAAATGTATTTGATTTGTTTGTTTTATTTAACTGTAGTATATTAGCTACCACTGCTAAACGTGGAAAGCATTGTGTCATGTATCAATAACATAAATATGTGTTAAGAAGAAGATGTAAAATGTAACACAAAAACAGAACTAGTGGTAAGCAAGATGACGTCTCCCCTCAAGAGGTAACTCCAATTACAACATCACTCCTGAAGATGTGATCTGCAGAAACTTCATAAAGACACGTATACGATGCATAAGACTCTGCCTAGGACATCCGTGAATCTACATCTACTTACACCAAAGAAACTTCAATCTGCGCAGTGAACATCCGACCTAATTCTTGCCGAAGACACGACCCAGATTATGACGCCGACTACAAGGATTCCCAAGACGGACACCCCAGGACGAGGTTACTACGTTCAATTGTAAAGGTGACTCGATAGCCTTGCTATCGAGAGTTAATCATATTTGATACACTACTCACTTCTAAAAGAGACTTTCAAAGACGATAAATTTATTTAAAAATTAAAATGAGACAATCTAAGAGTTTACTGTAAAATTCAATTATCGTACGTTGTAACGCCTTAAATGTAATAGTAATTTATTATCACTTCAAGTAATAATGCCATTCTTCAAATGGTAAAAGAAGTCTTGCAAGCTTCTAGATGAACTGAAAATAATTAGAAGTCTTTACTATAAATATACATAAAGTAAACTCGGATCCGAGGTATAAGAATACATAATCAATTTGATCCCAAAGTTTATGAACAGCATTTAAATATTTTAGTTTAATTAATGATGTCATGGGATCTTTCAGTAACTGTTGTTAATAAAGAGAAGTCGTCTTGTTACACCTGAAAATGAGTGCATAAATCAGTAAAATACCTTCCCTTGTTTCCTTATACTTATAGTGAGTAATTTGTTCAATTAATTTGACTTTAAATACAGTTCGTTACAACGTAGGCAGCCCATGTAATTGGCAGACGTCAGTTAAGATGGGTTCCCTGGATTTGTAACGCGGCAATAGGTTACAATGTTGTAGTCTTTTAATTTCAGTTGTAGGTTTTATTTTATGAAAAAAAAACAACATTATCTGTGTTGTAAGATATTTTTAATATCCTAAAAATATAAAGCAAAATATGCAGATGTAAAGTCCAAGGAAATTGTAGAGAAGTTCAGAAAAATCTATAATTATTCCTAAATGTTTCTACAGTAAACCTTTTTAATTTTCTATTTCGAACGTTTGTTAAAGTAAAATTGCTGTGTAAGTATAATGTTTAACATTTAGTGTTTAGTTTCTGTTCTAGTACAAACTTTGTGTGCTTTCTCTAGGATAGATATTCCTCTATAATTATGTCTTTTTGTCCGTTACGTTATTTTCACCTGACGCACGTTTCACAGAAATTATTCTGCATCTAAGAGGTTTTTTGAACTGTAATTGAATGTTTAGCTTACAATATAGTTAACGGATAATCGATTTTACTTCGTTTCATATTTTCAATTGTTGTAATGTTCATGTACTTAGCTATTTATTATGTACTTAATTACTTTTTACTACCCCTATAAATACATGATTTTAAGTAGATCGTCTTGATTTGTTTTTTTTAATTGTTATTTAATTAGTAGATTGTTCTTATTGTGTTTATAAATATTAAGATTTCCTCAGAGATTAATTTTGTTACTTTTTTGTATGTTTTTATTTAATTTGACATTTTGAGTGTTTGGAAATTTACGTTTATTACTTAAACATCTAAATTAGATTTGTAAATATTAGGTTGTAAAAATGCATCGCAATGTTGAATGAATTTCTCGGACACTTTTTTCTTCGTCTGGGCTACGTAAAATTTTCTTCAATCTGGATATTCCATTTTGTAAACTCCATTTTTGTTGTGAATGTTGTAGTCTTTTAATTTTAGTTGAAGGTTTTATTTTTTGAAAAAAAACAACATTATCTGTGTTGCAAGATATTTTTAATATCCTAAAAAATATAAAGTAAAATATGCAGATGTAAAGTCCAAGGAAATTGTAGAGAATTTCAGAAAAATCTATAATTATTCCTAAATGTTTCTACAGTAAATCTTTTTAATTTTCTATTTCAAACGTTTGTTAAAGTAAAATTGCTGTGTCAGTATAATGTTTAACATTTAGTGTTTAGTTACTGTTCTAGTACAAACTTTGTGTGCTTTCTCTAGGATAGATATTCCTCTATAATTAACTGTCTTTTTGTCCGTTACGTTTCGTAGTAGTGACATTGTTTGTGCTTGTGACCGTTCTTTAAGTATTTTGTGTTCTTTCAGCTGATATTCAGAAAGTACTGCACCCTCCGATTTACGCTCGATCTTAACAGTTACGTACTTGTAAGTTTCCGACCGGACGCTTTGCAATTAATTAATACTTTAGCGCTTTTAATAAGTCTTCTACATTTCCGCTACTGTTTCATATACATCATATCTTGTGTAACTATCTTTTTCAGCGGTAGTTTTAGCGGCTAACTGTATCTTTTTCCAGCAAACTGTTTTAGCGGTAGACAGTTGCACAAATGTGTCACCCATATTTTGTAAACCTTATCTGTAAACATTTTGCATTTTTAAAGGTAGTCTCATTAATTTTTAATATTTTAAATGTAACTATTATTTTTTACTACGTAAGTAATTTGAATTTACGTATGTAAAAACTAAGTAGGTAGGGAAATCTCTTAAAACAAATTAACAACCAATATTTTTTAAATACTAGATTTGTTTGTGCCTGTCACAACATTGCAAAATTAATAGTTTTTTAGAATATATTTTATTTTCTATTATAGAATAACGCTTTCACAATAATAAAGCTGAATTACAAGATGAATGTTAGAATATGTTTTAAGGAAATATTTTAGAATAATGTACAGTTTTAACTTTTATTTGACGTATATGTTACACAAAGAAACAATGACAGAATACTAACTAATATTCTTTAATATCTAGAATACAAGGTATTTTATAAACATTATTTTTCAAGTAAACTAAAGAATTGCATAAAGTAAGACATTTTAAACAATACAGATTTCAAGAGAACGGTAGAGGAACGTAACTATTTTATTCACCACTCTAAATATACTGTATTACGTGCTCGTAACACTGGTTTATAACACAGTGTAGTATAATGTTTCATAATTAACAAGTATCTTGCAAATTAGAACAACCAGCCTAAGGAAACAAAGATTAGTTCATTACATTCAGCTATAAAATTAAAACATAGAAACTTGCCTGTACATACATAAAATTTATCGTAAAAGGCATACTTTATCTCTCATTTTATAAAATTGGTATAGAATTTCTTTTAGCTTTTATACTCGTAAACTAAACTCTTAATTGAATGTTTAGTCATTTTTTAGGTAGCTAATTGTACACAGGATTAAAATGGTTTTTCGTTTATTAGTAAACCATGGAATGCCTAAAGTTGTAAGATAGTTTATTTATAACGAAACACTACGAGACACACCACTCTGTTTAGTTTTCCTTGCAAAGTCTGTTTCAAGTAAAGTGTTCAAGTTTGATCGTAACTAAACGTATCATTGTATGATGTATACGTATCATTTGTGTCTTTTATCCCACTAAAGTAATTATAGTAAGTGAAATTACTTTCACCATTCTTCACACAATGGCATAGGCAAGGTGCTGGCTGTTTCGACTTTAAAGATCCCCCAGCCAGAGACTTCCTGTCTCTACCCACACATTTGTTTTGTATTTCCAGACTTGTCTGGCCAGTCTGAAATCTGACATTCTTTCTAACTGTTTATTCCAATATTGTTTGTTGATAGATTACGATAAAAGTTACCCCATCACCCTAGCAACGTTATCATAGTTGAACATTTATTGTAGTCTAATTCTGTTGGAAGATGCAAAAATTCAAAACCTTGAATCCGTCAGGACAGGCTGAAATTACAGTCGTCAGGTGATGTCAACAACAGTTACGAATCTTAAAAATTGAGCAGCAAAAGCCGCCACTACAGAATCTGGGAAACACTAATGTATAGGGTTAGACTACATTGACAGCCAATTTGTCGTTAATATATTTCAAGGTATGGGTACATTGCTTATTTTACAATAGATTAGCATATACATCATCGATAAGATGACACCTGGTGTTTATGAAATGTCAACCAAATTTGTTAGATAAGTGCATATAGTAGAAGACTATTAAATACTAACTGTCTCCCGACTATTAAGATAAAATATTTTTTACAATTTATTTACTGTGTTGTACAAAAAGGCCCAACGTAAAATAAAAAGCAGGATTTTGCTAAAAAAATATTCTTTATCACTAACCGTCCTATTACTTTTCATTTTACAAACCTTGCTCACTGCGACAAGGTTATTCAACTTGCTACGAGTAAGAAACAACTGTTTCAAAATAAAGGAGCCGTCTTTTGTGAACGTTTCTATTGTAGATTGTAGTCACAAAGACAATTCAGGTACGTGTAATTCAATACTATTGAAAACGAACCGCTTTTATTTTCTTTATAATCTAAAGAAAAACATTTGTTTAGAGCTGTATATACGAAATCGTAATCCAGAATATGGAACATGATAATTTACTCGTCTTAACAAAGACACGTCTTTATTTTCTGCCATGTGTGTTTTGCTTTCAAAAAAAAAACTTTGCTTTTGAGAGAATATTTCTTTAAACAAATGTTCAAGACATGAAATAATAAAATGTGATATTTTATGTGTACGTGTAACGTCTTTATAAAGGCGTTAACCGTAGTTAACAGTAACTTAACTTTATTTGTCCTTCAAGAGTTTTTAGTTAGAAAAATTAGATAACACGAACAAAACATAAAGCTGTTTCCTAGTCCTATATGCACATGGTCGTTTGTAATCTTATATTTTCACGTATTATATTATGTATATTATAATATTATATATTATGATCACGTAATATTATATTTATAATTTCATGTCTGCGAATTTAGAAATGAAAGTAAATTTAAAAAACTAACAGTGCAGGTAAAATACACTGTTCGCCGTGCCCAAATCAATGTTTGTTTTGCAGATTGTAAACTACAAAACGGCCCGAGAGTAATCTCCTTGCAATGTCATAATGGGTGCAATGAAGGAATATTGACGTCAATTACTCTATTTGCTCAAAACGTTGTCAGCTTAACAATGTCAGTTTACTTTTCTTTTATAAAATTGCTAAACTGCTATAATTGTTATTATTTAGACAAAGCTTTTCGTCATCACTGACATCTTCAGGTCTTAAACAACCTGAAGAATCTTAAACAGGTCTTAAACAAATGAAAATCTTCAGGTCTTAAACAATACGAAGAATGTCAGTTTAATTGAATACTTTGAAGTTATAGAATTCAATATAGTTATGTGTTAGTATGATTCCTGTAATTATGTTTTTTTTTCCTTTTCCCTGAAGATATTTAAGAATGTAATGTGGTTCAGTTTTAACATACTCCATTTTGTAATTAAAAATTATTAAAAGATGTACAAATAACTATGCTTAAGACACACTAACACATACAACACATACACACAATCGCACACATGGGCGTGCGCGTTGTCTTTTCATAAAACACGATTACACATTAGAAACTTACAAATAATAGTAGTGATTAAACAAATATAAATATAAAAATTTACAGGCATTGCACAAATGCAATGCACAGAGAAGGGCATTGAAAATGCTTCAATAAATCTAAAGAATATATATATTTATGTTCATTCACCAATCAATGAAGTCATTTTTCATTCACCAATCAATGAATTCATTCTTCATTTACCAATGTACAGATTATAAGTTAAATGTAGTCGCATTCATAAGCGAAGTTATATATGTGTACTACTTTATTGACAACAAAGAAGTAGTTTCTATGGAAACTCACCAGTTCCCATTTTCGATAACGCACCAGCGATCAGCCGCAAATGTGCGACACGTCCTTATAAACATTTTCAATGTTAAAAAATCTGAAAACGTGATGTCGATTACTGACTGTTCTTTCAACTTAGAACTTAAGCAACCAAACTTAGACTGACGCTAATTCACAAACGAAAACTCATTCAGGTCTAATACATAAAATTCACACGAATATCATACTCTACAGTTAAGTTGTAAATTTTAATTAAAACTTTATTATTATATATATAAACTTTCACAAATGAACTTACTTTCTTTACACTTTCCCAAACGTTTCGAGGTGATGTTCCTCTTCCTCAGTGGGAGTAAATACTGATTGTCAGTTAACAGAATAACGGTTATGGACTTAGGTGTGTGTGGTGGGGGTTGATGGTGGGAGGGAATTGGCGCTGAGGTTCAAATTGTGTGTTTGGATCAATGTATCGAATAGTGTATGTGATCTATAATGTAATTGTTCATTTAATATGTTGTTTGGTTGTAGTGTATGATATCTGTATATTTCAAATTATTTGAACCTCAGCGCAAATTCCCTCCCACCATCAACCCCCACCACACACACCTAAGTCCATAACCGTTATTCTGTTAACTGACAATCAGTATTTACTCCCACTGAGGAAGAGGAACGTCACCTCGAAACGTTTGGGTAAGTGTAAAGAAAGTAAGTTCATTTGTGAAAGTTTATATTGTAATAAATATTACAAATTAAATAAGTATAGATGTGTTGTTATGTTGATTGATGATAAGAAGAGACTGGTTTTGAATGACTCATCACTAGTAACTCCTTTTATTTTAACTTGTATTTTCTTTATAATAATGATTTCTTTCCACAGTTGCTATGAATTAATCTTTTTATATTAAACTTAGTGCTTTCTTCCAAATTTAAATATTATAACTTCATTATTCTAATGATCAATTGCCATTCAATATTATGCATACATCTGTCACGCTACAGATTGCTCTCCTCCAGAAGTAATTATTTCAGACATGTTTATGGATGAAATAATTTCTTATGATAATTTCATCATTTCTTATAATTCATTTTCTTCTCCATTTTTATATCGACTTTTTGATATTAGAGTTTTATTAATTTTATATATATGGTTACTTGTCTTACTACTGATCCTTTTTGGATAGTTAGTGTCTTCTGAGATATATTATAATTGTAATACATTTTCTTTCTATATCAACTTCGTGTTGTATCCTTGGGATATTAATTCCCTAACATTCCCTATCACGTGGGCTGGGGCAGATCAGAGGGGCACTGTACGCTACTTCTCTGCTGGCCATACACCACTTCTATAAATTGAGTACAGGGGCATATCCATCCCTGCTCAAAAAACATAATGCTGCTGGAATTATCTTCAGTCAGTCATCGAATAAATAAATAAAAAGTAGTCTCATTTTCGACTAATAAAAATATCTTTGGATTCTCCACTTCGTAGTCTCTCAGATTATCTCACATTTTCTATCTTAATAAATCTTCATAATCATTATTATACTCATTACATATATATTTTTCCAAAACTCTTAACTTGTCTGATATATTTAATTTAATTATGGTTGAAAACCTTTCTTTTAATAATTCTGGTTACTGTTTACAGTGTAACTCTCTTTCTTCTTCATCTGAATTCTCTTTATACTTTCTTCTGGTTATTCATAGTATTAGCATGGTCTTTATAAATAGTCTTTCGTATTCATTATTTGAATGGTCTTAATATATTATATTTAATTTTTTAACATTGTATCTTCACATTAGATATACAGGTTGTTATATTGATCATTTTATTTAAACATTTTGGTTCTTTCCTTTCTCTTAGAAAGTTATTAATCCGTCTTCGCATTCATTAGCATTAATTCATTTATATTATATTTCATGTGGTATTTCTTCTCTTTGTATTTCATATAGGTCTTATTATTATCATTGGTTCAAAATCATCTTCTCCATACGTTTGGTATGAGTTGTTCTTCTTTGCTCTTAATTAACTGTTTTCATTATCGTTTCATAGGTAATTAGTCTCTTTGCTTCCAAATTTTTTCTTTTCTGGCATATTACACTCTTTTTTGTTATTCTTCTCTACTCCTTCAAATGCTATTGTGAATGTCTAGCATTTATTCTGGATTAAAATTAATTCTTTTTTCTGAATTAATCACTTTATTTTCTTCTCAATTCAATTATAATTGACACATAATTATTTTTTGGAACTTGGTTAGTTTTAATATAACATTCAAACTATTCTTTTTAATTAATTGAAAAATATTTCTCATAAATCCTTGTAATATGTTGATCTTATCTTGTTTCAAAGTTCTGACGTTCTATCAACATACAAATTCTGTTTAATTCATTTATTCCCAGAATTGTTTCATTCAGAATTGTTTATAGTACTGTGATTTTACCATTATTTCTGAATGTTTTGGTATTTCTCCAAATTCAAATTCTTCTTAATTATTTACCATAAAGTTTCCTCATAATTCAGTGGTAGTAAGCTGTGCTTGCTTAATTTTAAATTTTTTAAAATTAAGTTCAAAATTCTCTCTCTTTCTCTTTCTTCCATAAAGTTTTGTTCTAAATTATCAGGTTGTAGTAAGATGTTCTTACTAAATTTTAAATTTTTTATAAATTAAAAATTCTTTTTCTTTTAATTCTCCAGAATGTTCTTTTCAAAATATTAGGTTGTAAGATGTACTTACATTATTTTCGAATTTTTTAAAATAAAAATTCTAAATTCCTTCTTCTTTTAATTCTCCAAAATGTTCTTTTCAAAATATTAGGTTGTAAGATGTACTTACATTATTTTTAAATTTTTTAAAATTAATTAAAAAATTCTTTTAATTCTCCAGAATGTTCTTCTCAAAATATTAGGTTGTAAGATGTACTTACATTATTTTAAAATTTTTTAAAATAAAAATTCTAAATTCCTTCTTTTTATAATTCTCCAAAATGTTCTTCTCAAAATATTAGGTTGTAAGATGTACTTACATTATTTTTGAATTTTTAAAAATATTAAATTGTAAATTCTAAATCTCACAACTCATTCTTCATAATATTTCTTCATAGAAGCTTGATTGTACACTCCTTTGATTTTTCCTGAAACGATTTCCTTCAACTCATATGTATTGTTATGCTTATCATTTACCACAACATATGGGGTTATATTGTACTCTACACTGGCCCATATTATTTATACTTTTGTAAGTTGATCTTCTCTTTTTCTTTCCTTATAAATGCCTTTTCTTTTATATACCCAGGAAGATGGACGATTTTCTTTATGTCGTTCCATTGCTCATATTCTTATTTATTTATAATGTGCATTTTCTTAAATAGTCTTCATTCATAAAACCCAGTTTTGTTTCTATGTTTATTCTTCGTATCATTTCCTTTCAATGATATTTATTTCGTCTCCTTCAACATTGTTTTTCGCCGTTGTCGGTTATCATGATCTCCGTCCCTTTTCTTGATGTCGTTTGGTATCTGTGTCAACCAGGGTCCATCATCTCGGTTGCTCTTATAAAATTTACCCTAGGGCGCGACACTCGGTTATTATTACTGTTATTATTGTTATTACTAAATTTATCATGATAGTAATTTCGGTTAGGTTGGTAAGGTTTGTCACCATTATTGTTGGGATATGGATTTCTCTGACTGTATGGGACATTATTATGTTGGTATAAATTGTTTCTATTGTATGGATAGGGGTTGTTATCCCTAACGCCGTTAGAATTACCGATACACTGTTTATTACACGGCGGGTCGTTAGGGTCGTCGTAATTACTGGGCTGGTTCCCTCTATCATCATATTGTATACACCAATACTTCTCTGGTCCATGTTTTGTGTTCCCTGACAAATATATGTGAGGATCTTCATCTGGGTTATCACTTACTATTTGTTTATCTGAAACACCATAAGCTGGTTTACCATCACATATCCACTCTGAAGGAATATATTTTAGTCTAACCGTACCCTGGAACTGTCCTAGATGGCACGTTAATGGAATACATTCTGGTGGTTCATCTGTGCCGTCATTACAGTCTGGTACGATATCACATTTCCATCTTTCTGAAATCCACTGTCCAGTTCTGCGCTGATATTGATCTTGTCCACATGTCGTATTCTGTTTACCTCTGGTCCTTTCCCATTGGTACACTACTGTCTTGTGGTAAATTATTTTGGAAATTACTTCGATTCTCCTTCTATAATTCCTGGAATTCATGATGTCTTTGTCATAGGTAATTGGGATGTTATTGCCATCAATTAACCCATGTTTCATCATCTCCAACTCTTCCTTCGTTGTTATTACGTTTCTTGGATGCATTCTCCTTTTCCTCTGTTTAATATTTTCCTGGTTTCCGTTAATGTCAACTTCAGGTACTACCATTACTTGTTCCTGCGATTTATCATTTGGTATTTCTTCTAACTCTCTTTTGTTATCTCTTATTAATTCTTCCACCCACAGTTTATTATTCTTGATGATAATCTCCACCCTTTTATTGTTATTCTCTATCATCTGTTTTAGAGTACTTGTTCTTACTTCTCTCCACTTTTTCGTGACCTCCTCTAGTGCTTCAGTCTTTCGTTTTATTTTTTCCTGTAGCTCTTCCCTTCTTTGTTGTCTTCTTAGTTTTGACTCCTCTTTCTTAATCTGTTTACGCTCCCTTCTTATTTCTTTTCTCCATCGTTTCATTTGTCCATTCAATGATGCCGCGATTATTTGTACCCTTTTCTCGTTTGGTATTTCTTCTTTTTCTGGTTTGTTTTCATTTTTTATTTCTTTGGTCTTCTCTTTTCTCAATTCTTCGCTTTTTAATCCGTCCTCTCTCATTTCCTTGATGTCCTCTCTTATTTCCTCAGTCCTTTTATCCTGATCATCCATCATTTGTTGTAACTTTTCTATTATTTTGTTCAACATCTCCTCTCGTGTAAGTCCTTCCATTATGCTTGTCATCGTTCCCTTTTCTATTATCTTTCTCTGGCTTTGTAGCTGTTGCCTAGCTCCAACTAGTGATTGGGCAGAATGTATTGGCCTTCCAATCGCTAATTAAAGCCCCTAAAGTTGTGCGCCAATTTGTAATAAATATTACAAATTAAATAAGTATAGATGTGTTGTTATGTTGATTGATGATAAGAAGAGACTGGTTTTGAATGACTCATCACTAGTAACTCCTTTTATTTTAACTTGTATTTTCTTTATAATAATGATTTCTTTCCACAGTTGCTATGAATTAATCTTTTTATATTAAACTTAGTGCTTTCTTCCAAATTTAAATATTATAACTTCATTATTCTAATGATCAATTGCCATTCAATATTATGCATACATCTGTCACGCTACAATATATATAATAATATTTTATAATGTGAACGAAGAGGATGGATCAAAAAGGTAATTATTAAAACTTTAATATAAGTTAATATACAAATCTACAGCTTTGCCGAAGTCACACTTAGGAATATGTTCCACAGTTTTCCTGCAAAAGATTCCTCTGCGCATTCTTAAATAATATGTGCAAATACGATTACAAATATCACAATTAAAACTGTAATTAATAAGACGTACGCATTAGAAGCGTGACGTAGGGTGAAATAAAATATCTTTTAATATCTAACTGCCCGAAGCAATTCTTTCTGAACATTTCTCTTCAAGCACACAAGGGTTTGTGAAAACTTCTGTATATGTAGTTTGCGTAAATAGTAAATTTAGTAGGACAATAATAAAACAAAAATATTGTTACCTTAAAAACAAGGTTCGTTATACCCATATATGTATATGTCACAATCATTATCAGTTGCATGTCCACAACTTAACAAATTTTATCAGCTTAATTATTTTCCGTTAATTTAGAATTTCAAACGTTGTCTGCTGGATTCACCTAAAACGATATCAGTCGCAGAAGTAAATTAAGTAATAAAGATAGATATTACTTTTCAAGTATTAATAATGATACTACAGTACTATCGAAGGCCGAAATACACTGAAACGCGGTTTGAGTCAACGAGGAGGTATCAATAAAAGCAGTGTTAAAAGACGTGTAGAGAAACAAATAGGAATTATCTTGAAATTTCGTCACGATTTATTTGAGAACGTCGTTCTAATTGTCATAGAGTTTCCTTGCTCTATTCCCTGCTACTCTAGTTAAGAGATTAGTGTTTCTAGAATTTGGCATATGCATTTAGCGGTTACTAAATTCAAAGTGACATGAAGCAGTGCCCTCAGTGGTGCCACGCATAAATAATTAATTACAGTGTGCATAATGGTATCTGCATTAATGTAAATTCGCAACTATGTCACTCTCATTGTCATTCGTAAATCCTATAATTTAACCTAGCTACAGTTCCTCTGAAACTCTATTCGTAACAATTTCTCACTGTTGCATTACTTAGTCAACTTACTTATCATACTGTGAGTTTACCCTTTCAATGTTTTGACCGTATAAATGTAATGGATGAACTGAAAAAAATGTATTAAAGTAAGAAAAAAGACGAAATAATTGTTACAAACAAGAAACTATTTTTTTGGTAACTGTTTATTATTTTCTTAAACTTAAAGAAAACTCTATTCATTTTGTTAAAATCTGATCACTGATTTTGAATGTAAGTCTGCAATTTGTAATAAATTTACAGGAACACACTCGTGCGGTTCATAAATAACTATGTTTCCATGCCGAACATAAACTTAACGTTAATTTAGTAAACAAAAAGAAACAATATTTTAAGTATCGTGAAATACGCAATAGAAAATTTACAAAAAAAATTTAGAGTTTTAATAACAATGTATTACACTGCAAAACGCTACTTTTTTACTGGATTTGAGAGCCACTGAAATACGATTTTAGAAGTAATAGAAACATTTTTAAACGCAACGTAACATTACAAAACACTTAACATTACTCAATAATACATGTGTAATGTTTATAGACATTGTCGACAATAACTTTTCACCAAACATCAAATGTGTTTTATAAGTTTATTTACTTAACGAACGCAATAGTAACTTGCTTGATTTACCTACGTTATTCATGTTAAAAGTGTTTTGCATTTGATAAAATGTGCTACTTTTATATAACGTAAAAAATTTAACTTCAGAATTTCGTTACGAGCAGTAGTCGTATTACTCTATTACGAGCAGTAATCGTGTTTCACATTTCTCTAACTAATAATATGTTACAACAGTAGCATATAAATACATTATGTACCTATACTAATTACTGATTTCTTTCATTAAATAGGCAATATAATTTATTATCTTCTTTAATTCGGTCACTAAGTGCATTTAATTTTTATTTAATTATTCTATAAACATTTACTTAGTAGTTGCAATGGTGATATTAATTTAATACAATATATACAATATATAATTTAAAATATCTTTGAAATCTATGCATATAACTTATGTATACGTATGGTGCGCACCGTGAGCAAACGTATGCATCTCGCTGCATCTTTCTGCTTTGTGTTCAGTTCACGCTGGTGTCGCGCTACCATCAGCCAGTTAATGATAAACTACACTTACCATACCATCTCACACTGCGTCTGTCAGTGAACACACGGCAATGAATAGACATGTACAATCACTCATATCACTGCACTTATTTACGACGACAAGAGTGGTTCGTACATATGCACCGTAAACCTATTTTAAAGTGAAATGCGGAAGCACATTAAAAAGTTTACAAGAAAAAATTGTTTTCACTTCGTAATTTATAAATTAATTTCATTTCATAACATTAATGCTAGCGCAGATTACGTATTGCACAAAAATATTGGTATTGTTTTTATCATGTCTTTATAACTGTGTACACGTTACCTGAATTTATAAATGAGTAGTACTTTTTAACTTTAGTTTAGCGGTTAGACGTTAAGTAGTACCAGTCAATAAAAATATCTTTAATCGTATATATACACTTTTTTCAAAGAATTTAGATTGGTGCGAATGTAAAATGTGCAAATTTTATTATTTTATATTTAAGTTTGAATTAATAAAGCCATGTGTGGTTTGGATAAAAACGTTTGAAAGTCCATAGTTTTACACAATGTTTAATTAAAATAGCATATTTTGTACCACTGCATTTTGTTTCACAAGTTTCTTCAATTAGGTACTTCTATGCCTTATTCATTTCATTTTGCAGCTCACATCAGTAATTTTTTTTTTAATTTCTTTTTGGAAAATGTTGTTGTATATACTACTTACAGTAATATTTAGACAGAGAATGAGCAATTCAATCATAGATATTAAAAAACAATTTAGCTTAGCGTTACCTTCGGCTAACGTGGAAAAACAGAGAATTTATTATCTACAAAATTTTTATTTCTTTTACGTTCTACTATAAGGATTAAGGTCGGAATTTACAAAAAAAAAATTTGTACAAAGAAATATTAAAAAAAAAACTATTTTTAGTCTGCTTCTAATCCAGCCGTCGACATTCACGATACGAATTCAGTCATTTTAAACGGGCGTTGCAGACTACCTTTATATACTCTAGACTAAATCCTATATTTTTAGTTAAGCTAAACTAGTACTACAACACCACTATAAACATTTTCAGGTGTAGATACTTTAACTTAAAGTAGATCGTATTAAAGAACAGGTTCAACTTTATAATTTAAAGGTGATATTCAAAATAGACGACTTACAATTATACAAATCAAATGATTTAATTTTTAAAAGCATATGCGAAATAAAATTTAATTTTTGTTTACTATATGTACAACCAAAGTTTACGAACAAATGTTTGCTAGAACAAAGTTTGATAAATTAAATTTATTGGAATAAATTTCAATTACAATACACGTATATACCTACTTTTATGTACAAAATACCTCCTGCGTTTAATAAACAAGCACTTTAAATTTTTAGCAAGTACCGTGAAATATGTGGTCCCATAATACACAACTTCTAGTGCCAAACGAGCACATTTAAAAGTTAAACTTTAGTGGTTGTAGTAAAACGATTTTGGATTATATAAAATTGTATGTTATTCTAATTTCTACTATAAAAGGAAAGTCACGTAAACCATTTTTAATGTTTTTAAAGTGTTTCACGTAAAAGTACAGTTTTCGTTTACCACACTTTTTATAGTTACTTGCTTTGTATCAAGTTTTCCCACGTGTCTAAAATGTCTGTCTCCTATTTCTTTTTTGTCTTGCACTGTGGTGTCACAATCAATGAGTTCTTTTTCTTGTATTTCTCCTTTATCGTCGCAGATAAATTTTTGAAGATTCAGACTTCTTAACAAATCCTTCAAAAAAAAAAAAACGAATAGCCAGGGATCCTACAAGTTTCTTTGTTGTTCTCTTTAAAGTTATGATCTTTTTGGTACACTGAAGAACTACCGTTCTGTTGTCTAAAAGAAAGCTCTGCTTGGCGTTAAGCGTGATGACGCACAAATTCTATTGGTTAAGAACATAATTCGGCGATGGATTACTAAAGTTGGCCCAGGAATATCACTTTAATAATCATGTGAATGCATTGCTTTCTGTATATGACAAGGTAAAAATACAGAAAACAGAAGACCAGTTACAACGGGCGATATTTACATTCAATAGTGTCATACAAGACTATGGGCCACAGATCTCTGCTACAAAACCTAAAACGATACTATTTCAAGGCAGGTATCCTATAAGAACTAAGATAGTCGCCAATAATCTGATTTTGGATCGGGTTAGTCATTTTAATTACCGGGTTGTAATATCTCATAGAGAACTGATATTGATTGGGGTAGTAAGCTAACACAATTTAGACGCATCTGTGAAACGATTTATAGGTACCTGAAAAATAAAACATGCAAAAATACCCGACTGAAATTTTATATAAACTGTAGCTGTCCCCATATCCCTGTATGCTAGTAAGACATGGTAAAAGGGACGTGCAGAGGATTCAGGCAGCCGAAATGAAATTTCTAAGAGAGACGAAAGGTTATTCTCTCTTGGGTCGGAGAAGGAAAGAGGATATCAGATGCAATTTAAACATTGTATAATTGCACCAAAAGATTGAATACCGCAGAAGGGAATGCTGAGAACACTTGAATCGCATGCCCGATATCCGTCTACCTGTGGCTGCCTTGGGTTATCATGCTACTGGCAACAGAGATGTCGCTAGAACGAGGAGAAGCTGGGTTCCGGAACAGGTGTAAGGTCTAGTTCTTGGTGTGGTGATGATGATGATGATGTAAAAGGGTATGTAGGTTCTTGTTATCTTAAAAGTACTGTCAGAATAGAGGGTATTGTGAATTGATGACACATTCCTCTATGAAAGTGTACACACATAGCAATATTTTGTACTGACATTATGCAGTGTGTGTACACAATTTACATTAGTTGCCAAATCGGCAATCTTTTGTCAGCTGTATTCCCTGTAAACGATAGTTTGAAATAATTATAAAATCTCGGTAAGTAATTTTAAAAACTAAATTTACAATTATTTCATATAAAATGTATCGACATAATCACAATTCACATTGTAGCATGACAGATTATCCACATTATAATGAATGAAAAATGATCATAAATAAATTTAAAATAAAATGAAATCAAGGAAAAATCCAAATAAAAACAAATAAGTACCACAGTAAAGCATTTCTAAGCATTTTTCTTTGGCATTATTTATTATACAACAATTTTATTGTTGTTTTTTATTATTATTATTATTGTTGTTGTTATTATTGTCATTATAATTAAAACTGAAACTGTTGTTAAAATAATAAAAATACACAAAGGTGTACATATTATTAATTTGTTATTCTTGAAATACTACATTATTTATCATATGGTCGTATTTATTCAGAGTAACAGAATATACAGAAAAGTATATCATAACTGTGTCCATATGGACGCACTAACATTGACACACCTATAAAACTAGTAAATGTTTACAGATAAACCTCTAACCTCTTTGTGTACTAGACTATATTGTTTTTAATAGTTACCAAGACCTATGGGAGTTTATATAAGTTTTATGAAGAAAATAATATACTTGCATTTGGTCTATGTCCATAGTTTTCACAAAATTCGAACTTCTTAAAACAAATGCGTCTTAAAAAAAATAAAAATACCAACAGCAGCACACTTATTATCTTATGCAACCAAAAACCTATTGTTGTAGGAGTATCCTCGGGCATGCAACTCTAAAAATGATTCCCACAAACATTTTCCCGCTGTCTCAAAATGTACCCTGCATCCGTCTCCGTATGGACACCCGGGGCAGTTTAGTAAGATATTATATGTTGTTTTGTAACAATAAAAAGTGGAAAAAGACTGATGGTTTATAATAGATAAAATAGCAGCAATATGTGAAAAATAATGTGACAAATTTCGTTCAACCAAAGACGTTGAAATATTTTATTTTTATAAGTAATCTACTGACTTTCAGAAAATTCTATAAACAAAACCTATATGCGTGACATGACATTGATTGATTTACCGCTCATCAGAGAAACAGAAAGCGTCCAACAAATATATTCTTCTCTTCTTTTCACAACTGAAATGTTATCTTGTATTAATTCTACACGAGTACATATATAGCTGTGTACATTCTTACTATTTATGACCATTCCAAGCAAATAAAGTTGTCTCACTCGTTTTACTGTACTATCCCGTAGTATCTGAAACGTATGTGCTCGAAAATGTATGCAATATTACGTTTGACAAAGTGCTGCTAAACTGTAGATATATTGAAAGACCAAAGGTATAAGCTGCAGGAAATCTCCTCTTTTCAAAACTCACCTCATAAATTAACTGAAAAGAAACTTATGTACATACATCATAACGCCAAAGGTGTTATTCTAACATTTCTACAAATTATTATGATCACAATCCATAGTAAACGTACTTGTAATACTAATTACGTGAAGTTAGTAAGGCGGCGTTATTTATTAGGGTACTTCAGTTTTGGTGTTTAATTTTTAGGATCTCAGAAGTATGTTAATAACAGCAAAGTTTTCAGTTATTAGTGACATTGTGATTAAAAAGGATAAAGCAATTTTGTCATAAATATTATCTTTCATATAAGTTTCTATAATAATAAATATATTTTTAGTTTATTTCATAGGGCATTAGAATATTCACTCCGTTGTCCAGTATGTTGTATTCATTTTAACTAATAAATAGAAGCTATAAAAAAATGCCAGTGATAGTAATTGTTCTTAACTGTGAAATTATTATTGTATTTACAAGACCATGTAACCGTCGAAATAAAAGATAGAGTGATACTGTTGCCGTGGCAGTGGTGGGCGTGTGAGGGTAGGAATCCTTCCGTATCAATAAAGTTAAGTAGAAGATCAAGCAAGATACAGTGGTCGATTTTGGACTGCGTTCACATAGGAGGAGGAGGAGTACCGGTGGCTCTTCAATTTACATTTTCCTAGTATTCAAGTATTAACGTGAAGAACGGTGTTAATTAAAATATTGCCAAACACGATTGTAGCATTTTTCATCATTATAAAAATCTGCAGGAATTTGTGTGTACGATTTCGTACCTTTTTAAATCGTATTCCGTACGACTTGCATGTACCGTCACTAGACACTAGAAACACACAATGAACTCGAATAACTCAAGGAAGGGTATTAGAAAAGTTAAAATTTTCTTAAAAAAAAGAACTCGGCAGTTAATGTTTTACTTCTTACCTGCCAATGTTTGGGTGCCTATGGATTTATATATAGAAAAATTAAATATTTTTATTCATAATGGTTTCTTTAATCGTGTTGTTAGCTAACAGTCTTCTTTCGATTTACTGTTACTGTTACTCAAGTTACACGGACTAGGAGAGCTCTTTCAATTATTCCAAGTAATAGAAGAATGTCACAATTATTTTATTCTTTTCATGATGTCAGTGACGATGTTAACAAATGTTAAAATCAGTAGCGATGTTATTTATAAATAAGTGCCTAACGAATAAGGTGCACTATGTACACTTGTTATTCGGGAAGTATGAAACTTTTCCCCGTATATTTTCATGTGTGCTGGTTCATTCTACACACTTGTACCAAAGGAAATGTAATAACCTGAGCTTCCCTCCTTTGTTTTTGTACATAGATTGTTAGAATATTGCTTTATAATAAAATTTACTTACTTATAAAACAGTGTATTCGTATGTGTCATCTGTTTAAGTGCGTACATACTCTTGAATACATACATACATATGAATAATTAAACGTGAGTGGAAATGGCGATGGAATATTCCCTCGCAGGGGAGAGCACAATCGTTGACTGCTTTAGACATTCCCAGCAATCAATCAATGTCTCTAGACAAACTGAGTCTCATGTATTTCGTGCGGAAGGTTGTTTACTTGAAAAACAAAAGAGCTAGACTGCCTTTGTGGAGCAACGTGTAGACTTTACTTGAGACTCTTCGTCACTGTTCAGTTATAATAGTACATAGCTGTATAGCTTTATATACTACATACTTGCCAAATTTATTTTGCACAGAATGGAAAATGCAAAAGCCCAGTATGGAACTCGGGGAATTCATACCTAAATCCATAGTTGAGATTATGCTTCAATGCAATGGGTCCGGATTTCTGCATTTATTCAGCGGGTTCCAATAGAAAAGAAAAGGTAGGCTCAACTTGCACCCAAGGAACAGTAGAAGATAAGAGACAACTAGAAGGAGCCCGATAAGGAGCAGTAGGCTCCAACCTGAAATAATACGCTGAGTGGTCCAAGGATGGATATGAAAGGCTGAATTAGAGGTGGGTTTTTTAGTGGATGAAAGTCCCACGCACGAGGGGATACACGGTTTCCCCTGAAGGTACGTAAATCTTTTTCCCCTCTTAAAAAATGTATTATTATTATTATTATTCCCAGGGGCTTACAACTTGGGGGTACTGGTGTGGCAAGCCCGGACACCTAGCTTAGCTGGATTCTCATGTTGCTTCAACTTGTCTTGGGTGAGGTCCCTTTCTTTCATCTCTTCTGTCGGTCTTCTTTGACCAACTCTTGTTTTTTCCGATCCCGACGGTATTAGAGTATTCGAGGACTAGAGGTCTTCCGTTTCTTTCTGTCCTTCGCTCTTCCTCATTTCTTTCTTCAGGCTCGACGGCTCCTGCACTTACGCGGGGAGTGCCTGGATATAAGTCGTGTTAGTTACACGCCATCTCGGAAGGGCTGATGTGAGATTGCTCTGCCGAGGCGCGATGCAGGAGTGCGCCAGGGACCAGCCACCTCGGGCCTTGATCAGGGAGTGTGCACTGTATGCGGGTGTCGGAACCCGCATTGCTCCGGGCTAGTGCCGGTCCGTCCGTGAATTCCGGGACTGGCTAAGCGTAGCCCAGGCCGTGGGGAACTGGGGTACGAATTATTATTCCGAGGGTATATCCGTTCCTGGCTATTGCGGCCCGCCCCCTTGCACATGATGCGCTGGTAACATAATGATATGGAAAAAAACAACTAATACTAACACTAGTCCCAATACAGCAGAAGGAACGCCGAGCCCCTTCGCGAAGAGCTCGCGGGTGCAAAGGACTCCTCCGGGGAGTACACAGAGAGAGGTGGGGCAAACAACTCCCCAGAAGATGCCTGCAGGTAAGACCTCTGCAGATGAACAGAGGGTGCCGAACACGAACAACGAGAGGGAGATGCGGCGATACTGTCGCTCTCATCTCAACGGCATGAAGACTGCCACTGACAGGCAGAAAAACATCTCAATGGAGGTGAAATCTGGCATGTCCAAACTACGGGAGGCGTTGGAAGTCCTCGAGTCCCTGCGAGCACCCAAGCGGGTAAAGGGAGCAGACCGTGCCACACAGACGGAGGAGGGCCAAGAAACTGGGGCTTTGTCTTCTGCGGGAGGTGGCAGTAAGTGAGCTACCACCAGCTCCCTTCCACAGAGGACCACAAATAAGAAGAAGGTCAAAGAAGACCACCCACTGCATGGCAGACGGTGCAGTCCAGGAGATCAGTTCGCGAAGCAAAAAGGCGACTGCAGAAGAAGGAGCCTGGGAAGGAGAGCAAAACCCTGGTAACCAGGGAAAAGAGGAGGAAGCCTCCACGAAGGCTCGACCCGAGGCTCTGCTCATCAAGTCTGCAGAGGGGAAGACATTTGCGGAGGTCTTGACACAGGTCAGGAGGGATGCCAACCCGAAGACGACGGGAACTGAAATCAGGTCCGTCCGTTTTATTCGCTCTGGGGATATTCTCCTGGAGTTGGGATCTAAGACCACTAATAAGGAGGGCTTCTGTCAGGCGTTGCGAGGAGTGTTGGGCGAGTCAGCTTCTGTCCGCAGCCTGGAACCCAGGACAACTCTTGAGATAAGGGAACGTGACTGCCTCACAACAGAAGAGGAGGTCCGTAAAGCCGTCAAACACAATGCAGATGACATGGCTGGGGACATGAGAGTGACGCTGACAAAGGCAAACACCCGGGAGCAGAAGATGGCGATTGTGGAGCTGGAGGAGCGAGGAGCTGCTAAACTCCTCGAAACTGGCCGCATAAAGATCGGATGGGTGTATGGCAGTTCGCCGAAGGGCCCTGGTGATGCGCTGTTACACCTGTTTTGGTTTTGGCCATCGACAAGCGGACTGCAAAGGGCCCGACAGAAAGAAGGCAGGTATACGCGTACAGTGCGGCTGTGCAGGCCATCTGAAAAAAGACTGACAAGCAGAGGCGAGGTGTTTCCTCTGCGAGGAGAGTGGTTTGGTCCCCGATGTTCTGAAACATGTTCCCGAGTCGGGTATCTGTGCGGTCTTTCGACAGGCGCTTGAGAGGGCCCAGAGCAGGCTTGGCCGATGAAGATTCTCCAAGGAAACCTGCATAGGAGGAGGACGGCGGACGCCCTCCTGGAGCAGCTGAAGCTGGACGTGGGTGCCAATCTTCTGATCATCAGCGAGCAGCACCACGATAGAGAGTAACCGGGATGGTATGCTGACTTACTCGGGACGGTAGCAATCTGGATTCCCGACCCGACCGTGCCGTACCCTTCAAGCCATGGTGCCAGAAATGGATTCGTGTGGGTGAGATGTGAGGACATCACTTATGTGAGCTGCTACCTCACCCCTAACTAGACCATCCACGAATTTCGTGAAAAATTTGACAAATTGGAAGACACGATTCGTGAGATGGAAGGCACATGCGTGATCGCTGGAGACTTCAACGCTATAGCGGTGGAGTGGGGAATGCCTGCGACATGCGCCAGGAGACGGTAGGTGTTAGAGATGGCAGCAAGAGTCGGGTTCGCGGTGGTCAATGTGGGAGGTATCTCAACTGTTAGGAGACCTGGTTGCGCTGAAACAATTCCGGACATCACTTTGGTATCCGACGCGTTGGCGCACAATGTCTTGAACTGGAAGATGTTGGAAGATTATACTGGTAGTGATCACTAGTATATCACTTTTACCCTGCGGAGAGTTCAGCATTCACCCATAGCTGAACCCAGCAGAACACCTGGCTGGAACGTGTCCAAACTGGATGAGGATTTGTTGCAGGATGTCATCGCAATCGGAAAGGAGGCGAAAATGAACAGCTTCGGTTCGACAGAGGAAGTCGTCGGTGCGACAATGCGCCTCATACGGAACGCCTCCGAAGTGTCTATGCCCAGGAGAGCGGGACGCCGCGAGGGGAAGACAGTGGCGTACAGGTGATCAGACGAGATTGCTAACCTTAGGAGACGTTGCTTGCGCTCGCGTTGCATGACGACCAGAAACAGACGGAGAAACGCGAATGCAGCCGAAGCGCAAGAAGAATATCGACTCGCTAGAAACGACTGAAGAAGGCCATCAACAGAAGCAAGCGGCTCAAGTGGGAGACCCTTAGGAGTGATCTAGATTCTGATCCCTGGGGTCTGGGGTAGGCTTGTAATAAGCAGGCTTGGAGTCCGGCCACGTAGCCCAAGGATGGATGAAAATCAGATGCGCTTCATCGTGGACGGTCTGTTTCATCGTCAGCCGCTGAGGGATCGAGAGGAATACCCAGGCCCATTGGAAGATGTCCCGATTTTCAGTGAGGATGAGCTATCACTAGCTGCTAGCTCCCGGCGCAACAAGAAGGAACCAGGGCCGGATGGTATACCTGGGGAAGTTCTGAGGGTGGTCGCTAGATCCTGCCCCCAGGTGCTACTTAATATGTACAACCGCTGCCTCAAAGACGGAGTCTTCCCGAAGAGGTGGAAAATCCAGAGACTAGTCTTAGTGAGCAAAGGGAAGGGCGACCCGAATTCCCCGTCGGCTCTTTGTATGCTGGACACGGCGATGAAACTACTGGAACGTCTACTCAGGCCTCGCCTAGTAGCGGCTATTCGGGATGCGGGAGATCTGTCAGCAAGGCAGTACGGGTTCAGAACGGCCAGATCCACCCGTTGCCATTCATTGGACCCATACAGGAGATCTTTAATGCCGTCCAGGTGGCCCAGCGGGGTAATCACTTCTCCAGAAGGACGATGCCACTCGCAAAACTGTACGTACGCAACGCCTTCAATTCGGCCAGGTGGACAGATTTTCTAGCGGCTTTGGAGGACGTCTTTCAAGTGCCGGACTACCTGCTCCGGATAATAAGAAGTTACCTGAGGGACAGGGAGCTCCGGTACGACACAGCAGATGGGCCACGCAGCAGAGGAGTAACAGGAGGCGTAGCACAGGGCTCTATCTTGGGCCCCGACCTGTAGACTACATTCTATGATGGAATCCCTCGGATGGAGATGCCAGACGATACCTTTTTGGTAGCATATGCTGATGACGTGGCTGCCGTGATCACCGCGGAAGACGCAGAGGAGGCGCAGCGCATGCTGAACCAGGTCATGCGCAGAGTCCGCACCTGGATGAAAGAACACGGCCTGAGCCTTGCAACGGAGAAGACAGAGATGTTGCTGCTCACTCGACGACGTATACCCACAATTACATAGTTCGTGGTAAGGGAAAAGGCGATAACATCGAGGCCAGTGGTGAAGTATTTGTGGTCGAACCTGGATACTAAGCTCTCCTATTGGGAGCAGGAGCAAATCCTATGTTCTGTACAGTATATAAAATCTGTTGGCAGTCAGACTAACAGGGGACACAAACCGCTTGGCAGAAAACCTATGGAAACGCCCTTGGAGAGATCGATGAAATAAATACAGAAAAGACTCTTGGCCTGTACCGTGAATTAAAAAGCGACAACGACAAATAATTTACTCAGTAGATATTTTGTAGTACCAGTTAAACAATTATCATTATCATTTAGTATCATTACCATTATCAATTGAACGTCAGTTATCATTATAACAGAACATAGTTTATTAACTGTGTGAAATAAACATAACATATTTAATAAGATATGAAAATAACATTACATTCGTAACAATATGTAATAGTTTATTAACTCTGTAGGCCTAATTATGATATGGGGCGTTCTAGATTTTAGAAACTCTCTCGGGTGCGCGATAAACCGTGTCACTAGAGCCTTCACATGTTCACATTTTCGCATGACAGGCCTTTGTGCACGAAAGCACGCAGTTAGGAGCACTATGCCTATTCTCACTATTCAAAAGACTAAGAGGCTCCGGACCACCCTTAACAAAACTGTATATCTAAAGGCACCCATTTACTGTGATAAATGTTATGCCATTTTTTTATGTAGCTAAGCATATCCAGAGTTTAGGCAAACGTTTGGTTCTAAATAAAATAGTTCATCGTTTCCTATGGCGTAGGAGAGAGTTTAGTTCTCTCGATAGGTATTCAAATGCCCTTTCAAGAATACGTATGAGGGCAGTGGTATACATTCTGCACTTCTCACCTCAAACGCTGCATCATTAGTTACAAAATAGTTGTCTATTTTCTTCTACATTTGTGCGCACCTTTTACTTGCACATAGACTAGTATTTATAACACCGCCATTATGTCTCTGCTCCTCTTGTGGTTATATTTTTAACTTCGTAATCTTCAGAACCTTTTGAAGATTTCACCTAGGCCTCTTATATATTATTTTCCTTTTGTTTTTATCTTATAGTTCGTTTATCGCCATGTCCATCCTACGCTTTCTCAACTGAATAATACAGACTAATCAACTATATCTAAGCAGACGGGAACATTACCAAAGCGTGCGGTTATCACAGTAAAACCTAAAGTAAGTTGTCTCTGTAACAACACTTATTACACTAAGTCTGTACAAGCAGGTAAACGTCGCACTATAAGTAGCCACCGGTAGTCACCGAGGTCACCACTTTCTCGGAAGAATAACTACCTAATACGTAACCAAAACTGCTGGCTAAAAAGTAACAACGGTAAAAGGCCCAACAAAACCAAAACCAAGCAAAGGTATCTCAGACCATCAAACTAAAAAAAAGGGAAAAATGTTACTAGCGATACTACTACGACTGCTGATAATACTACTACTGGTACTTACTCCTGATCCTGCTGTTGCTAGTAACATTTTTAATAGTTGTACTGACAGTAGTAGTACAACAAAAACGACTATTACTACTACTACTACCACTACTACTACTCCTACTACTACTACTACTACTACTACTACTACTACTGCTACTACTACTACTTCCACCACTACTACTACTACTACTACTACTACTACTACTACTACTACTACTACTACTACTACTACCGCTACCACCACTACTACTACTACTACTACCACTACTACTACTACTACTACTACTACTACTACTACTACTACTAGTACCATTATACTACTCCTACTACTAGTACTACTCCTCCTACTACTACTACTACTACTACTACTACTACTACTACTACTACTACTACTACTACTACCACTACTACTACTACTACTACTACTACTACTACTGACATCAAATTATTTTGTGAGGTCTTTGTAGAAAACATGTTTCCGTTAAGGATAAAATAGAAGATAGATAATTACAGAATGAATGCCACTTTTCAATAAACGTTGGTGTATAAATTTGCATAATGGTTAAAAAACGCAGCCTACAAATATTTGATCGGAGAAGTTTGAAATTTTAACTGTTACTTGATATCAGCCTACGTAAACGCTTTGGTAAATATTTAAATTTTTTTCTGAAGCGTTGCTTGTGAAGTTTGTTACATTGATTCCCATCTCGCATTACAATTTGTCAAACCGGTAAAACAAATCAAGGCCAAAACTTTATATCGTTGGTAACTTTTAACGAGAATGTAGCTTTGCAACAACAAATCAATTAATTAATATTTTGTTTAATATTTGGCAGATTATCTATAATATAGTGCAGAAGGCAGTATTTAAATGTGTCTATTCATACATACGATTAATTCACATACACAGCTATATGAATACACCAACAAATGTTGTAACATTATGAAATTATCTGCAAAAAAGCAATGTTACCGGACTGAAATTAATTAGAATATATTATGTTGTGATAACAGTTTTACGTGATTACTTAAAATTATGTGAAGTTTGACGAGAAGTCATCGTTATGCCAATACTTCAGAGAATCTAGACTAATCCCAAAATATAACCTTCGTATAAGATAAAATACCAAACACTGTACTTTCCAGTGACGTGCAACCTTGGTAAGACGAATACTGAAAACATATGTTAGATGAATAACATACTTATTAGGTCTAAGATGCAATCTCTTAAGATGCACCTTACAGGGAATTGTCTATTTACGGGACTTGTTAAAATTCATAAATGATGTCGGTGTCAATATTTGTTAAGTTGTTACCATTTAGCGTCTCTGTCTATTGTTACTAACTCCTAACCATCCTTGCTGTGTCCACTACTACAGGGATCTTTACAATATATTGTTACGACGGTCTCCTTGGTCGTCGTATGGTACAGTGGAAACCAGACACCAATGAAGTCACTAATGACCGGCTTTAATTATCACAAATAACACTGTATAATCAACTTGTACAATAATCCAAGTTAAACTTGTTTACACCCATTAATAATATCAACTATTAGAGTCGCGCACAGTAATCACTTTTCACTAGTAGCCACTAGAAACGCACTGAGTAATCGAACGAAGTAAACTGAACTGACCGTCGCTGAATGCTTATATTTATACCCCGCTGAGATGCCAGAATAATCTGTCACTTTTGGATGACTTGTTAAACAGTTGTCTTTTACGGGAGCTCCCGAATCCAATAGACACAGTGTCGAGTCTGGTATCGAACACGGTGTGCGCGGACCGATGAGGTCTGGAACTGCCTCGATTGTTGACGCGTGATAAGTGTCACGTAATTGTCTTTCATCTCAAAGCAGCAGCAATATGTACGCGCACACACATTACACCTGGGCTCTGCTGTGATAGCCGAGATAATTGTGTTCCGTATACCGTAACAATACGATACTCAAAGCTAACTATATAATGTCTCTTAGGCTACTTTTGTATTTTCATAACTATATTTTAAAATAATATTAGTTAATATTGTTAAGTTAAAGTTGACAACTTATAAGTTAAATGAAGCGCAATACAAAAGTCATTTAAATTCTATGAAAGCCAGCTTATAGATCGTAAATAAAATTCATATTTAAAAATAAACTGTTTATCGTTAAATAAATGGTAGCAACATCTGAAATACTATAAAAATTTAAATATATATCATGAGTATGGAAACAGATAAAAAGAACTGAGCGTAAGCGTAGAGATAAAGCGTGTAGTTCAGTAAGTTTTGTGTGGTTTGTAATGAAAGCTGCCTTCCTTCTGTGGTCACAGTATGGACACGGAAACGCTTGTACAGAAAACACATACCCTATCACCATATCCATTCATCGTCAACCACGAATGATCAGGCGAAGTATCGGTTGCTCCAGCAGGCCGGCCACACGGCGCGGCGTGCCACTGTCCAATTTTTACGTTCGCTCACGAGATTTCGCTGACTGTCGGTCTCGACAGCCAAGAGCCCTACAGAAGAAGTGTATCGCCGGGCACTTGGTCTAAAATCTCACCAAGCACGCGTTGACCGTGCTTAGAACAGCGTTCACCACTCCGTAAACTGTCTCCTTCCCGACTTCGGCTCGGCTCCTTTCCCCCAAAACGCCAAGTACCATCCCTCCTGGTGATTACAGACCCCATAAACCGGCCATCTATTGGCTCCAAACTGTTGGATTTACCAATTATACATTTGTTAGATGTAGGCCGTCCTTGAGCATGGGTTTCACTGTAACCCATAACACGGAGAACCCAAACATCTATTTTATAACGTAGTCTTGCACGGCCGTGTCAACATTATTAGGTTGAAGTAAATCTGGTTTGTTAGGCCGTAGTCGTTTGCTTAGAAATTGCTGCATAGTTGGCTTACGTTTCGCTCAAAGCCACCGGGAATCTCCTTCAAACCGCAAAGCCACAGAGAATATGTAGGTACGACAACTGTTAGCCAAACAATGCCCAAGCACATATACCGGGTATAAGCCACCACAGCCGGTGTGTCGGGCCGACTATGTCTCAAGGTATCAGCAGCCGACCACGACCTAACAGCACTGTCTAATTTCAACAAATATCTATATTGTGAAGCCAACATAATTCTATACTTTCCATCGTTTATTCCCGACCGACCCTGAACTTACTTGTGTGGGCACATGATTTTAATTAAAATATAAAACTTCCTTATGAAAGAACGGAAATTTCTATAAATTCGCTTAGATTTCTGAACAAGTGATTTAAGTTTCGGACACTATACTACACCACCACCTTTAATGTTTAAGGATTACTAAAAAAAATATTATTGTAATTAAATCTGATAGGATTCTAGTCATGTACACTTATCAAGTTAATTTGCACATGATGGTAGTTAAACTTCAGTTTTGTTTAACACTGTACTAAAATTTCATTATAAAATCACTACTAAATAATTATTTTAAATTCCTTCCAAGACCATGTTATATCTCAGAATATAAAAGTCACTCACCCCACTCTAATGGAAAGCAACTTTACACCTACAAAGATTTCACGTACAAACGTAGGCCTATGTGTTATTGATTATCAATACTATTATATAAATTAAAGGTTGCGGCTTGTTTGAATAGCTGTAATACCACTAACAGCGGACGCAGCCGCAGAAAATCTCAGCGCGGCTCGGGTGGAATACACATCTCAGCGTTCTCGCCACACGGCTCTTTTAGGGTCACCAAAAAAAACAATGAGTTGTACGATTGGCGCCATTTTTCCGGTGACAAGGTGTAGATACTTAGATATACAATTTTATAGAAAAATTATATTTTCCAATTCATTATGAATTACATATTATAAAAGCATTCAAATCAAAGGGAATATGTTTTTAGAATTAAGACAATCCTTAATAAAGGAATAGGTGGTTTGATTACTGCAAAAGTCGGAAAGATATATAGACCCAATTTCTGACCTACGTATTGGCTTTTCGAAAGGATGGAAACGGGTTTAATCTGCGTCAAGTCAAATACGGCTTAGGTCAATTGGCTTTTACATATTTGATGATGTTTGTGGTATTTTGTTGTAGCCTATTATTCCTAACTCTATGCCAACCTTAATTATTCGCCCTTCATTTAATTAACAGACCGAGCAAAGCTTTCAAAGTTGGTGAAAAGTTTAATAAAAAGCCCGCTATGTTACAACAATTAAAGGAGGCCGTAGTGTAAATACTGGATATTTTAGAGGCCCAATTCATCTGTACATGGTGATAATTCAGTTCATAATGATTGTTGCGGTTTATTGGAAATTGTTTACTGTGTTAAGCGACTTCATTAAGTGATAAGTGTAAAGTTTTTATTGTGTGACTTCATTAGTGTCAGTTATTCTGTTTCCACTGTACAACACTACGATCTGTAGAGACCGTCGCAACAATATAATGGTCATAATTAATTGATATACTTTTGTTACAGTACTGTGTAAAATATATGTGTTTAAGTAAATGTGTATTTCTTGAACGTTCTTTGGTTATATTTGTATAATAATTTAATTAATGTTTAAAACACTGTATTTATCATTTCGAAAAAATAATAATTTGTCCTCATTTTGTTGCTTCCGCTTAAGCACCTTGTGAAATATTTGAGTTATTTTGGGAATGTTGTTTGTGTAAAGTTTATTTTATCGTTAGGCAAATTTTCCATAATAGTCTTGACAACCTTTGTAAGACGGCCTGTCTGCCATACTCAATGTTGTGGTAAAAACTTTGTTGAAAATAAACAGTGAATTCCGAGTTGTAATAACGAAATGTACATTTTAACAGTCAAATAGAATACCGAGAATCACTACACTTCAGATTTCTGCTTTCCCAACAACTAGTAAACTACAATATTTTTTAAACTCAAAAGAGTTAGTTATAATATTTGATAAAATATGCAAATTAGTATAGATAATAACTACGTTTGTAAACATGAGTATATTAGGTTTCACGAAGGTAATTATGTGACCGATAAAATTGAAAACTTTGTTTATTTTAAATACTTTCAGACATATACATTCGTATAGTAAGCAGTAAATCCTTATAATTTTTATCTGCAAACATAAATAAATGTAATTCTTGTAACGTACATATACCAGTACGGTATACGAAAATTTTAGTCACAATGTATCTTTAGTCTTAAGATGTGTGAAGTACAGTATGACTTTCATATTGTAAGACGCTCTCACGGATCGTCCTGTGGTACAGTGGAAACTACATACTAATACTAACGAAGTCACTGAATACCAGCTTTAATTAGTCAGAAATAACGATGTAAATCAGTAAGGTAGTTTCATACAATAAATCAAGTTAAATTTGTCATATGCAATAATAATGTCAACTATTAAGAGTACCGCACTAATTATAACAAAGTAATTACATTCCACAATCACTTGGTCCAGACTCTACAATTTCGGCAGGTGTAACTAATTCCTAAGTCAGCCGCTGTTGCTTATATAGATCTCGCGGATGTTTCAGAATAATTTTCCATACCCCTGGCCGCATGCCAACATACGAGTGCTCTCGATCAGTCTGGAAGCTACATGAGTAAACGGTATTGACAGAAACAGTACATCTGCTTGGCTGGCCGAGAAACGTGTAATACTATTACGTAACTGCACCTGGCGACTTTTTGAGAGCGTTGTGTAATTGTCGTAGCAATATGTATTCAAAGCAAAGTTATGACACTTCAAAATAACACAGCTGTTGCACATTTACCAGAAAAATTTGTAATTTTGTTTCTATTTGCCAAAGTTAACCATTACAAATCTAAACGCATTTTAATAATTTGTGGAAGTGATCGTTAAGATTACTATTGTGCAAAAAAATTACTTGCCCTGCATATGAATTTAAGTCCGTCTGATACGCCCTAACGACTCATTACAGGAACGTAAAAATGTGTTAGATAAGAGTTTTTAAAATTAGTTTTATCGTTAAAGTATTATGTTGGATTAAGTCCTATCAATAATACTCAGGACTGTAATGGTCAAAAACTGTAACATAAAATACTAATGACAAGAAAATTTGACAAAATATTTATTAGCACTTCTATGTAACAGTCAGTGCCCTTACTATTCGGCGCTTCTTGTACTTTTCCCTATTGAACGCACATAACCAATTCTGTAATTTTTAGACACCAAATGTTTACTCACCACCCGGTAAGTAAAATTACGCATCTAATTGTATTTTTAAATTATTTTTCCAGTTCATCCACACTGAACGTAAATTAATTAATTTACCCAGCTCATTTAAGTTCAATCTATTAATATAAATTATAAATATTTTAAGGAATATAAAATGGGAGAAGACGCTATCAGATTTTTATAAGCATGTAGGTACGCAAGTCACGCTCACGCATAATTCAATTACATTCTAGGAGCCAATAAATATCCGCAATTTTGTTATAATCGTCTATAATCTCTATAACTTGGCTATAGCACATAGTGCTCTTGTACGCAGACAGATGGTGCCATTGTCTCCGCTTGTGGACTGTTAGACTGTCCATCGCGGAGTCAGCTGTGAATTGTGGAACGATAAACGTGGCTACCCCTCTCACCCTTTTCACCAACGAAGAACAGCATGCAGTGATCCGGTTTTTGTAGTCTGAAGGTGTTTTAGAAACCGACATCCATAGAAGACACTTAAATCAATACGGTATGGGAAATGTTTTACTACAGCGGAACATATATGAATGGATTGAAAAATTAAAAAACAGTCGGACAATCCTCAAGGACGAAGAAAGATCAGGTCGCCCAATCTCTTCTACTACTGATGGTATTATTGAACAAGTTAATGCCATGATTCAGACCAAGCGAAGAGTGACTATCGATGAAGTGGCGTACCAGCTGCAAATTAGTTATGGTTTCGCGTAATAAGTTTAGCTTAAAATTATCCATAATAAGCTTAACTTGCGTAAATTCTGTGCCAGATGGGTCCCAAAACAGTTCACTGATGAGCTTCAAGCGCCATCTATCAACATTTACTGGACCCTTATGCTAATGTAGATGAAGCTTTTCTGAAGCGAATAGTCGCTGGAGATGAAACGTGGATTCCCCACTTTAAGCTTGAAAGCAAACCGCAGAGCATCTTTAGTCAAAAACAAATTCAAGAGTCAACCCTCTGCAGGAAAGGTAATGCTAATAGTATTCTATACCTCACAAGGCCCAATACGGCAGCAGTACTTGGAGAAGGACTCAACATTAAATAGTTCAAGTTACAGTGAGACGCTGCCTAATGAACTAAAGGCTTCAATTTGATCCAAACGCCAAGGCCTGTTGTCGGAAGGATTGTTTCTTATTGCATGACAACGCGCGCCCACATACTACCGTTTACACTCTTCAAACCCTTGAGAAATTGCGTTTCGAGGTAACGCCACATCTTGCGTACAGCGCCGGTCTCTTCCCGTCGGATTACTATCTCTTTGGTGAATTTAAAAATGCCTTAAGTGACCGTCGGTTCTCCAGACACCAAAAATTGAAGGAAGTGGTGCGTACGTGGCTTGCTGCATAGCCGAAAAAATTTTTTCTGAGGGCATCAGGAAACTTGTGCAACGATGGAAGAAGTGCGCAAACCAAGGAGACTATGTTGAAAAGTGAATTAACTGTCAGATTTGTATTGTTGTTATTATAAATTATAAAAATTGTTTCCAGATACCTATTGACTAACCCTTGTACATTCTTACAATTTACGTATCTGTATAATTCTTATAATTTATCCTTTAATAGAGTAAAACTTAATTGCGTGCAATATTAAAACAATAATAATAATAAGAAGTTATATTAAAATTTAAAAGCACAAAATACAAAGACATTACAGCACCTCACTGTGACCTAAATCATACTACTGACTTACTATAAATGATTTGTAATAAATGATTACGATTGTGCATTTGTAGTAGGTTACAGTGTAGCGGTATTGGGAGACTTCCTCTTAAATTTTTAATTTAATCTATTCAAAATGATTAGTAAAAATTTACATACTAACAGTCTGTGAATCTAATAAACAATTTCACATAGTAAATAACATACGTTACATAACGCAATGTATATTTTCTCAGTCTACCGACGTTGAGTAATGCGTGAGGGGTTTAGTTAAAATTGTAGCTAGTAGGTAAATCATAGGACACCCACAAAATCTTTTCTGCTTTACGTTCGTCTTTACAACACACAAACACACACACACATATACATACACACACACATTTACACGTGCAAGCAGATACGTCCGGACGATTACAAAAAGAAAAATAAACGGAGTATGAAAGCACTGGCAGTTTTATTTATGACTTCCTCTGCTTCTTCCTTTCGCGCCGCGAATTTGGTGAAGGTATGAAAAGATATAGAGCTTTTTATATAGATTTAGAATTTGGAAGTACGTGAAAACGGTTGCTCTGACGTTGTATACCTCAACGGCCGAGACCTGTTGTTATTTTTAGAGCAGACGTTCTTTGTAGAATTTGATGTTTTAGTAATGACCTTTTTGACAAGTAGTTTTGTAGTTCTGTATATAATTTCTTGCTAATATTCTTTTCCGAGTATAAAATTTTTATGAATATCTAAGTTAAAATAATATATAAACTTCAAAAATGTATATATAAGCTCCAAAGCAATTTGTTTGGAACCAAAACAAAAATAACGTAGAGAATTTTGTTGTCCTTGACGTGTCCGTTGTTATCAATTAACAGTATACATTACGGAATTTTGCAGTGAAGGGTTTGTGTGGATCGGTCAAAAATATAACACAAATTTTAACTTATTCGTGTCGACGTTTCGACAACATTTATTACCATCATCAGGACAATTGTTGGTGACGCCCAACACACAACTGTGATCTGCCGATCCTCACAAACCCTTCACTGAAATATTCATTGATTGACGGTCACTGCGAAATCAAGTATATATTACTACTATACAGTAGCAAAAGTTAGTTTAGCTCATGAGGTAAGAATTTATAACATCTATCAATCTCATTTTTAATTATTAATATGATTTAAAACCGGGCTGTTGCACCGTGGTCGGTTGCTATATGACAGCGTCATCATAGGCAACGTTTCGAATCCTACCTCAGGAATCTTTTTCAGGCCCCAAAGAGCGACAGAGTGTCACAAGAAAGTGTTCACAACAGTTACAGCAGGTCTTGGCCGAACGATATATCACTTTTACGTATATAGCTACCGACCACGGCCTATCAACCAGATTTTAATCATTTTGATAATATTGACGCAAGTCGTGTAAACTTATCACAAAATTATTGTTTTTTGTGGTTCGCGTCAGTATTATTATATAAATTTAAAAAAAAAAATTTACCCGACTGCACACAGAGGTTGCGAACTATTAAGCCAGTGTACATGCACTATCAGTGTCGACTCACAAACTATTGTAGCTAATACACATAAATGACTACTGACACACTACCAACAAAATATACATACCCTACGTGTGTAACTGTTGCCATCATTCCTAAATAGTTGATAGAATTCTTGAAGTGACAAATTCATTTAGTCTACGGCACCATTGTGCCGGCTAACTTCTCGCATTCGTAGGGCAGTAAACTTATTCAATGTGTAACGAAATATATGAAACGGAAGTCAGATGCAAAGGAGAGGAAAGCTAGAGACCCTCCCCCACGCACAAATAAGTCTATCATGGTGGAGAGAGGAGTAGAGCAATCTATATGCTAATATTATAAAGAGGTAAAGCTGGTTATTTGTTTCATTGTCAGAGATGACCTCAAAAACTGCTGATCCGATTGAAAAAATCATTTCATCACCAATAACCTTAGCGCTTGAGGTTGGTTTTAGGCATACATTTGAACCTATAACCTCAACTGTTTTTAGTAAAGAAACTTTAAAGCGGTCCGCTGTAATGACATTTTTTTGTTAACTTCTCTGAAGTAATATTTTCGCCATAAAAAAAACTCTCATTGTGTAAGAGGCATTTATAAGCTGTCAGCAAATTAAACGTATAGAAAATTCGAAAATTTATTTTAGTTTTTGTTTCATTCTAATTTGTTTTCTTATTTTCTAGACATTGGCTGTTTTGTAATGCATTTAGTTGATTGGCAGTAGACAACGTAGTAGATGCTCGTTCACTCTTATTTAAATCATAAACATTCATATAAAAATCTCTCTTAATCCAAACACATATGTGCAACCTTTTACACTTGGAATCAGTTTACTCGCCATGTCCACACTTCTGGTGTATATCCTACAACACACTTGTTTTCGTATAATTCGAAGTATCAAGATATAAATTTAGTAAGCCGTATATTAGCAGATCTCGGAAATCTACTAGAATCAAGAAGAATAATGTCTGACCAAAAAAGAAGACTCAGAAGTAAGAATCATCCGTAGCAATTGATTCTTCAGCATACAGCAAGAAGGGCACTCGTCACTGAAATTTTGACGGTCGGGTTTCGCATTATTGCAAACTGCAAATGCTACTGATCAACCATACGCCGATGTGTGCAATTTTCACTTTCTAATTATAACATCAATATAGATATTCACTATTTTTGGAGAGATGCTACCGCTTTTCCACCCTCTGATTAATGTAAATTTTTTCTGTCAGATCCTCTCATATAGATAATACTACATTTGTCCAGTAGTATAAGCTTTTTATAAGTCTACAAGTTATTTAGGATAACACGTCTTACACATAATGTTCCACAGAACAGATCTGTTAACTCTGTCAAATGCTTTCTCTTAGTCAATAAAGGCGATGTTGATCCAAATAAATTTACCTCTTTTGGGAGTGAATACTTTTTTTAAAGAGAATACTTTATCAGTGGAAGATTACCTTTACAAAATCCTGCTTGTTTGTGCAGAAGTAAAGTATTTAAGATAGGAAAAAGTTTTCATTATTAATATTTTTATTCATTCGGAATATTCATTATTTATTACATTCGGGATTCTGCATCTTGCCCAGCACATATTCAGGAAATTTAGTAGTCTAAACTTCATTAACGCACTAGATTATTTCAGCAGTTTTGAGTTTATACCATCCTAGCCATCCGGTTTCTAATGCTTCGCTGATGGAAATGCATCTTCTATTTCCTCAAATGTTATTGAATCTCCACCCGTATGCCCTCATAAAGATTAAAATCCATGTACGTGTATGTCCTTAATTTTAGTGAGTCCTTTAGAAAATTTCAGTAATTTCTGAGAGACCATGTAATGTGTCAATATTTGATTAATACATTAACATTCCTTCTTTTCACAGTAGTCAATACATTTGCACTACCATAATTGGTAGTCAGCGTGTGGCTTTAACAAAAGTTTAATATGTTTTAACGATTCCATTTTGTCAGCAACGTAGTCGTTTTTCAGTATTCACTAACTAAATTATCAAGTTGTAAACTTTCTTGTGGTGTTTGAGTTGATGTTTCTTCAGCATAAATTGGCTTATTCAATGTAGTGTTTTACTGAAAACAAATCAGTAATGTTTGAAAAATCAAAGTAAATACATGAAATGATTAAATTGAAACTAAAATAATAAAATATGGCTTTTGTTAATTTCAATTATTTGTTAATTTGTTAAGTCTTCAATTAATTTATCCAAAGGCGGTTGCCAATCTGTACTGTAGCCTAAAATTGCTTTAGTATAAGTTAGTTAAATTAGCAAAGACTAAGTATTCAAAACTTAAACAAAACTGTTTCATTAATAATTACAGAAAAGTGTGTTGATTTGGTAATAGATGGAGGCAATTAAATTTTAATCTGGAATAGTAAACTGTGGGCTGTACTAATGTACGCTGACTAACGTTGTTTCATAAAACATGAAAATTTTTTCATAAAGAAGGAATTCTACGAAATAACTAAGTGTGACCATCATTCATTTAACAGAAATATAAATTTTTATAAATATTTGTACGTATCCTAGAAACAGAAGTGAATACAATATTTTTACCAAAGAATACATCATTTGCTCCAAGAAGTTAAGTTAATTCTATCTATTTACAATATTAAGCAAACTAATTTCTTCATCTCTCAACGTTTTGATTCAGGAGGTACAAGATTAAAATCAACCTGCATCGTATTTTGTAAGTTTTAAGGTGATTTCTTTTAAAAAAGTTTCGGCGTATAATGCAGCTGAACTTTTAATCTTTTCAGATAAGAGGATGAAATATTCCTCACATTCTCCTCAGATTAAACATTGCTAATTAAACTAATATCCAATTTGTTTACTAATAATAATGGTATAAACATCCCTTGAACGTTAAACACAGTGACTGCAACTCAAAATATCAAACTCGAAAATCTTACATCAGATGTTTATTTAATACAGTGATAAATAAATTTTATAAATTATACAAATTCATAGTTATGAATTTCAACTCGAAATAGGCCACGGGTCCTTTTCTTCCTGTCCTCTTTATATTACACAAACAGTATTATATAGTCCATTCTAGTTTAAGCGACTTAAAATTAGTAAGGAGTATAAACCAAACTCATTATTTAAATTAATAATTTGTTTTAAAAATTAATCTAGGGTTTTCGTAATACGAATAATGTCATGGTGTATTGTTATCATAATTCACCAAATATAATAAAATAATATAATATAGATTTTGAAATGCTCCTTTTTGTTTTAACTTTATCAACAATTTTAAATTTAGCTTTGAATTATTTCTAACGCAAGCATATTGAAAGGAACTGAAGATGCTTTTTTTTTAGTTTAAATGCTACTTCTCTTCACTAATGGTAAATAAATATATCTCGATTAAAGAAAGAAACTAGTCGCTGCCGTCAGAATAAAACGTCCCGCTATGTAGTCTGTAAGTAAAGTTAACCCTGGTTTTATTATAATTAAACAGACCTCTACCACAGCTATAGAGATATCTTTTATGCAAACAAAAAAGCGAGTTTTTGCACTAATTTATCTGATGCGTGAAGTTACTTTTTTTGGGAAAATTTAATTTTCTTTGAAAAAACATAGTAGCAATCTATCTTTAAGAAAGTCACTAATTTTTAGATTTAACAGTTTCTATGCTTTATTCGCCAGTGGTTTTACAAGAAAGGCGAGGATCCATCCCAAATGTAAAACTTGCTAAATAGATACATACACTGATTTATGTGTACGTTTATTCAAATCAAAGAACATTTTTTAGTGAAAGCGTGAAATATAAAATTTAATCTTACATACTACATTCTATACACAAGCAATATGTAAATTATAGTTAGGGTTATTCTTACACCTACAGCAGAACATTTCTGTTTGTCGCAAAATAATTCATCATCAACTTCTAAATAGTTTGGAAACGATCTAGTTATACTTTATGAAAAGTTCAAAGCGTATCATAAAACTTGTAAACTACAAAAATTAGTTTTGTTGGAAACCATTTCTTACTAAGGCACAGGTAAGGCTAATCATATTTTTAAATATTACTGCACAAGATATTAAAGTTTGTACTCGAAGAAATTATTCATATTACACGTAAACTATGATTACTACGTACACACTCATCAACCTAGAATGCTTAACGTAACCCTTACTTTAAATTAACTACACCATTGCGTTACCTAACGATACATTACGTGAGTACAAAAAGATTTTAATAACCACATATTTGTTCCCTTGTCAGTCTCCACGGGCCATCATCGTACATCATTTACCTGTGTGTGAATTGATATTTTGATTCTTGGATTTCGTTGTCCATGACGTGTCCGTTACTTAACTAAATATCACTATTACTTTAACGACTCGGAACACTAGGTTTTTTATAAGTAAGAGCAAAAAGTTTTACCTTACAGCCTTAACCGGTTTTCACCTTTAAAAGGCTTCTTCAGAGGCTGCCGCAGGTAGCGATGTCCGTCTTGTTGTGGGTGACGAAATCGAATTTCGAAAGATCGATGCTGTGTGTGTGGGTGAGATATGTTCGAATAATGCGTGCGATTTGAATTGTGTCTGTTCGTTTAGGATGTCGTTTTTATTTGGTTTTGTGTGTTTGTATATTTCCAATTGTTCTGAGTGTCTAGTTTTCGGCCTTTTGTGTGTACGTGTAGAATGTTCATTTTATTGTCGATGTTTTTATATGTGTGGTTTGCTTCAATGAGGTGGTTTGCAAAGGTGGATTCTGTAGTGGAGTGGAGTGCCTTTGTGTGTTTAATGTATCTCTGTTTGAAGCTACGTCCTGTCTGGCCTATTTAGAATTTACTGCAATTTGAGCAATTTAGCTTGTAAACACCGGGTAGATCAAATTTATTTTGTGCTTTGCGTGTGTGTTTTGATAGTGTGTGTTCTGTTTTGTTAGTAGTTTTGTAAGCGATTCTGTATCCTGCTTTTTTGAATTTGTGAGCTATTTTTTCAGTTTGTTTGTTGATGTATGTTAGTGTTAAGAATTTGTTGTTTTCTGTCTTTGTCTGTTGTTTGTTTTGTGTTTTGTGTAGGAGTTTACTGACTATTGTTCTGTCATATCCGTTAGATTCTGCTAGATATTTTATCGTGTTTAGTTCGTCTTTGTAGTCTTTTTCATCTAAGGGGATGTTGTTAAGTCTATGTATCATGGTTCTAAAAGCAGCTAGTTTGTGTTGTATTGGGTGATTGGAGGTGTTGTGTATTAGTGTGTCAGTAGTAGTTGGTTTTCTGTATATACTGAATTTGTGCCTGTGTTCTAGTTTTGTGATGGAGAGGTCTAAGACGTTTATGGTATTGTTGTGTTCGTATTCGGCAGTAAAGGTTATGTTTTTATATATTTTGTTTATGTGCGTTAGTAACTGTTCACGTTGTCTTTTGTTTCCCCTGTATAGTATTAGAATGTCATCAACGTATCTGTGCCAATATAGTATTTTATGTGAGTGTCTGTCTTTGTTTGTGAGTATTTTTGTTTTTTCTAAGTGTTGGAGGAAGACTTCTGCTAGAATGCTGGATATGGGGGAGCCCATGGGTAAGCCATCGTTCTGTGTGTAGTATTTATTGTTATAAGTAAAGTAGTTTTGTTTTGTGATAATGTTCAGAGTTTCTGTTATTTCGTTGATAAGTTCGTCTGGTGTGTTGTTCTGTTTGAGTTTGTTTTGTAGGATGGTGATTGTTTCAGAGATGGGGATGTTTGTGTACAGGTTTTTAATGTCAAAGGAGGCTAATGTGGCATTATGGGGGATGTGTATGTCTTTTATTTTTGTTACTATGTCTGTGTTGTTTTTTACTGCAATGTTGTTGTCTAGTTGTGTGTGTTGTCTAATTGCTCAAATTGCAGTAAATTCTACATAGGCCAGACACGACGTAGCTTCAAACAGAGATACATTGAACACACAAAGGCACTCCACTCCACTACAGAATCCACCTTTGCAAACCACCTCATTGAAGCAAACCACACATATAAAAACATCGACAATAACATGAACATTCTACACGTACACACAAAAGGCTGAAAACTAGACACTCTAGAACAATTGGAAATATACAAACATACAAAAACAAATAAAAACGACATCCTAAACGAACAGACACAATTCAAATCGCACGCATTACTCGAACATATCTCACCCACATACACAGCATCGATCTTTCGAAATTCGATTTCGTCACCCACAACAAGACGGACAGCGATACCTGCGGCAGCCTCTGAAGAAGCCTTTTAAAGGTGAAAACCGGTTAAGGCTGTAAGATAAAACTTTTTGCTTTTACTTATAAAAACCTAGTGTTCTGAGTCGTTAAAGTAATAGTGATATTTGATATTTTGAGATTACCTTCAGAATTTCTGCAAAATATTAAATGTAATTTGATTAGTTTAGAAGGTCTAATACAATCCCTGAATTACCATAATTTTTACGTATATTTTGAAAGTTCCTAAAAAAGGGGAAATAGAATTTAAGTCACTATTCTTGAAAACATGTTTCGTAAAAAGTTTCTTTTTCCTCTAAAAATTGTCAGTTTTATATTTTGCAGTGACCTGTTTAAATTACGTAACTCAGATAATCATATAATAGTTTATCAATAACCAGAATTGTTTAATATGTGACAATAATGAAAATATATAATATTCTAAAAAATGTTGTAACTTATATGTATTTTATGATTAATAGCAAATTATATTTGTTTACAAGATTACATTATATAGCCCTATTTTTTATATATTTACAATGTTTAAATATTCTCAACTATCATGAGCAGAATACATACAAATTGAAGGTATATTATTTTGATGACAATTTAATTATTTCAAAAATTATGATTTAAATTGTTTAAATAATTATTACGTTGCAATTTTATTTAAAAATCAAATGTCATGGATAGTCTCAGTTTTATTCTTTTGTTTTTCTTTTGATAATATCTTTATATTCATGTTATCTACTGTCTCTCACATAAAACCATTTCCTGTAAAGTTATTGTCAGTCGGAAACATGTCAATCATGGGTTACAGATTAGTGGGCTAGACATTTCCGCTTTTTACGGCTGGGCTAGAAAATTACGTGCCATTGAGTAAAGCTACGAAAAATTAAAAAAATTATTATTTAATAAACTAAAGATAAGAACGTATAAAAAGATGGAGAACAGTACAGAAGAAGTAACAATGTGTTGAGAAAATCACAGACGTAATTAGAAATAGAATAAATTACTTTCTACGCAGATGTTCAAAGAATGAATCCTGACAGACTAACAGGGAAGCTTTATAACAATTTCAGAAAGCTCAAAATGTCCAATACGTGGTTTAAAAAAACAGACTAAGACATCGAAGTAGTCCAGATTACCCCAAAAGACATTGAAGAATGCTTGCCACTTAAAACGAAATTAAAAAATGCCAAAGTTATTCAGGAAAACCCAATAAAGAGGATAGGTGTCATCTAGACTGACGAAAAGAGTGAGAGACATCGATCAAGAATGAAGGAGATGTGGGAGAGGAGGAAGACAGAGGAGAAAAGGGAGGAACCAGTCTAACCAAACTTTGTCCATAGTGGCTCATACCCCCCCCCCCCAAAAAATAAATAAAAATTATTATCAAAATATTGCTTTTTTCTATCTTTATTTACGCGCCAGGAACCTTTGTTTATAATCTCTAATGAAATGATTTCCAAAATTGTATTTAACAATTTACGATTCTATAAACAGCAATGTATTTGTTTCTTACACGTCTAAATAAAACATTTTATTGTTCCAAATAGAGGGTATATCAAAATAGTAATTAATATAATTAGTGACAGATTGGAAATATATGAAATACAAAAGTTAACACGGTTTAATTTTAATTTAGTAATTTTAATTACAGGAGTTGTTGCATTAATGTCAGTTATTTGTAACTTATACAAAAAAGATAGTGCCACAGTAATGAGTATTATATTATATCCTTAGTTTAACCAACTTAGTAAAGAATTAACCTATTAAGATACAAGAGTGTGATTGCAGAATATCTGTGAAAACGGGATTATCTGTAAGAGAGGCTTGTAAAAGTTACTTAAGTTCAGACCTTGTTTATTACAAGAATTTCAGTACTGAGTGCGTACGAAATTTTTTGAGATGATTCAATTTAAATGGTAAAGTTTTTTTCTGAATTCAAATACGCTTAGAAATAAAACAATACGTGTATGCTGATGACTTAACATCAGCGTCTCAAATAATATTGAATTCGAAAAGGTATCTCTTGTTCGCTGGAATAATTAATTTTTAAATTTGTTTTAAAGAAAAATACACATGATTTTAAAAACAACAAATGCTGTAAGAAAATTACACTACACATTAATCTCAACGAAATTTTATATACAAAAACTTAATGAAATATAAAAGGTTTTATTTTTTAAATTTATTTAATATTAAATCAGAATAATTCTTTTTTGGCACACTTGTAGTATATGTACACAGATATGCCAAAACGTGTAAATTGGGCAGGGAAAAAAAATTTAAAAGTAATGTATAAACTGTTGAACAGGTTGATCAATTGATTAAAAAAATGTACACAAAAAGTAGTACACATATGTATGAATAAAGATGTAAGAGCTATCGTGTTTTTTGTTTGGAATATTAGATATTCAGTTTCATAAAATCTCTCATTTGGGTTGGTTTTTAACGTAGTAGTTTATTCCTACGTTTTTAACGTTTTTGGATTTTAAGTAAAGTTCATTTTTAGTCTAGTATGCAAACGAATAAAGATAAAATTTTTGTCGTCGTTTTTACTCCAAATTAGTTTTAATCCTAGATAGAAAATATCGATATTCTAACTATTAAACTCAACAATATACTATTAAATTGTGTGAATAGTTTGCTAACATTAAGATAAAGTCTGCTATTGTCAGGAATTAATCGTCAAACTGCGCTGAAAAATAACTTATAAAACTTATATCGTCAAAGGGGATTTAAAATGTTACAACACTTTAGAAAAAGCATAGAATTTGTGAAAGCTTTTACAAAAAAAAAAGATTATCGTTGAAATAAGAAAGGGGGAGAAAGTAGGCATGGATATTACACACCAGAAATATATGTTGCCATTAATATGAGAATTAAACAATGTGTCTAACTTATTGGTAATGTTAAATTTATTGTTTTCTTCTGGTGGTACAGGTCCGTATTTACGTATATCCAAACTAACCTGCAAATAAAAACAAGAAAAAATAAAACATTACTTTATATATCAAAGTAAAAAAGATATAAAGAAACAGTAAACCAAAGAGACTAGTATTTTTTAAACTTTTATATAGAATGGACAACAATAAGTTAATAAAACAGATCTTCAGATATCTGTGGGGAATGAAATCAACAAGTTGGATTAAAAAAGTCAAAAAAACAAAAAAAAAAGTATTTGGAAAAAATAACGTAAACGCAGAAGAAGCAATGGAAAGAGACGTTTTTCGGCAAAGGTGTTAAAAATGGAAGGAGTCCAAGGTGGGAGAGAGAAAAACGCAGATTCAAGGTGGACTGAAGACAGGAAGAAGGGACATAGTGAAAAGTTGAAAAAATATTGGAGAAAAAAAAACGAACAAGGAATACAGAATTGAAATTGGGATGTGGTCCTCAGAGCCCCGATACAATTAGAAAAAAGAAACATTACTTCAAAAACGGATTATCTACCAAGAAAATATTTTGCTAAACACTATCTGTCTAATATTTTTACAGATAAAGTGAGAATGGTAGTTTTTGCGGACAAAGGTACCGCTTATTTACTTATGAATCATCTTCATATAATCTGTGAGAAACGGAAAATGAGTAAAAGACGATGCCTTTTATTGGTAGTGTTTGTGGCAGAGTAGAGACTAGAAAATTGATTAATTTTAAATGCCTTACAGTGCGGGGAGTGAAAAAAGTGTTAAGAATATCCCTTTACGACATCGTTATATTATGCAGAGAATAGCGGGAGTAGCTTAGTCTCCCGCGACGTAGCGAAGTTCTTTTACGATGCATAAATTACGCAGTGGAAAATTACATTTTACACAACTTTTCTTATTGTCACTTTAACGGAAAAAGATTATCCTATTTAGTAAATTAATGTGCTTCATTTAATACGCCTTCACGTTGTTGCTTAATAGTCCTTGCATAGAACAAATTTCTAGACCTGAGTCTTACAAAGTCTTAAAAATTAATTTTTATGGCCAAGTTAGCTGAAACCGAATTACCAGGCATTCAAAGCTTACCCATAATTACATACAAAATATTAACTCCAGCGTGCCCGCAATGAAATACCTTGAAGTTGCAGTATATTGGGCACTAAAAACTTACCTTTTTTAAAGACCTAAATACTATATGCAATTACGTTCCCTTATCATTTAGAGTCTGGTTGGTTGTTTTACTCGTTGTTTTCTCTCCCATGACAAAATGATCACAAAACATCAAATAGTCAACATTGTTTAAATTTTAATAATGTGTGTTGTAACATAACAAAACTATCACACTAAACGTTTGAATTAATGTTACATAAATAAAAGAGAAAGTTCCATAGTGAGTGAGAGGAATAAATTGTTTAAGGATTACCCTAGAAACTGTATAATTAAGTCTATAAAATGTGAATAAAAATGGAAGATAATAAAGAAAACCATTAATTAGAATAACCTACTATGAAAAAACCAGTTAAACCAGCAGTATACCCAGTAGATTGGGGAAGCAGTACAAAAAGTGAAGGACCATAAAAAAGGAAATAATCTGTCATGAAACCATTTTAATAAGGAAACTACTAATGTGATATTTGAAGAAGGGACGAAACATATCAAGATTCCAACAAAGAGACCAGAAACAGGAAGAGATATGCCAAAACAAAACGTTAGTCATATAATAAATACCATGAGACAAAATTGAAACCGATATAGGTAAACCCCAAACAAGTTACAAGATACAATACCAAAAAACACAAATTGTATATTAGTTGTAAGTGTACTATGTTAAAAAGTATTATAAAAGGACTACCAGAATGTAGAACCCAATAAAGTGAAGTGAGATAACAAAATTAAGAAACTACAGAGTGTACAGTGAGAAACATAGTTAAAAAATCTATGAAAAAATCTTCAATGAAGTTTAAGTATTATAAAAAGACTACCATGAGTGTAGAATAATAATAAAAAAACCATTGGAATGAAAGACAGTTAGTGACTGACAACATTACCAGTGATAAGAGTTTTTCAATTAGATATAAGAAAAACTATTACATATAAAATGTTTTCTTTAATTATAGCTAAGTAAATGGTGAAGGACAAAAATACCAAAGGACAGTTCATAACTGAAGGTATGACTAATATTAAGATGTTTGCTATTTATTATTAATTAGATAATATTTTAGATGTAAGGTGTAAATAGATACACGATATTTTTTTGTCACAGTTAAAGTGTTTTCATAAGAATAATAAATACACAAGACAGTTAGTGACTGACAGTGTTACTAGTAATAGGAGTTTTTTATGTTTTTTAATTAAATTATGTCTAGGATAAGCTATTTTGTTATCATTTGATGATACAGTAAAAAATAATAGGAATAAGATGTTTTTGTTAAAATTAGGCATAAGATGTTCATGTTATGGTTCAATGATGTTATTAGTATAAAGAAAGTTGAGTAGATACAAGATATTATATTGTATTTAAAATCATGTCATTTAATTTTCCATTGTGTAAGTCAGAGAGGCAAGTAGGGCATAAAAATGTAATAATTTTATTCAAATCAGTAAACCATGTATAATTGTACAAACAGACCAGCCAAGACACCATTTTTGTAAACACAGAATGGCCTATAAAAAAAAAAACTATCTATCAAAGAATTAATCTATGTAATAGGAATAGAATTCAATACATACAATACAGAAATTGAAAATATAATTAATACAGATACAGTTAATAGCAAATAGAATGACAAAAGAAAGAAAATTAACTTCTTTTGGAAACAGTCAAAAATAGGCTTATGATAGTAATCAAATCAGACTAAACAGCAAATTAATCAATATTGAAATGTTTTAATAACCAAATTATTAACAACAAAGTAATTACGGAGTTATTAGGTGTATTCCATGGAAATATTATACCGAAAAAACAAATAAAAACCTTTAAAACACTGAATTTGTACAAAATATGAGACATACAATAATTATCTAAAATTGTAATTTTTGGGCTTAAATGAGTTTGAAACAAACCCAGCTATATATCAAAAGATGTAAAATTAAATAATCAATATTACTGAATAGTTAGATTCATGTAAAATTAAGAAATATTGGAGATACAGTAAAAAATAAGAAAACTTGTTATGTATAGTTAGATAGTGAAACAAGTCTTAGACAGATATTTTATAATTAAACAATATGAAGAGGAAAAAGACATACCACAAATTGCCTTAAAACGACGACGTTGCGTCTTTTAGTCTATTGTTAATCGCAAAGCTGAACAGTTGAAAAATGTATTAGTGGAGTTTTGAAAACCAAATAATTTATATTAAAACCAAGTGTGGTTATGTGGCGTGTAACGGAGATGAACTAACAAGTGAAATAATCTTATCTATCTATGTCTAACACTTCACAAGTTTCCAAAAACACAGAATAACACCATAAAACTCAACGCCAGAAATCGACAGCCATTTTGAACAATTTTTGGAACGAATTCACATAAAACCAACACACATATTTGAACACCACACTACACAAGAGATCCATCCAGAATTCGACATCGTAGACGACGAGGGGACATTCAACACGATATTTTGGACCAACACCACTTCGCAGAAAAAGGGAACATCGTTTTATTTCTGTGGGAGAAGATCTTCAATTCCAACGGCGTCATAGCAGTTAAAACCGAACAGACGGCGGCCATTGCTGAATTTCTATAAAGACGGTCAACCAGTGCTTCCTGGAGCAGAGTGACGTCATTTCTTCGACTTGGTTCGAAATTTAAATAATTTCTTTCTAATTGACAATTGTAATAATAATTCTGTTCTATTTCAGATATTAACATTTAGTTTAAGAATACCTGTTAAATGTATCTTGTTCCTTGCCCTCTGACCATTTCGACTCGTTAAAAGAACCATAAATTTAAACTTGTAAAAAATATATTTGTTAATCTTTCTCACTACCGACTGTGGCGAATGTTAGCCAGTGCCTGGGACATGCGCAGTTTGACTGGCGCACAATTTTGAATGAATAAACGCAAATCAGTATTCAGTTACCAGCATTGTTTTTTTATTTCTACCATTAATGTTATTATTATTTTTTTTATTAAGTAAAAACATAATTCACATTGAGAGAATAGATATAGAAGGAAATTACAAATTCAACTAATTAATTAATTGTTAATTAATTAAATTAAATCATTCCAACAAACTCTATACAAGAACGAGAAAAAATATTTGCAGAATTTTTAAAGTTTGATGTATTTATTATTTATCAATCAAACACACCTAGTTATAACATATTCTTATCATCAATATTTCTATATTCTATTTATTATTACATTTGAAATTATATTACAATTTGACTAGCCTAACAGTGGGACTTTAAGGAGTCAGACTGACCCAGTGATAAACAAAATATCAATACGTATCAACACATATCAATTGAATATATCATATTTATCAATTATATTTTCATTTTTATTATTATATTTATAAAATGATAATGTTATACACATATTATATTACAAATTGACTAGCCTAACAGTGGGGCTAAAAGAAGAGCACAATACCTTTGTTATCACCAAAGATACAACACAATCATATCAACAATTAATATTTTTATTTTTATTTGTAATATTTTTATTATATTACAAATTGGCGTCCAACTTAAGGGGCTTTAAATAGGAAGTAATAGTGTTGTAAAATAAGGACGATTGTCCAATTTCATATTTTTAGCTTGGCAACGATCAACAGGTCAGAAGAGGGAGCGAGATGCACAGGAGAGCTACATCAAGAAAAAGGGCTATGGAGGCCGAGCAGGAGATAAACATGGAGGATAAAGAAGCGACACCAGTGGAAGAGGTGGAATTAATGTTACCGCCAGCAGAACCAAATAAGCCTGCACCACAGAAGGAACAGCCGGAGAAATCCACCCCAAAGGAAGATACAAAATTTGATCAAATGATGGAGATGTTACTCCGAGAATTTAAAACGACAAAGGAAGAGTTGGGTAATAAGATGGAGGAGAATAGTAAGAAGATGGAGGAGAAGATGGAAGAAAATAGTAAGGAAATGAAGAACGATAACCAACGATTGAAGGAGGAATTAAGAGAAAGCAGCAAGAAGATGGAGGAGAATAGTAAGAAGATGGAGGAGAAGATGGAGGAGAATAGTAGGAAGATGGAGGAGGAAATGAAGAATGATAACCAACGATTGAAGGAAGAGTTGGGCAATAAAATTGGAGATACTAGCAAGAAGATGGAGGAGAAGATGGAAGCAAACAGTAAGAAGATAGAAGAGAAGATGGAAGAAAATATTCAGAAGATGGAGGAGAAAATGGAGGAAATAAAGACTGACAATAAACAGTCGAAAGAGGAATTGACCCAGATAAGCCAAAAACTGGAAGAAACCAACAAGAGGATGGAAGAAACAAATCAGAAAATGGAAAGCAATAGTCAGCAATTGAGAGAAGAATTGAAGGAGACGAACCAGGAGAACATGAACCGGCTAGACGGAAGAATGGAAATATTGAAGGAAGAATTGAGCCAGAAGATAGCTGAAAACAATGAGACAATCAGCAAGAAAGTAGAAGAGGAAATAACGGTAATCGAACAAAGGGTTACCAGAGCTGACGAAAAATGGAGTCAAACCGAACAAGAAGTACGGAGTATCAGGACAGAAATAAATACGAAGGTTAACACCATTGAAGAAACGACTAGGAAGACATTGGAGGAAAAACTAAAGGAAACACGGGAAGACTGGGAGCGAGTGCAGGGCCGATTCACAGAGAAATGTGACGGCATAGAAGCTGCTGTGACCAGTATCAACAGTCAGGTACGACAGAACCAGACAGATATAGACTTATTCCATAGTCGACCGACAACCATTACCAGTTGTCCCAACAGTGAAAATCGTGAAGGGATTAACTTCAGGTTTTATAAAAATAAACCCATGGAATTCCTAGCAAGAATCGAGGAATACTTTGCCAAACACAGAGGTAATCGCTGGAGGGAGAACAAAGAGGTGCTGGACGAATCGTTCAAGGAAATAGCAGACAATTGGTGGATGGCAATAAGAGACGAGGTGACCGACTATCAACAATTCAGAAGGCTATTCAAAGCCAAATATTGGTCGGAATCAACGCAAAATATCGCCAGAGACGGGATATGTCATGGGAAGTACAACCCATATGGAAACCAAACCTTAACGGCGTACTTTTTGGGAAAGGTGTGCGTGGCCAAACATCTAGAGCCCCGAATACCGGAAGAATGCCTGGTCAGCAAACTCTCATACCACTACGAGGAGGATATTATCAGAGCCAGACGAAACAGTCAAATAAAAACGGTGCAAGCCATGACCGAGCTTTTAGAGATGTACGAGCACGAAGACTATTACCGTCAAAGTCGCAGGAGATATGAAAAGCAGGAACCAAGGAATAACAACAATAATTTGAATAATAATAATAATCGGCAGAATGTGGGTAATAATAATAATTATAACTCCGCAAATCGGAATAATGCCGAGTACAATTATAACCCCAGAAATAACAATAATTTGCCCCGTTTTAACAACAATAATAATAATAGTAATATTCCTCGAATAAATAATAATAACAACAACCACAACAATAATAATCATAATAATAATAGCCGTCCACAAAATAACAACGGTTATTATAATCATAATAGTAACTATGTTCCAAATGGTCAGAGGAACCCCAACCTTTCTAATAATAATAATTATGATGGTAATTATAACCGAAATTACCCAAGTGGAGGTAACCACAATTACAGGACATATCGACCTAATGTTAATTACATCCGAGCAGAAGGCAGTGGACACAGGAGGTACCAGCCTCAAAGAAGGAGCCGATACTATGAGTACGAGACCTTCCAAGGGAGCCAGGGAAGTAATAGGTACAGAGAGTACGAGCCCAGACGTAGTTCCTGCCTGGATAATCAGCGAAGACTACCTGTAACAGAAGCCCAACCAGACGATCGAGCAGAACCAAACGAAACAGCCTCAGGACTTCAAGCTGACGCTTCCAACGGCCTGACCCGTAATGAAGCGGAACATTTAAACGAACGGAGGCAGTAATAAAATCCAATGACCCTTTACTGCTCCAATCTGCTGGGTTTAATCAAGTAGGTATGAATGTGAAGAAAAACAGAAAAAATTTTACCATAATATACAGCAATTATTTAAAGGATATCCGTAAGGACCTATTAGAAGAAAGTGAGCTTAATATTAAAAATAATGATAATGAAATAATATACATAATCGCAGAAATTGAAGGTATTTCTGTTCCTATAATGATAGACACTGGAGCCAATGTCTCCATAATAAATCGAAATGAATTGGACCGGATACAGCAGGAATGCCACAAAAACTTACCGGTACTACCTATTAATAACATTGTACTTGTAGGAGCTACCGGCCGACAGAACAAGACCATAAGAAAGCAGGTATCCCTCAATGTCAAAAGTCAGGGCATTAGTGTGGATATGATATTTCTTGTTGCAGCCGGATTACCTTTCAACATCATGATAGGATGCGACATATTGCGCCGAAACTCAGCAATTATCGACTTGTGCCGAGGAAAGGTATCACTCTTTGCTGAAGGTTCAACCTGGATAGCCAATTTAACTGATAACAAGACTTTAGACTCCAGACAACTTCTCGACCACCAAAATAAGGTGAATTACTTATCAAACCACTCAACAAACAACAATCCAGTACATCAAGATTCGGAGGAAGACCTATGGAAACAAAAGATCCAAGAGATACGTAACTTCCAGTGCCACAATACTAATGAGCAACTAACGGAAAACCAGCTGAATCAATTGGTAGAAATATATGAGAAATATCGAGCTGTATTTTCTGACGAACCTGGAAAGATCCGGAACTACCAATGTTCAATACGATTCAGAGAACCGGTAGAATTTAACCGAAAGTCATACCCGATAGCACAATCTTTGAAAGAAGCCGTACGATCAGAGATCCAGAATATGATCCGTAGAGATATCATCGAGAGCAGTCAATCGCCATACACAAGCCCAATTGTGGCCATACAAAAGAAAAATGGGAAGGTAAGACTTTGCCTTGACGCTCGTGAGATAAATAAGATGATAATAAACGATCGTACCTCACCTGGCGAAATTGATGAAATTTTGAAGAGGTTCCACGGAACACGATTCATTACCACCTGGGATACGGTATGCGGCTATTGGCAAGTGGAGTTGCACCCAGCAAGCCGGCAATACATGGCGTTCATCTTCGAAGGGCGCAATTATCAGTTTAAGAGATTGCCCTTCGGGTTGGTGAATTCAGTAGCTGTTTTTGTCGCCTGTATGGATCATATACTAGGACCAGAAGCGCTCCAATTCACAACTGTCTATGTTGATGATCTCCTAATAACATCAACCAGCTGGGAGGAACACTGTTATCGTGTGGAGTATGTTTTGAAGAAGCTTGCGGAAAATAATGTCACCCTTAAACTGGACAAGTCCAAGCTTATAGCTAAAGAAGTTCAATTCCTGGGTTTCCAGCTAAACAGTCAAGGAATAACACCATCAACAGAAAAGGTAGACGCCATACAACGATTCCCTACACCAAGAAACAGAAGGCAACTACAATCATTTTTGGGCCTGTGTAACTATTATAGGAAGTTCCAGAATAATTATTCCGAACTAACAGCCCAGTTTCAGTACCAGTTATCGTCCAAGAATAAATGGCGATGGGGTCAAGAACAAGACGAGACCTTCAAATCAATTAAAGAGAAATTCTTAGACGCAGTAATGCTCAACCATCCAGATTTTAACCGACCCTTCTTTCTAAACTGTGACGCTAGTAACATTAGCTTGGGTTCAACACTGTACCAAGAAGATGAAAGTGGAAACCATCTAGTAGTGAGCTTTGCTAGCAGAACCCTTAACCAGTGTGAAAAAAACTATAATGTGACGGAAAAAGAACTGCTAAGTGTAGTCTTTGCCTGCGGGAAGTTTCGGACGTATATCCTCGGATATCCAGTGACCGTCCGAACAGATCACAAGTCAATATCATTTCTAAGAAGATGCAAATTAAGCCATGGTAGATTGACCAGATGGGTACTCGCACTACAGGAATACGATATACAGTGGGAGTATGTTCCTGGAAGTAAAAATGTAGTAGCCGACGTATTGTCAAGAGTGAATCTGGAAGAACAAACATTCGAAGGCGAAAAGGAGAGCATTTTGAAAATCTATAACATTATTAAGGACAGATCTGATTTAGAGAAGATAGTGCAGGACATCAGCAAACACCAGCAGTCCGATCCGAAGTTAAACTCTATTAAACTTCGTCTCTCCAACCAAGATGACACAATAAACAAATTTTATTGTATACATAATGGGATTTTATTTATCAAGACATCCCTTGACGAAGACGGTTGGAAGATCATGATCCCTACTACAATCGAAAAGGATATCATCCTGGACTATCACCTACGATACGGTCACATGGGAGCCATGAAGGTGATCAAGGCAATAGAAGAGAATTGTCACATAAAAAGTATCAATAGAAAAACTAGAAACTACCTTAAAACCTGTATGATATGTCAATTGGTGAAAACCAACAATGAGAAAAAGGAGGGTATGATGATACCAATTACCTCACAAACTAAACTGGAAAAGGTCTTTCTGGACATATGTGGTCCATTTCCCCGCAGTGGCGGACGCCATCGATACAAGTATATTGTTATTATGATGGATCATTTTACAAAATTTACAAAACTATACCCTGTGAACAGAGCCACCACTCTGAAGACTCTAGAAATAATAACAAATCATTACATTCCAGAGGTAGGAAGCCCGACATCCATAATCACCGACCATGGAACGCAATTTAAGGGTTGGCGGTGGAGAAACACTCTGAATACATTGGGCATTAAGACATACAAGACGTCTGTCTACCACCCCAGCAGCAATCCAGCGGAGAGGGTACTGCGAGAGGTCGGAAGAATATTACGGACTTATTGCTATAACCAACAAAAGAAGTGGCAAGAATATTTATTAGCGACTGAAGAATTCCTTAATTTGTCATATCACACCGCTATTGGTACCACGCCATACACGGCAATGTATGAAAGACCACCTCCGAGAGAAATACAAGACATAATAGAGTTCCCCAGGAGTCAAGAATACAAATTCAATCGAATCAGATTCTACAATAAATTGGCTGAAGACCAGGAAAGGCGCAAGAACAAGTATCAAAAGGCTGTTAAGAAAATAATAAGCTATGAAGTCGGAGAAAAAGTACTGCTAAAAAACAGGGAACTACCCAGTACTTTGGAAGGCATTACCAAAAAGTTATTACTGCTGTATACCGGCCCATACCTGATTGTTAAAAACAATAATAATAATACATATGTACTAAAGGATATCATTTCGAATAAAGTAAAAGGAACTTATAATCAGTTATCCATTAAAAAATATTTGGAGGACTCATAGTTGTGAGTTAAAACTATTATGAAGAAATTGTGAATTTTGAGAAAGAAAAAAATTACAAAATTCAAAAATGAGTAAGTACAACTTACACCAAGTATCTGAAAGAATATTGTGAACAAAATAAGAATTTTGATAAGAATATAATTACCAAATTCAAAAATGAGTAAGCACAACTTACTTACACCAAATATCTGAAGGACTATTATGAACGAAATAAGAGTTTTGATAAAAATATAATTACAAAATTCAAAAATACCGTAAGTACAACTTACAACAAAACATTTGAAGGATTATTGTGAATACATAAAAAGAATTTTGAACATAATAAGCTTCAAAATTCAAAAGCAATAATAGGTACAAGCTACACAAATATTCAAAGACTATTATGCAAGTAAAAAGAATTTGGAGGGAGATAATAATTGTCCAAATTCAAAATAATTAGTAAGTACCACTTACACCAAACATTCAAAGACTATTATGAATGAAAAAAGAATTTTGAGGAATAATAATTTCAAAATTCAAAACGATAATAAGCACAACTTATACCAAAATATTTGAAAAACAACTATGAATAAGAAAGAATGTAGTTGAATAAAAATGTCTAAAATTAAGAAACAATTAAACTCACATCATTACTCATACAAATGATGAGAAATAACTCTGAAATATGAAAAAAGATTTTGTAAGAAAGAGATACAAAATTCTAAGAGAGAAAGGAAACCAGAATGTCATATGACTTAATCGAACAAATTAACCAAACTCACACAGAAAATAATTTAATAAAAATGGAACAATGAAGAAGGACCAGCTCACTAAAGACCAAATAGTGAGACAAAAAAAAAAAAAAAAAAAAAAAAAAAAGAAACCTGATACTAATAATGATAATGCTGTTACAACAACCACTGTTATAGTGAAAGTGATAAAGAATTAATTCATGTTATACCGTGAGCAATAAAAATAACTCAATGGATACCAGATGGTAGAAAGAGTAAATATAAATACTACTTACTATGTAAACATGATGAAATGTATATGATACCACATACCTAAACCACCTAATATGGAATAAGCTTTAAGAGAGAAGAAGAGTCAAGTGTATAAAAGTATTAATTAATATAACGTATTATGAAGTGAAGAATCTAAAGATGTTTATTTTAGTCAAAAATGACTACTTTTACTGTTTATTTATTTTTATGACTGGATGTAGAAAATGCCATCAGTCTTATGTGTTGAGCAGAGATGATAATACCTCTGGACTCAATTGAAGTATTGGACAGCAGGGATTGAAGCCAAAAGTGCCACTCTGAACTGTTCCAATTAATTTGTTAGGGAATGTTAGGGAGTAAACATACTGGTGAGGAAGCACCAAATAAGAAGGAATATAAAATGATAATGTTATACACAAGATTGAAGATCACTTATCAATGAAAAAAGAAACTAATGAAGGAGATACACATCAGCTGAGAGGAAGCAATGGTGGAAAAGGAAGGTATATAAAGTGAAAACATGTAATCACGGAGAAAATGTAAATACAAAAGAATTAGTAGTAATTATTTCATCCATACAGAGTATGATCTGAACTAATCACTTTTACAGGAGAGCATATGTAACATAACAAAATTATCACACTAAACGTTTGAATTAATGTTACATAAATAAAAGAGAAAGTTCCATAGTGAGTGAGAGGAATAAATTGTTTAAGGATTACACTAGAAACTGTATAATTAAGTCTATAAAATGTGAATAAAAATGGAAGATAATAAAGAAAACCATTAATTAAAATAACCTACTATGAAAAAACCAGTTAAACCAGCAGTATACCCAGTAGATTGGGGAAGCAGTACAAAAAGGGAAGGACCATAAAAAAGGAAATAATCTGTCATGAAACCATTTTAATAAGGAAACTACTAATGTGATATTTGAAGAAGGGACGAAACATATCAAGATTCCAACAAAGAGACCAGAAACAGGAAGAGATATGCCAAAACAAAACGTTAGTCATATAATAAATACCATGAGACAAAATTGAAACCGATATAGGTAAACCCCAAACAAGTTACAAGATACAATACCAAAAAACACAAATTGTATATTAGTTGTAAGTGTACTATGTTAAAAAGTATTATAAAAGGACTACCAGAATGTAGAATCCAATAAAGTGAAGTGAGATAACAAAATTAAGAAACTACAGAGTGTACAGTGAGAAACATAGTTAAAAAATCTATGAAAAAATCTTCAATGAAGTTTAAGTATTATAAAAAGACTACCATGAGTGTAGAATAATAATAAAAAAACCATTGGAATGAAAGACAGTTAGTGACTGACAACATTACCAGTGATAAGAGTTTTTCAATTAGATATAAGAAAAACTATTACATATAAAATGTTTTCTTTAATTATAGCTAAGTAAATGGTGAAGGACAAAAATACCAAAGGACAGTTCATAACTGAAGGTATGACTAATATTAAGATGTTTGCTATTTATTATTAATTAGATAATATTTTAGATGTAAGGTGTAAATAGATACACGATAATTTTTTGTCACAGTTAAAGTGTTTTCATAAGAATAATAAATACACAAGACAGTTAGTGACTGACAGTGTTACTAGTAATAGGAGTTTTTTATGTTTTTTAATTAAATTATGTCTAGGATAAGCTATTTTGTTATCATTTGATGATACAGTAAAAAATAATAGGAATAAGATGTTTTTGTTAAAATTAGGCATAAGATGTTCATGTTATGGTTCAATGATGTTATTAGTATAAAGAAAGTTGAGTAGATACAAGATATTATATTGTATTTAAAATCATGTCATTTAATTTTCCATTGTGTAAGTCAGAGAGGCAAGTAGGGCATAAAAATGTAATAATTTTATTCAAATCAGTAAACCATGTATAATTGTACAAACAGACCAGCCAAGACACCATTTTTGTAAACACAGAATGGCCTATAAAAAAAAAACTATCTATCAAAGAATTAATCTATGTAATAGGAATAGAATTCAATACATACAATACAGAAATTGAAAATATAATTAATACAGATACAGTTAATAGCAAATAGAATGACAAAAGAAAGAAAATTAACTTCTTTTGGAAACAGTCAAAAATAGGCTTATGATAGTAATCAAATCAGACTAAACAGCAAATTAATCAATATTGAAATGTTTTAATAACCAAATTATTAACAACAAAGTAATTATGGAGTTATTAGGTGTATTCCATGGAAATATTATACCGAAAAAACAAATAAAAACCTTTAAAACACTGAATTTGTACAAAATATGAGACATACAATAATTATCTAAAATTGTAATTTTTGGGCTTAATTTATAAAGGCTAGTACAAAATAAATATTTTTAATTAGACAAACGACTTTCTTCAATATGTTTTATTCAAGTGTGTAATATAATGACGACTTCAGTGTGTCACAGATTATCAACGTATACTTTAAGGAAATTATTTGGATTATTTAAAATGAAGAAACTTTACCAAAACTCAAAAAAAAATATATAAATGTAAAATTGTTAAATTTTTTATAAGTAAATATTTTGTAGATTTTATAAACTCATGGAGACTGAGATACAACAACGAACTGTATCAAATATATAAAGAGATACCAGTCTCAAAATTTATAAGAATCCAAAGATTGCGTTGGGCCGGCCATGTTATGAGAATGGAGGACGGCAGGAACTCTAAGAGGGCTTTGCTGGGTACATGGGAGGGAACGAGACCTAGAGGTAGACCGAGGAAGAGGTGGGAAGATGGCGTTGTAGAGGACGCGAGAGACATGGGGATAAGAAACTGGAGGAGGGTTGCAGTGGATTGGAGGTGGAGATTGTTGGAGGCCAGGGCCCGATTTGGGCTGTAGCGCCATAGGAGAGAGAGAGAGAAATATTTTGTAATTTGAAAATATATAAATAGGATAATTCACATTGTTAGAATTGCTTTCTACCTGGCTCTTAGTCTGCGGTCTACTGCTTCTATTGATAACAGACGTTTCGGCCTTAAAATCGGAGCTCGTCTTCAGTGTAAAACGATCAACACATTGGTGAATACCGTGTCAGTTTTTCGATTATTTTACACTAAAGGTGGCCTCAGATTGTCAGGCCAAAACGTCTGCTATCGATAGAAGCAGTAGACCGTGCCCTAACAGTTAGGCAGAAAGCAATTTTAATAATGTTGACGACGGCCCTAAAAGCCTTAGAAACTCTTTATAATACTTCATAATTTGACCAATTTTTATACTTTTGAAAATGTGTTTATGAATACACCCAAGACAAACATATTTGGAAGTCTTAACAGGCGTAATATGTTTATGCACGCCTTAGCATACATTATTTTATATTCTGGTTATGTTCTGAACACTAATCATGGTAGTAAAACTACACAGGTAAGTTCCTTGAAGTCTAATCATGGATAAAGCTGCTAAATGTTTCAAAAACATTACGCAGCGATAAGTATATTGGCTTGTTGAACTGGGTAAACATTTTAGAATTTTAAGACCCTGTGTCACTGCAAGAGTTGTTGCAAACAGCATATGCGGCCGTTATATTGGTGTCGTTTTAGACAGTCTCAGTGCCACCGATCCAGTTTAGTAATACAAAATCCTGTCATGTGCGTTCCAGATTATGACAGCCAAAGCTGGAGTCATAATTTTTAGTAAACACAGAAACTTAAACCTTTGCATACAATAAAAGTTTAACTTAGTTTATCAAATATTTGTAACTTAAGTTACAAAAATCTGACCTCATAAATTCTCTGTATTTACATATTACAGTAATAAGATTCGTGAGGAATATTGTTCTCAAAATATATGCAAGATACTTGTAAATATCTTTTGCATCTAATATTATTTTACACGATCGTTTAAAAACCGTATGAAACATAATTGTTCTTAGTAATTAAAATAAATATTTAGCCACTATAATATCAAGTGAAGACAACTGGATTTAACATCATGCTAACCACACGCAGCTGCCCAAAATATACAAGTTAAAAAGCGATTAGACATTAGTCACAAATCTTACATTGTATTGATTTTTCTTAGATTGTAGAATTTCTGAGGTAATGTTTCGATAGTTGGTCTACATTGGCACAAATTTTTCACATTTATATACCACTAATAACTAATGAAGGAAGATCATTGTTACGGTAGTCATCACGATGGTAAAACCGGAAACATAACAATCACATAACGATGTCGCAATAAACAACGTCTCCTACTGCAGGTGTCCTCACGAAAGTACGTCACAGTTAATACTATCTCTTTTATTTGCAATACACAACTATCTGAAGCAAGTGGGAGTTTCTGAATTTGTAGTGGGAGATATCAGCGACGCAGTGCAATGACACAATGACGTTTGAGAATGAGTAAACAATGTAATTTTGTTTTGCTATTCATGAAAATACATTAACAATCTCTAATTTTAATATTCCTATTAATTACTAAGGTATCCGTATCCTTGTTTTCTAAAATGCTATTACTAGCAGAAAGTATGTTACTAACAGTAAAGTCATTGTGCGTAACGTAAGCTTACATTGTGCGTCAGTGAAATGGACAAACACAGATTTTATTAACGCAACTACGAAACGATAGCACTCGTATTATCTGAATGTAATAATAATATAATAATTATAATTATCTGAATTGTAAAGTTATTTAATTTATACTATACACAGTCAACAATGGAAGGTGGCGCATGCAAAGAACAAGAAAATGGAAAGTGGCGCAGGCGCAGGCGCAATAATTATGAACTATACCATCTTTACAAAGAGCCGGACATTGTCAAGATAATCAAAATATAGAGGCTAATGTGGGTTGCACACATAGAGAGAATAGAGGAAGGACAGCCTACGAAGCATAAATTCTACCAGAAACCAATGGGTAGTAGAACAAGGGGAAGAACCCGCAGTAGATTCGAAGACCAGTTAGAGAAGGACCTTAGAAATTTGAACATAAGAAACCGGAAAGCCAGGGCACGCAATAAGGAAGAACGGAGTCGACTCTTGGAGCAGGTCAAGACCCACCAAGGACTGTGGAAATACGAATGATGGTGATGGCAGTCCACAATAAAAGTGGTAAAGTTTAATGAAACCTACCAGCGTTGTCAATAAATCCCGGGATCTGCTAAATGCTGTGGTATTTACAAAAATAGCTCTTTTTACAAATGAATAGAAATAAATATTACTAGAAGTTGTGTTGTGCTAAGCTGATTTGAGAGACTTGGTTTGTTCCGCTCTCAAAGCAAAGCAAGTGGGATTTATCTGGGTTAGGTTTTCCTCTACCGACAATACACAGTCGCCTTCCGCCAGTCAAGTATAAGTGAGAGGGTATTTGCGTCTCCTTTTTAATTTCCTGTAATCCTGTTCTTTATAAGGGTGCTTTAGTGATGGTAAAAGCGTAAAATTGCGTTGAAATTGTTTGTAGAGGTGTTCTGAGAACTTACAAGTAAGAAATATTACAGCTGCGATCCGGACGATAGCGAATATGAGTACAAATCTTTGTCAGTTAATTTTTAAAATAGATTAAACTGTGGAAACCCTTTTGTCTTTCAATTAGATTTTTACAAAATACAGGACGTAGAAGTCTCATACTACGCTAAAGCCTGACGTTGTCAACTTCTTGTTTGTTTCCGTTTACAGATTCGTCATTTTTTCTTATTACATCTATAAATAGTTCACTTAATAACAAATAGGACAAATAAAGGAATATAACAAAACAAAACAAACACCACAGAGAATTACGTGTGCAACTAATTACGTCTAGAAGCATACATTCTCAAGTTGTACAAAGCTGGTGTTTGTTTTGTTTATTGCAACTTGGCTTGAGTCAATAACCAGGAAAGGCTCTTTCAAAGTATAGCACAATGCAACATCTATGACCAGCTCAACTATTCAGTAAATTTATGTCTTCAAAGTGTATTCTCTTGCGAAAAGAATGCGCTGTCTTTAGCTAGCAACAATCACTTGAAAAATTAATTATTTCCCCCCAGTTCAATCTAGTCATTGGTATAATTTGCAGAGTCAAAGTAACTAGCAGCTAACTATAACATAGGTTAACAGTTATGCGAGGTCACCTATGATGCGCATTGTTTCTTGAGGTTGTTTCATAATCTTATTCGTTAGTCGATGAATCACCAGCCGTGAGTGTAGTGCAGCGCAGTCTTTGTTGATAGTCTCTAAAACTGAGCCTCACTGTTGACTCAACAATGCGCGGTAGGCCACGTCTGACACATTTACACTAGTATAACGAATATGTTTGCTTGTAAAGCCACTGTATACATACTAAAAGTATACGATTATTTTGACTAAGATAGCTGTCTGTACTGCAGTAATTGACCCTCATGCCTCAGATACGGAGAGGCATGCAAGCCGTATAATGTCTTCTTCTTCTTCTTCTTCTTCTTCTTCTTCTTCTTCTTCTTCTTCTTCCTCCTCTTTAGGCTGTGGACCTTACGATCCGTTGCGCACTCCTTGGTCGGCTCATCTTTTTTTTGTTTGGTCTTCTAATATTCCGCCTTCCTTTTGGATTATAAACCAATATTTGTTTTGGTATCCTGTTCTTATGTACCCTTTTAACGTTGTCTGTCCAATTATGTCTCCATTGCTTTATCCTTTTGTTTAGAATGTATATTCCAAGGATGTTCCTTATATCAAAATTTCTTAGCCGGTCCCTCAGTGATACTCACAGTACTGATTGTGATAATCTTATTTCACTAATCTGTATCCTGCTTTGGGCTTTTGCGTTCGATGTCCAAGTCTCACTGCTATAAAGGCCGCACGTCACTGCTATCACTTTATAAAATTTTAAAAGAGTATCTCTTGTGATCTTTCCAATCAATGTTCCTTTTATCGTTCCACACATGTGATTAACCGTCTGTGTGTTTTTTGCCACATCTATCGGACAAACATAAGACAAGTCACATCCAAGGAAACTGAATGAATGCACTTACTCAATTAATTGATCTTTCAGTACTATTTTGCACCTTACAGGGAAAAATCTTTAAAGCTATGGACTTAGTCTTGATAACAGAAGTTTCCAGACCATATGTCCTGATTATCTATCGCAAGATCCCTCTGCAGGCGATTTTCATTGTCTGTTATTATGACCTGATCGTCAGCAAAGCCTTATAATGTACAATCTGTAATATATTCATCTACTATTTTGATACTTAAGAGTTAGTATAAAATACACCACATTTCTGTAGAAAAGGTCATAAATTTAGTTGAGGCTAAACTGTAACGTTGTCCGTTGTTCTATTCCCGTCTGGCAGGTAAAGCCCACGTAGAACAGTGACGTTAAGCATACTGTATGCTAATATTGCTGACTATAACTAAGTAAATTGTTATTGGCACGTGCTATGAAAACACACTAAAGACGTAGTGTGCTATGTCAGTATAGTCCGGTCAATTTAGACATTGACCCTTGCAAAAATTCCCAGAAAGCTGAAAATTTGCATAGATGTTAGGGACACCATTGTTATGAAATTGTGAAAAGTTCCCATCGATCCCATGTCTGCAAAAATTTTTATTCAAGGTCAAAGGTTGCAAAAATGGGTTTTTTCAATTTTTCAGCGAAACGGTTAGTTTTATGATAAAATATGTTAGACAAAAATTGTAGATCATGCAATTATCTACACAAATTGTCCTTACACATTTTTTCATAACACTAACCATTTTTGAGAAAAAACAATTACAAAATTTTCTTACGCTGTATTGTCTATAATATGTACACGTTTCCACACCACCTATGAGGTAGTGTACCTAGCGCGTTTTTTTTAATGTGGTTTCCCCGGTAGGCCTATTCCACGGTCTATTACAGTAAAATTTAATGAATGTTTGGTTATTCTTCTTCTTTTCAGTCGTTGTACTCTTGTCAGAGTGCTCGTTGTCGATCAGATACAGCTCGAGTGACAAGTTCCGTTATACTTGGTTATAAACATATTTTATTCATCATCATCGTCATTAATTATTTCTTCTTCTTCCCCTCCATCTTCTTCTCTCTCTCCATTTTCTTCTTCTTCCTCATCTTCTTGAGTTGACGTAAATTGTACTAACAGCAATACATCAGTTGTTTCGTCGTTGATGTGAAAATCTTCTTCTGTTGGAGATTCAACATTTGAACACGATTGGCCTTGAAAAGTGGTGCACGCTAGTGAACAAAATAAGCCTACTTTTTTGCAGCCGCATCTTGAGTTACACCCCTTTTTGCAGTTGCAAAAAATAGAATTAAGGAGGTTTTCTGGTGCAGGTGGAAGAAGCGTGTGGATTGGTTCCAATACATTATTGACATGCTTCCAACCCCATTGTTCTGGGTCTAGTTGATTACCAAGCCACACCTGAACCTGGTAATATACACGATAAAAATGTTGGTGAGCAGAAGCCGCGGTTGGAGGAAGGCAAGCTAATTGCACACGTTTTTTATTACGTGTTTGTTTTGCAAAAGATAAGTAACGTAATTTGTCTATGGAAGTAATTTTTTTTGGAGCTCCATATACAGACAGAAGAAAGCGAATTCCGTTGGTGATTAGAGTTTCTGGTGAAGAGTTGATATCTTCGAAAGCTTGTGCACAAGTAATAAAATTTTCTTTTTCAAACAATTTAAAAATTGTTGTTTTACCCCTTCGAAACATTGCTGATGTTGTATCACAGCCAGTCATAGCATGTAAAAACAGTATATGATTTTTACATTTAGGATAATCCGATAAACTCGTATTTGAAAATATTTCCGATGGTTGTTGACCTTTGCCGGGTTTCAATAAATAAATAGTTCTTCCAATTGGAGTTCGAGCGGTAAGTAATACCAATAGATCAACATCTTCACCAACAACAACATTCATATCAGTTGGATTGAATTTATTTATTGCAGTTTCTATAATGAGTACATCAGCATCATTGTCAGCTTGCTTGACAGGAATATGTTCAGCGGTTAATTTTTCTTTTAGCATTGTAATTAACCGAGACTTATTATGAATGTTTGACAAAAATTGTTGTTGGCTAGTTGAAACTTTCATAAATTGATCAAAGATAATATCAGAAGATGCCGATGTTTTTGCCATACGGCGACGTTGTTCGGCGGGTAGACGGAACGGTCACGCAAACAATGGAATGACAGGCAGATGTTTTTCAAGGGCACATGGTCCCTTAAAATTAGGGACTCCGTTTTTTTTAACATCATATTTTCAGAATTATCGGTCAATATGAATGTATTAGTCACGCAGACTTATAGTTTTACTTATATTACAAGCCCAATGATATCATAGGCAGCTTAGTCATGCTTATTATGGAGAATACAGCGTAAGAAAGTTCTGTAATTGTTTTTTCTCAAAAATGGTTAGTGTTATGAAAAAATGTGTAAGGACAATTTGTGTAGATAATTGCATGATCTACAATTTTTGTCTAACATATTTTTTCATAAAACTAACCGTTTCGCTGAAACATTCAAAAAACCCATTTTTGCAACCTTTGACCTTGAATAAAAATTTTTGCAGACATGGGATCGATGGGGACTTTTCACAATTTCATAATAATGGTGTCCCTAACATCTATGTAAATTTTCAGCTTTCTGAGAATTAATGCAAGGTTACCCCTATTCTTGGGCTAAATTGACCGGACTAGTATGACACATACCTACGAAAATATCTCATACTGCAGGAAACCTGTACCCTGCACTCGTACCCAATCAACTGTGACTGATAAAGTTAATTAATATAAACAGAATTTCCCTATGTTGTCTAATAAATGCAGGTTTTTGTAAAAATTAATATTTTAGAAGAAAAATTTTGAAATAGAACGTAAATTTAAAGGCTGCAGGTTATCGAACTTTTAGTTGTGTCCGACTACCCGTGAATAGAAAAATAGTTTAAAGCCGTTTCCCAGATAGTTATTTAATCTCTCTCATTGTGTATCATTATATATAAGTACCAAGTAGTAAACAATTAATTAGTACCTTTGTTAAAACTGGAAGACTAACATAAACACCAAAATAAACACTTCAAGAAACACCAGGTACAAAATATTGTAGTAAAATTGTTACATATAAGAAGTAAAATTTTAATCAAGGCAATGTCTTAAAATCAGCAATTCTTCCCGTATTTTCACGACAAGAATATGTAGTAAACTTTCCAGTCAAATTGCAATTTTTATTAAAATTATAGTTCTTTTGTACATAGAAATATTGAAACGTTGATATGTGAGGAATAATGTAAGAGAGAAAGTATTCATTTACTGACAGTACTGAAAATCGTTTAACATATTTATGTACAATGTACATACATTTAAAACAATAGCTGACAAAAATTTTAAATTTTCCTGTTTCTTTAGGGTGTAATAAGCCACAATTACGTAACATTAAAACTTGATAGAGTTTATAAATTACGCAAACCTTTATACTTCCTAGAAGAGTAAACACAAAACCAATGCATAATCACGTATAGGAAACAACGATTGATTTGTTGGTAATCATTCCTGGAAAGCAATGAATCAGCAATCATTTAAAATCATGGTTATACAAAATCTGCTTTTACAAGCTAACCACATAGAGTCTAAATAAGCAACGAACGGAAACAGTAACAGTGGTAAACGTGGTATGGCAAGCGGTTGAAAGGACTGGGACAACAGCACAACATAGGAGCCAGTGTGTGCGTACAATTTTTCTGGCGTGATTTATTGCCGTCCGCCGTCAGTTGGGGTGACGTTCTGTGCACCAGCAGGTATTGCAAGCGGTTTACAGACAAAGCCTTATTACGTCTCCACAACTCGGCTACACGTGTTTCCTCAGACAGAGTGCTCTTATTTAAAAAATGTTGTTTTGCCTATAAAACATTCTGAGTTAGTACTTACTATTCATGCACGTACTTACAGATACTGCGGATTGTAGTTACAAGCAATAATTGCTTAGGCCGATGTGTTGTTTTACAATCAGTATCAACTCTAACTTTCGCATTACGGATTCCAGAGACATTGAAGTAGCCGTTCAATACTTTACTAAATTACTACAGGATGCTGCATGGCAAGCTACACCAGAAAGAAGAAAAGTTTTACCTGATTATCATAATATACCTCTGCACATCAAACAACTTATTCAAGAAAAACGACAAGCTCGCGGTAAGTGGCAACGAACGAGAAACCCCCAGTATAAAACAATTCTCAATAGGCTCATCCATAGAATTCGCGCAGCTATGCAAGAGGCCAAAAACGCATCGTTTGAACACTACGTAACATGTTTAACACCCCATGATCATTCAATATGGAAGGCGACAAAAAAAAAATCAAACGATACGATTTAATAGTTGGAGAAGTTCTGAAACATCTTCCCAAAAAAGCGTTAGTACTACTTAAAACTATTTACAACAGTATGCTCAGACTGTGCTACTTTCCAATCCAATGGAAATTTTCCCAAATTATCATGGTCGCAAAATCTGGCAAACCCCCTACTGACCCTACATCTTACAGGCCAATAAGCCTTCTTCCACTCTTGTCAAAAATATTTGAACTACTTCTCCTGACCAGACTAAAACAGATAGTGCCCTTTAGGTACCTGATCCCTGAACACCAATTTGGGTTCTGAGAAAAACATTCTACAGTGCAGCAATGCCACAGAATAGTGAAAAAAATTAGGGATAGCCTGGAAAAGAAGACGATGTGCGCAGCTGTCTTCCTGGATATTCAGCAGGCTTTTGATAAAGTCTTTCATGAGGGCCTTCTGTACAAGCTGAAGAAACAACTTCCTGATGAACTATATTTACTGTTGAAATCATATGTGCAAGATAGACACTTCCAAATCAAAATCGAAGACACTGTGTCAGTAATCTCTCCTATAAAGTCGGGAGTGCCTCAGGGCAGCGTTCTGGGGCCATACTTATATCTTATATTTACTACTGACCTACCTGTGACAGACTACACTACCACCGCCACCTTCGCTGATGATACCGCTATCCTCGCAGTAGATCCCAACCCGGAGCGAGCCTCTGAGAAACTGCAAAGCCATCTTTACCTCCTGCAATATTGGTTCCAGCGGTGGAGGATCCGAGTTAATTCTGCAAAATCCACTCAAATAACCTTCACCATGAAACGTAGCTCTTGTCCACAAGTCACCATAAACGATGCCCCCATACCAATAAAATCAGAAGTTAAATATCTGGGGCTGCATTTGGACGACAAATTAACATGGAAAGCCCACATTCAGGCTAAGAAACAACAACTCAACTTAAAAGCTAGGCAAATGTACTGGGTCATAGGTAGAAAATCTCAACTATCTCTCGCAAACAAAGTCATCATATATAAAGCTGTGCTCAGACCAATCTGGACTTACGGTATAGAATTGTGGGGCTGCTCTAAACCTTCCAACACAAAGATTCTGCAGACAGTCCAGTCAAAAATCTTGCGCTGCATAACGAATGCTCCCTGGTTCATCTCAAATTATACTCTTCACAAAGACCTCAACATTCCATACATTTCTGATGTCATCAAGATGCACGCCGCTAAGTACAGGAACCGCAACATAGGACACAGCAATAACCTGATCAACGAGCTCCTCAATCCATCACTGGATGTTTGAAGGCTGAAGAGACAGTGGCCAGATGACCTGACCCGGTGAACGTGGAATCATCGCTGGATGGTTCCCACCTCAAGTGACGACTTTATACATCACTTTTACTTATTACTCTGTGAAATGAGTAGATTGTAAAACTGCATTATAATAAATTAAAAAAAAAAACAGTGCAATAATATTCCGTCATAAGAATAATGCCTTTCCAGTATAGGATTTGGTTATTATACAATATCACCTATAAATGATAAAGTAAACATCCGTTTATTACTTGTGCACAGGGACATTTAGAAAATACATTTCACTAGTAGCACAATAGCATTGGGTAATAATTTATATCGTAACAAAACATAATTGTTGAATTATTACGACTTTGGCGAATTTTGTTGCTTCTCTGCTATATACATTTTTCCCTCGAACGAGGCCTTTCGAGGGAAAAGTGTATTTAGCAGAGAAGCAACAAAATTCGACAAAGTTATTATGAAGACTGCTAACATAGAGAAAATAACTGATGAATTATTACGGTTATGAAATTATAAGTATATTTTTCATAAATCCTAAAGTCCCAAAATCCTACCGTTCATGAATCCTACCGTTTACAAAACGGAAAAATCAGATTCTTAATTTAGTTTTCTGATCAAATGTTTAACGTGGTTTGTTTGGCAAAATGTATTCTACTTCTCCTGGAATATAAATCTAAACAGACCTCCAGTTTGTAACGTGGACCATAACCATTCAAAAATTATTCTAAATAAAGAATTATTGCTTTTCTGCAACTAAGCTACAAGTCTTTCCACAGTCAGATTTTGTTTTGATTTTAAAAGTTTTGTTATTCTCATAATATTTCTTGAGTTAGTTTTTATTGATTCTGTGGACTGAAGTTAGAAACAATTCCCAAAAGAAGCCTTATTACGTTTTCACAACTAACCTACACATAACCTACACTCTTCTCACACTGAGTTTTTTATTATTTAAATTTTGTTTTACCAATAATATTTTAGAAGTTTGTACTTACTATTCATATACGTTCTTGTAGTGCGGGCCTACAAATTTAGGTGTCTTATCATTCGCTACACATTTGCAGACTATGCTAAATAAGATACCCAATACCACTTCACGAGTTTAGATTATGTTGTATACATTGTGACAGTACATGTAACGGGATACACTATATTTTTAACTACTGATAGACAGCTCACTAAATGCAGCGCAGTAAGTTCTGTACTAATTACATATTAAGGGTACGAGTACTGGTTTGACGTTCGTAATTATTTCCTTTATTCACGTATTCTGAGTTGTTGTCACATCAAAAAATTTGAATCAGAACGTGGTTTACTGAGAGAGTAAAGCAGATGTCACCATCTCAGTTGCTCTTGATTATTACTTTAGAGAAACTCATATAGCGTTCCCTTTTTGTAACATGATTATGACTCTAAACAATAAGGCATATTTTGCGACTATCATAACTTTAAGTCAAGAGAAATCCATAACAAGGCTAAAATGCAAAAATGTAAACCTATTAGACGAAACTCCGTGTGTTAGGATAGAAAAAACTGGATATTAAATAAAAAGTTACCGGTTCAATAGAGCAAATAGAGGAAGGTGAAACAGTTTTACCTCCTATAGAGTAATGGAAAATAATGGATAGGTCCAAGATCTATATTGTAATACTAGCTCGCAAATAACAGCAGAAACGGAAGAACAACTATGAAGACCAGAACGGATTAACCACGTCGTGATAATGGGCAATGGTAGAATAAAACAAAATAGTGTTTATAAAAAATATGGAAGGCAGAGATTAAAAGTCTACCAAGGAAAATATGTAAAGTTGGTGCAACAAGAGAAATGATAGGAGTATACGGCAGTCATTGTTACCAAATTGAGTGATTTCCAGGGTCAAAATAGAGGAGGTCAAAAGCCAAATTCCGGCAAGTACAATAAGAATAGAAGAGGAAGAAGGGACTTGACTATAAAAGTGTGTTAGTGTTTTACTTTAGACTCTTCTCAGGTTTGTACGTTTTAACTACGTACTTCTATATTAGCCTACAGTAATTAATTTGTACAGTATTTCTATGTGTGTTTTCTTTAGTTCTAACATGAAGTATTAGTTGTCCCTACCATCTGTTAAGATACCACGATTGACGAATTCACAAAGAAAAGGAAACATACGTTAAACCCAAAGAAAATTTCATTCTGTGTAACAGAAATAATAATTGTTTAGATACCAGAGTTATTATATAATTATCATGATTCGTAATATCGTACACAGCATTGATCATACGTTTAGCAGATAATAGATTTCATAATTTAATTTATTGATCATTCCTTTTTATAATTTTTTCCTTTATAACATAATTATCTACAAACCACCCTACAATTCAACAGTACTTATAGAACATTTCTTCAGCATTCTGAAGTTCCAAATAGTTCCAAACTTAGTTTGTACAGATTCGTAAAACGAAAACATAAAGCAAACCACTTCTTAATTTTATCGTTTCAAGTTAAATTACATAGTAACAAATTTTTGAACCTTATTAACTTACATGGTACAATTAATATTATACAGTAACAGTGTATATTTTAGATTACATTATTTAATCTGTGTGTTACATCTGAATGTTTTTTATGTTTATTTTTGTTTGCTTACGTGTAGTTAGTCTAATACCAAAGTGTTTATTCTAATTTACATGGTTTAGGTTTCCAAGTTTCAGACAAATTCTTCTCTATCTATATGCCCATCATTTGTAAATTGTATGTATGTTCGTATATTCTACTGAGCAACCTGTGGCATGTAAGGCAATTAATTATGTTTCTTGAGTTTGAGGTAGCTGAGTTCTGTTCGTAGTCGTGAATTACCTCAATTGTTAGTTACAATTCAGGGACTAGTAGTCGGACATTTGTGGTTTGTGACAGGTAATTACAAGCAATGTCAATGACAGCACGTCTATAGTTCCCTGCTGCGAATTACTACTGCCAACATAAGTATCAAGAAGGGTGACATTCCTTGCCATAGATCGTTCAGCAAAGCAACCACATTGTTTCATTTATTGCAAACTGCGGATCCAGCAAAACCCGTTAGAGAATATTAAAAATTATTAAGCATGCATTTTTATGCTTATTAAGCATAAAGAGTTCGATAACCTAAGCCTGTGTAATACCCGCGTACAGCCGAAATGAATTCCATTTAACTGATTCGGTTTATATTGTAATTATATATTTGTTTTAATAGTAAGTGGCTTGGGTAGATGTCATATGTGTTTTATTGTGCAGTTCTTAGAAATTTGTACCCATTTTATAAAACACTTAAGAAAACATTTCTGTATCTATCATATTTGTTTGTTACGTGCAAACATGTCTGTATCTAACATAATGCTGAGGCTTATCTGATAGTTCACAAAATCTGTTTTTTTTTTATAAAATGTTGAAAAAACAGAAGGGAAACGTTAAACAAATAGTATACATAATGTGGCCCATTTTTCCCCAGCATGCCCTAAATAACCGGTAATTTGTGCAGCCATACGTTTTATATCATTTTTTTTACGTAAGTATATGCTGCATGTATGCCTTGAATGTGAGAGAGCCTGAGCGTGAGTGTGTGTGTGTGTGTGTGTGTGTGTGTGTGTGTGTGTGTGTGTGTGTGTGTGTGTGTGTGTGTGTGTGTGTGTGTGTGTGTGTGTGTGTGTGTGTGTTCAAAAGTGTTAGTACTATACTAAATAAAAATTACATATAAGCTCGCAATGTGTATTCACGGTAAACAAAGCGTTTTAATATTTCTCTTCCTGCAGTAGCCTATATTGTCGACGGTCTGATATTGTGGTACTTTTTCCTCGTTCCTCTAAATTACTATTATATTATATGCCACTAAATTATTATTGTAGCTGCACAATGCATTCAGCGACGTTTATCACTCCATTTAGGTAACTTTCACGTAAATAAAAACAAAAACAATATTTCACTAAAATAAATTGCATATACAGTACAATGTTACTGTAGGCCAACAAAATTACACCTCAACCGTATAATACGCTAAGGCTTAATGTAAAATGGTCTGATACTTATTTCTTTAACAAAGCTTACAACGCTACGGTACTACAACTGACGTTTTTTTTTATTATAAGCGGTGTCATACATTATTGTTTAAATGTTTGTTAACTTATATTCAGTATGTATTTCTTTCCCAATATTATTAGACTACTACAAATAAGCTTCAAATATTTCAAAACGCTCTAAATGCCCCTAGAAAATTAACGCGACGAGGTTAACTAAAATCTTGTAGACGTGCGTTTAAACTTTAAAAGACATTATTTACCTAAACGTTTGGTATGGAAAGTTGCACAGGATAGATTCGTTAGAATAAAAGACTATTACTTCCAGGGCTACTAATGAAGAGAAAGTAGTGCGTTTTGTTTTACTAATAACTGAAATCTACTCATATTCCACACAGTAAACGGATCATAAACACGAGCTATTATGTGGTATATCATAGGGTATATATCACACGTTTGTACACATTTGTTGCAAAGGATTTTGTGCTTTAATTTTCCTAGAAAAAAATATTTATATAAAATGTAGCAATATGTTGTCGATAGATTGATATTAGTCAATATAAATAGCACGCTTGTTCTTTGAAAAGAAATCAAGCCTATCTTACGTTGCGTAAAAAAATTTTATATTAAAAAAAACTGTACATCGATAACCCAAATCTACATTAGGGACGACGCAGTCTGATCTTAACTTTTTAACAGAGATATGAAATATTTGACTCATAAATACGAGTATGTGTCTTATAACACATAATTTATCTTAAAACATTTTTTATACCCGGAGTGTAAATAATACTAAAGTAAATATATTTCACTACGACTTGGAACACAATACTTTTTTGGGTAAAAACGTAAAAGTTTTACCTTATAACCTGAACCGGTTTTCACTTTAAAAAGCTTCTTCAGAGGTAGGGAATCGGACACGTCATGGACACGTCTGAAGAAGATTTTTAAAAGTGAAAACCGGTTCAGGTTATAAGATAAAACTTTTACGTTCTTACCCATAAAAAGTATTGTGTTCCGAGTCGTAGTGAAATAATTATATTTAGTTAAGTAACGGACACATCACGGACAACGAAATCCAAGAATACTAAAGTCTATAATTAATGATTCACATACGCTGCCTGCGCCACAAATTCTCATATACTGGTATTTTAATGTGTGTGTGTGTGTGTGTGTGTGTGTGTGTGTGTGTGTGCGTGTGTAAAAGGTAGCAGCAGAAGAAAAGCATTCATTCGTTTCAGTAAGTAAAGCATTCCACTTAATGCTGAGCGGTCTCCTGTTCACAGAAAACAAACATTAACCTCGTTTAATAATGCAAACAACGACTGAATATGTCCTAAGAAAAATGATTCAACCTTTTTTACCATCAGCACACATACTGTACTATGGTCAAAGAAAATTTATTTCTATCTGTGATGAAATTTGTTACGCTTTCTTTACATATATTTTTACAAGAACAGGCCAGCCGTGGACCACGCAAATATCATTTCCTTATCTTCTCCTGCCAGAAGGCCCTCATTCGCACTTTCTCTACATATTGTTGACAAATATTTATTCTTATACACGTCTATGTTATTAATGCGTAAAAAATGAATTATATAATATATAAGTTACCATAATCACGTATGTTAGTTAAAGGCGATCAAAATTTATTTGTATAACAAGTACAAAACCTGAACTACTACTCTGATTAAATTTGATTAGATTTTTAAATGTGACTAGATTGGTGATATAAAAAAGAACCGCCGTGTAACAATCAAAGGAAAAGTTATAGAAGCAGCTAAGAAGAATTTTTGACAGATTTAACACCTTTTAGAAACAAACATATAATAATGTAATTTAGTGTAACTTTAAATAAGTAAACAATGAGACAAACTGATTACAGCTGTTTATTGAAGTAGAATATGCTAAAAATTAAGAATTCACAGAATGAGACCAGTAACTTACGAATACAATAAATTTGTTTACATTAATTTCCAGGAATGATTAGTTGTATTTAAAGTTGGCTGACGTTTAGAGTAAGTTACTTACTGGCAGTGAAAAACACGGATACACTGCCGTTCGTTAGACAAATATTGAAGAATTTATTGAGTCAATTATTGAAGAAATTAATACGAATAGAAATATCAATCGTCGGAGTAAAGGAAATAAAATAAAGAGAAACCATTCACTAAAATAGGACTGGTAGGTCTTTAAAACGTTTTGGGAAGATATAAAACAAACTTTTCGTGAAACTATTGTAATGACTACAATATTTCCTGCAGCTGACATGTCTTGAAAATGGTTTGTTATTTTATAGTGAATTTTCATTAATTTTAAATATTTCTATAATTGCTTAGAAAGCTTCTTTTTAAATATACTTCCTACTGTTAATTAAGTACTATAATTTTTAAATGAAAATACTTTCTCATAATTACTGCTAACACAATCCAAGTTTCAACTTGCGTTTGTTCAGGTTTATACTACAAAGAACTAGAATACATTTTGCCACACAAATATATTAATAAATTGTTAATAAAACTAAATTATGAATTTAAATTGCCAGTTTTGTAAACGGTATGCTATAGAATTTATAAAACAATAGTTTAAAACTTAATAGGCGTAATAATTCAGCATTTCTTCACTGTTAGGGTATAACGAATACAAATAGCATTACTAAACGCTATGGTGCTATTAGGGAAATGTATTTTCTAAATGTTGTTGTGTACCAGTAAGTAACTAACGTTTACTTTCTCAGTAATACTCACTTCCTATGCTGAAAAGACATTAGTTATATGACTCAATATTATTGCACTGGTTATACCACAACATATCAGAGTATGAAAATTATTTCTTGGGACTGCAATCCGCAGTATCTACAAGTGAGCATATAGACAGCAAGTACAAACATAATTAATAGCGTTTGAAAAAACAACTTAAATAATCAAAAATTGTGTCTCAGGAAACACTTGTAGCTCAGTTGGAGAAACGTAATAAGCTTCGCATGGGAATTGTTTGCAATCCCGTCTAGTGCTAAGAACGTCACCCCACACAGAGGGCAGACTGCAGTAAATCACTCCTGTAAATTTTACATAAAAAGTTCTCTATATTGTGCTGTTGCCTCAGTCCGTTCACCCGTCCCACAACACAAACCGTTGTTACTGTTGCAGTTTGTTACTTACTTCAATTCACTGAGGGTGCTGCAGTTGTGCTTGGTGCATTCAGTTCGAATTATCGCCTCTATTAATTTGCAGAATATTTAAGGACAAGGACGAGGACGAGGACGAGGACGAGGACGAGGACGAGGACGAGAACAAGGATAAGAACGAGAACGAGAACGAGAAATAGAACGAGAACGGGAACGAGCACAATAACTAGAACTAAAACTAGAACTAGAGCAAGAGCAAGAGCAAGAGCAAGAGCAAGAGCAAGAGCAAGAGCAAGAGCAAGAGCAAGAGCAAGAGCAAGAGCAAGAACAAGAACAGGAACAAGAACAGGAACAATAACAAGAACAAGGAGAGGAAAAGAAGAAGAAAAAACTTTACAACCACCAGCATAAGAAAATAATAATTCTCGTTTCGTAAAAATGTAAAAGTAATTGAATGGGAGCGTGTAACTCCCGGAATGCTGGACTTTAATTTCCAGCAACCAGCAATATGGACTCATTGCCAGGGAGTTTAGGACCTACGTGTATTAGAGGACTGTATGTCGACTTTGAAACAGATAATGCTGACAACGAATGTATCAGAAAAATAGGAATGAAAGTCTTATACGGCCTATACTGTCTTTTGACGTGAAGGTTGACAAATACTGAGTGTTTCAAAAAATGTTTTAGCAATATTTTGTATTTTTCTCAGAACTCATTTTTAATTTACGCCAAGAAAGAAATTATAGGTTAAATTTTTCACTATTAATCTGATGCTATAAACACTTCTAAGATATATTTGTATAATGGTATCCAAAATATTTTTAATGTATTAGTTCAGGTTTGTAAATAATATTCTTTGCAAAAATATAACTAATAAAACCCTGAATATCTAAATGTAATATTTTTGTTTATAATATTTTACTTTTATTATTAATATTAATATTTTCTTTTTATTTGTAATAATTTACTGAACTAGTGTTACAAATTCTGTTTTTAGAGTATATGGTAAGATTCTCAAAAATCAAATCGAGCATGAAATTAAAGATGTTGAAGAGCAGAACGGATTCTCAATTGGTAGGTCATGCGTTGAAAGTATTTTTACACTCAAACAAGTTGCGGAAAAAAGGATGGCTCACAACCTACAAACCTATATTGTATTTATCGATTTAACTAAAGCATATGACAGCGTGCCGCTTGCAATATTATAGAGAGCTATCCAGAATCAAGAAATAAGTAGTAAGTATATAAAAGCAACAAAACAACTATATAAAAATATGACCGCTCAAGTTAAAATAAGGAAAAGGATATCCAGCATGATAAGTATTAGTAAGGGCTTGAAACACAGTTGTTACATAGCTCCGACTTTGTTTAAGATCTATCTAAATGAAGCCCTAACATCATGAAGGAAAAAATGCCGTAATATAGGTGTACAAGTTGGAAGTGATAAGATGTTTGCAATACACTTTGCAGACAATCAGGCTGTATTTGCAGAGGACGAAATCGATATAAGTTATATGCTTAGACAACTAGCAGAAGAATATGGGAAATAATGGAGTCTCGAAATAAATACCTCAAAAACTGAGTACCTTATAGTAGGCGGCGAAGGTCAAGACCTAAAACTAGGAACAAAAGTGATAAAAAATATTAAAAACTGCAAGTATTTGGGTGTAACAATGACATCGGATGGTGACAGCAACCAAGTAATAAAAGTAAGAATAGGACAAGCTGAGACAGCGACAAAACAATTAAACAGTCTGCTTTGGAGCCCACGAATAACAAAAAAACCAATAAAATCAGAATATATAAAACTATAGTCGAAAGTATAGTTCTATATGGAGTAGAACTGTGGGAAATTAATAAAAGAAATAAATCCATAATAAGAGCTATGGAGATGGATTACTGGCGGAGGTGCTGTAGACTAACAAGACTAGACAGAGTGAGAAATGTAGAGATAAGACAAGCGATGGGAATCGACCTTGACATTATAGAAACAATAGAAACTAGAAGACTGAATTGGTTTGGACACCTAAAAGGAATGCCAGATGAGAGATGGCCAAGGAAGGTATGGAAATAGACTCCACCCTCTAGAAGAAAAAAAGGAAGACCTAAACATTCATGGAAAATGGACGTCGAAGATGCAATGAATGCAAGAAGACTTACGGAACAGGACTGTTTAGACCGGTGCCTGTAGAAGCTAGGATGCGAGAGGTGGCGCCAGCCGTAATTAAATCACCTAAAAAAATTACTGCTAATTAAATTTGAACACACGCTGTCAATCAAAGAATACGATACAAATTGTAAAAATATTGTACGCCATAACAACTGAGGTCTTTACTGAAATTGTTACACACGGAACGCAGAATTTCAGGAAATCATTTTAATAAAATATATACAAACATAAATACATATTTGTGAAGTCAAAACATACTATTTTTCAGAGATGGTTACATCCACACTTATATAGTTATTGTTTCCTTTGCGGTCCATTATCACGTCCTAACGTAATGGTAGTCACAAATTCTCCTTGCAATAGGTTTTTAATATTGAAGATAAAATAAAACTTTATTGATTCAGTGCGTTTTTTAATGCACTGTTGACACATCTATTAAACCTTACTGTTCAATGTGGTGAAATTTCTTCATTCTTAACAACTATCGTAATTGGCAACAGCATTAGGTTTTTCTGTTGTTTGCTATTTTAATCTCTCAATCGTTTCTAAGCGTAGAGTACTGTGCACAATTTTTAATTTCGAAGTTGGTTGGCCAAGTATTCTGATAATGTTTGTGGTAACCTCATTGCGGCTTATCAGCTAACTCCATCAGAAAGATGTATATTTGCCAGTTATTAAATCACCTTTCTCAGGGATCTTAATGAACCGATAACTGTTATAACAAATAAGAGAATAAAGTGGGATGAAAAATGCAGTAACTGAATAATAAAAAAAAAAGGCTAGGCCCACGACAATTACATTGTATGGTGTACCTCAGACACCCTTGTAAGTAAGAAGAGGAAGTAGTACAGAGTATAAAGATCTACATAATAACATGTAAAATGGAACAAAATCTTAAAAATGATTTGTTAATACACTATTTTTTAGTTACTTTTTTGCAGTATATATGAAAAAAACTTTGTTCTGCCTTTTTGTAACACCAAAGTAATTTAAAAATTGAACGTTCTTTACAATACTATTATGGGTGCAGGTGTTTTTAAAATAATTATTAAACTATTGTTGTTATTGTTAACAACACATTAGTTTTAACATGTTCATAAAACCATTAGATAATAGTGTAAGTGTTTTTATTATTTATGAATACTTTATACTTTTATCTAAATTATAATAGTTTGGCAAACAATGCAAGTTTCTAAGAACGTAACAGTAAGGAGACGGCAAATGTACAGTAAACCAATGCACAAATGCCTAGATCTTTCACGTAGCCTATTATTAAACAAGTTAGCAATATTTTTACTTCCATATTCCTTAAGGAAATGGAAGTATGGTGATGGCAAAAAAAATCGTGTTCGAGATTATTGCAGATTCTGATTGTACTACACTCAAAACATGAAAAAAAGTCGTTTTTCGAAAAGTGTCTGTGTGTGTGACTGTGTGTCTGTGTGTAGATTTTTTTTCTATGGCAAACGATAACAGCCGCAAATTAAAACAGAATCAAATAATTTTTTGCATACAGCCCTGATTTGTAGAGTACTCACGACCTATTGTTTTTGGTGAAGATAGGTTAAGGGAAAGGGGTAGTTTACCAGCAACGTTTTTTTAACAAGGGTATTTTCTATGGCAAACGATAACAGCCGCAAATTCAAAACAGAATCAAATAATTTTTTGCATACCGCCCTGATTTGTAGAGTACTCAAGACCTATTGTTTTGGTGAAGATCGGTTAAGGGAAAGGGGTAGTTTACCTGTAACGTTTTATGTTTTAACAAAGGTATTTCATATGGCAAACGATAACAGCCGCAAATTCAAACAGAATCAAAAGATTATTTGCATACGTCCCTGAATTGTAAAGAACTCAAGGACTTTTGATTTTGGTGAAGATCGGTTAAGGGAAAGGGGTAGTTTACCAGCAACATTTTTTTAACAAGGGTATTTTCTATGGCAAACGATAACAGCCGCAAATTCAAACAGAATCCAATAATGTTTTGCATACAGCCCTGATTTATAGAGTACTCAATACCTGTTGTTTTTGGTGAAGATCGGTTAAGGGGAAGGGGTAGTTTACCTGCAACGTTTTTTTATCAAGCGTATTTTCTATGGCAAACGATAACAGCCGCAAATTCAAACAGAATCAAATAATTGTTTGCATACGTCCCTGAATTGTAGAGGTCTCAAGGACTTTCGCTTTTGGTGAAGATCGGTTTAGGGGAAGGGGTAGTTTACCAGCAACGTTTTACGTTTTAACAACAGTAAAGTACTTGAAAATTCATTTAAACTTTTTGAAACAATGGTAATTGTTAAAAATAAAATAATTTTGTTGCCAGGCAATAAAATTATAATTTTTTCATTTTAATGTAAATTATGTATGAGTTAATATCTTTATATATATAATTCTTCTGTACGTGTGTATGTCACTGAACTCCTCCATGTATAAAATTATATATCGTTCGTGGCAGGTAAGCATATTCAGTTATGTAATGTTTACGTTTCCATTTTATTATTATGCCTACAGCAATAACAAGGCAGGGAAGACACACACACACACACACACACACACACAATTCGCGTTATTTATGGCCTCACTCATATTTATTTTCTTACATTTGCACGCTTTTTAAATGGAAAGTGCCGAAACCCACACCAACATAACGCGTGCAAGCCGAAAAAATGGACATCAATTTGCTTCCTGTGGATCGCTGGGCAATGTAACTGCACGTGTTTACAGAGGAACGATTCATAGACAGACTTTTCGTCTTTAGGGAATGAACCCTCTGCAAGATGCTGAGGGTCCATGAGTGACTTCGGAGCTCTCCTTCTTTTTCGCGTGTTTGTTCTGTGAAACATACACTGTAGATTCGCAGCTTTACTCTAAGCAACGCTTAATAGGAAATGTTGAAAATTTTTGTCCTCAGTGTACCCTCATTCACACTAAACCTGCTCTGATGTTTTAATTACGGACATCATAATATTAAAACTTTGGAAACTTGAGCACTACTTAATGGAGATCAATCATTAACTTATACAAGCCATTAATCTTATGCATATATTTTATATATATGTGTACAACGTTATCGGCAACAAAGAAGTAGTTTTCGTTAAAATTCCTTCCCGGGATATTTGGCCGTAGTCCAATGTTTTCTACAAAACCAGACGTTTCGGCAATGCCATCGACTTCCATCATCAGTGAAAATCGAGTGCGATAACGTGAGGTGGTATACGTTAGTGACCACAGTACTGTGGTTAAGGCTGAAGCAGTAAGTAGAAAGAAGTAGTTTCTATGGTAATATTTAATTTCGAAAATGATTTTAAATATAAATCTTAGAATATGGAAGTCATGTATGGTTCTCCATACCGATATTTAGACTGGACACACGCAGTGTTCTTAGGCCTTGTAGATTTCATCCGGTCTGAATTTAAAATATTCACATGAATTTGACCTCGGTAATAATCTCAACTTTTCACGTAATCTTATTGTCAGGTTATATGGAGTGATTATTGTATGCTGTCATAAACAACTGTCGGAAGTACACTATTAGCCCTGCCCAAAAATAATTTGTTGTATAACGTCTGAAAATTTATATTTTATTCACCCTTTCGGGATATAATAATATAATAGTGATATGGCTTTGTAAATCAGTTCAAATCATTAGATTGAGTACATTGTTATTACAACTTGAAAATTCTTTAACGTTCACTTCTACATTAGATACGGAAAATGTAATATTTATGAGTTGGACGCTGACTTGCTCACATTGTTTCCAAAATCTAAACTTTGTTTGGAAATGTATTAACTAACTAATGCAGACCTATTAGTAACAGTCAATAATATTTTGCTTTCACGTGCAAGTAATAAAACTAGATTGGTTCAGTGTGTAACAGCGACAAGGAAACTAAACTGCATTAGAGCAATTCAATTTTCAATAACAACAAACGTTGAATCGAGTTATTTATATAAGTAGCGTAGGAAGTGCAGACATTAATGGTACCCGATATAGGCAGTTCTGTCGCAACAGCAAACTACAGTAAGCTCACACAATAATATTAAATTGAATTACTGTCCGTTACCTGCTGTCGGCGAACTGTGCACTTGCCCAGATGAAACATGTACAAAACGCACAGAGGCAGGCGACAAATTGCACGGCAGAGTAACTAATGTGTAGTATTCTCTATTTAGGCAGTGCGTGCGTGGCGCCCACGATGGTATTATTTTCTTTCCGTATTGTGTTGCTGTTTACGTTTATGCAATGAACACGTTTGAACCTGAAACAAATTTAGAAGCAGATTATCACAAACAATCTTTTTGGCTTGTGAACATTGCCTTATTTGCAGTCGCATAATGAGATGTTTTGTATAAAAAATATACAAATGTGGTAATCTTCTGTTTCTAGCATAGTGAGGTATACGCTTTTATATAGAAAGTTTTTAATTTGTAGAAGTAAGAATGTTTTTTCAATGAAGACAAATGTGTACACTAGTAATCACTTTATATATTATGAGGTTTTCATATATTTGATTTCGTGAGTTATACGAGCGTTATCACTAGAATAGAGAAAACTCAACGGCACATATGGGGGTTATGAGAACGAAACTTTATCTAAGTAAGTGACATTTATTCACTAATGAAAGACGTTGCGTACCAAATAAAAACTTCCTGCCTTTTCTTTTCTGCAAGAGTTTTTCTCGACTGTCGTGCGTGTTTTCTCTCCTGACCTATGATAATATTGTGTGACGAGAAGAAACTCGCACAGGCAGAAGCCTGTGGCCTTTTGTCAACATAATTCCTCTAGGTCTAGGAAAAATACAACGGCTGCATTTGTTAGTTTTAAATAATACTTAGATATTTTAGATACACTCTGATGATTGAAATTCAGCGTGATTTAGTAAACCTTTAGTACAAATGATACCAGTAGCCTTTGTTGTTTTTTCTGAATATTCTTCAGAATAATACTAAATTTAAGAAAGATTGTATTATATTCATCTATTCAGAAGTCGTCTCGTCTATTCATTAATAAACTCGTCTTTTATTATCTATTCCTAATGATTGCTAACAACTTAGATTTTACGTTTAGCAGAAAAACGCACAATATGTATTTGCGTATGCTTATCTGAGATTATAATTGATACCTTTTTGTTTAAGGACAACTTATTTCTTTAAGATCATAATTATCGTTGAGTGATAATGTTGTTATGTAATACTCTGTGCTTCACTAAGCTCGTGTATCATCCTGTGATGTAGAGGTACAAAGAGGAATACTACACTAGCTCATCTAAAGCAATATTAGTAAAGTGTATTTTTAATGTTGTGCATTTTATATGATGTACTTTACATGCGTTCCTTATAACAGGAATGTTTCAGAGTTATATTATTACTTTGACAATAACACGAATTTTCAACTTCTATAACACATTTACGGTAATGTGATGTGATGTATACTTGTAATATGTGAATACTCAGCTGTATAGTGAGCCTTAAGTTTATATTCAGTTTACTGTATACCCACAATATAATGTTATCGTTATGACTTTGCGGTTGCAAATGTTATGAAAGAGTATCAACCAATTAAAAAGATTATTCAAAAATCACTCTCAATGATTTAAAGTTATAGATTATGAGTGTTCCTTTGAGTAATGTAAATATATAATAATTTTACGTAAACTTACTAGCTTCATGCCCAAAAATTAAATTTTAAAGAAAACTGCAATACCCACGTTGACATGCTAGTGAGGTGTAAATCATGGCAAAGGTGGAGTGTAGCAAGAGTCAGAGTGCTGAACTGCAGTTTCCTTAGAAATAGTTAAAAATTATACAATTTAAGATAAAATAACGAGTATGCGTATAGCAGTAAATATAGAAGAAATACTCATGAGTACTATTATTTTAACTTATTGAAGACAATTATAGATTATTTACGTCGCTGAAGTAAAAAGTCATTAGTGGAAGAGACGTGGGTCATCTGTTGCTAAAGTGAATGCCAGAAGAGATTAATGTATCCAAGTCCTTAAAGTAAAGAATGGGCATTTCCTGAGAAGACCATAGATTACTAGGGTCGAGGTATTAGGAAAAAGTTACTAAACTATACATTATCCATAAGGAAGTTTCAACCTATATAGTTTATCTAGCGTACATTATTTAAAAAAAAAAAAAAAATAGTTATGTTATATTCATGTTGTTATATAATGAACCATTATAAAGTTAATCGTTAAATACATATCATTTGAAACATTAAAGTTTTTTCAATATTTTTCATTCTACATGCTATACATTTTTGTAAATGTTAACTGTTTTTGTATAAAGTGTCAAGCAGTTAAAGAGCGATAAATGATAATTATATTAATGCAACTTTTGTAATAAAAATACACACCTATAGCTGTTACTCTTTTTTATTTATTATTCAGACGTATGAAAGAAAATATATAACACTAATGTGTCTTTTTCTTGTCGTATCGGCCATCTAAGGACCACATGCCAATTTCAATTTTTTACTGTTTGTTCTTTTCTTTTTTCCAATATTCTTTCATCTTTCAATGTGTCTCCTCTTCCTGTCTTCAGTCTCCTTTGAACCTGCGTTTTTATCTCTCCTACTCTGGACTCCCTCCATTTTCAACACTTTTGCCCGAAAAAATTCTCTGTCAATTCCTTCTTCTGCGTGTATATTATTTTTTTCTAAATCCTTTTGGACTTCGTTAATCCGACTTGATGTTGACTTCTTCCCCCACAGATATCCGAAGAGCTGTTTTGTCAACCTATTGTCGTCCATTATAAATGTGCTTTTATTACTATTACTATTTGATTTTCATTAATAACACCTTTAATAAAGATCTGATAGATAGCGAGGACATAGTGAGGTTCATCAGGTCTATGATTTTTTAATCGATTGATAGATTTCCGTAGTGCAACTCACATTTCAAAGTAAATATATTGTAAGATGTGCGATTAACACTCTACATAGTTGGCCAATTTGTATGCTTTATCAAAAGTTGTTAATGTAATTTCATTTAGTGTTTAAGAATTATAAGAAACCGCCAGTTGCAGAGACAAATCAGTTTATCTTCGTCCTATTTCTTTTACGTAAGTACCAAATAACATGCAATCCCGTTACAGTTGAATAAGGCAAATTATAGCAAAAATTTTCTTGCTCCGTTTATTCCTTTAGTTGATGAGTAATTCTATAATATACAATTGTCATTATAAAATAATGGAACATCCGAGTTGATACAAAGTGTTAACGTTGAGTACACTGTTCTTTGTTTCGATTTATTATTCATCTCAGAAACGTGACCTACTTACTGTTGAAGAGAAGTTTAACAGTAGCAAGAAAAATATTCATAAAAACAAAAATAGCATATTGTAATTGCACTACAAAGGTTTACTGCCAGTCAGTGTAAGTATGTGTGTGTACATGCGTGTGTGCGTGCTGTGTGTGAAAGATGAGTGGGTTTGGCAGACGATACATTATTTAGAACTATAATTAAAGCCCAGTTACGATAGAGCAAATAGCTAACGAAAAAATGGTTGATATTAAGTTCTTAGAATTAGGTATGCAATAAAACACTTGTTGTAGTCAGTGTGAGTTAAAGCGTACTAAACACTTACTAATTGATAAATGAAAAGAAATTTTACAATTACTTTATACTACCTAATCGAATTACTTTATCAAACCTGTACGTTTGCTGAAATATCTATATATCAAACAATATGGAACACTATAACTGTAGCTGGCGTTACCAACCACCTGAACACAAACTCACACGCGCGCGCGCGCGGTCTCACACACACACACACACACACACACACACACACACACACACACACACAAACACACACACACACACACACACACACACACACACATCTATATACTATACGCATACCAAAATCGCTAAAAATAATTCAATAGTAATCTACATTCCAAATTAATAATTACATATTATTTACCTACAATCAAAAACCTGTAAAATATACGTAGTCGTATAAGGTACTTACAAAGAATTTTCCTGAAAAATTACAGACACCTTACACATGTATTACACAAAGTTTTTGCTAATATGATTCATGTAACATAAAATATCACACATTAGCAAGATCTAGTTTGCCCCTTAAATATTACATATTTTACATATTTGTGAAGCTTAGATACCGGCATTTTGAAACTAAGAGAAACTATTTAAGCTATTTAAGCATTTTGATCAATTTGATCAAGCTTCATCAATCAACTATTAAAGCTTGAAAATTAATGAGTTGTTAAAAATGACGCTGTATTATTTAGTTAGAGAGGGTAAGCTAAGTTTCTGATAGAGAATAAGACAGTCCTTTATTGTAAGTCTAACAACAATAAAATAAATGGGCTTAAGCCCTTTGATCCCACCACCACCCCTGGTTTTTTGGTCTACGTAGCCAAGCTAATAACTTGCTTAGCATATACTTTCAGTTGCTCACTCAGATTAAGTGCTCAGGACATCCCTGTAAACAACATCCCTGGGTTTTCTCTCTGGCTGCAGGATGATCAGACTGTCAGGTGAACTGACTCTGGAGAACGCCACGTACAACTGGCCATGGGAGAAACAGTCACTCCTCAGATCCACACCAGCCACTATCAAACTCTGCCCCTGTGCCTTATTGATGGTCATGGCGTAGCACAACTTAACGGGAAACTGCAGACGTTTGAACTAAAATTAGCAGTCTGATGGATCAGAGGAATTCGGGGGATGATGGCGGTTTTTCCCTTACCGACGCCTGTGAAAATCGTGGCTTCGATGACATGTTTGTTCAGAAGCCTGGTGCACAGTTTCGGAGGGTTTAGATTTCGCAACAGCATGATTAGTGCGCCAACCTTGAGGTAGAGAACATGAGGTGGTACTCCCGGTGGGTCGAGAGTATGCAAGAACTCCACAGGGTAATGTACAGCATCCTCGACTTCCACCACAGAGTCCACAGACTCATACCTCATATGATCAGTCGGCAGCTTCTCCAACAGAAAATTGTTGATGCTGTTGGCTGAGTCGTTTGTTGGAGTGAGAATAGCTCTTTCCCTCAGCCATAATGTGCCATCCTCTCTATCCTGAAGAATGTTGTAGTATATTCTGTCACTGAAGCTGATAAGATCTCCCACAACATCGCAAAGGTTACCAGGAATATTTATTCTTCCCTCCTCTTCCAAAAACTTGCCATCACCAACATCAAGCAATAAGTTAGGAAACTCCTCTGCCCTCAAGTCACGTTAGAGGTGTACACTGTGTACACGCATGTTAACTGTCAAGCACTGGACTTTGACATTAGGCCATAAGAGGGGTGACTTGAGTCAGGCCTTGACTTCATCTGCACGTGTCCCCCGTGGCACAACAGGCAAGGTCTGTCTGAAGTTACCAGGCAAAAGCACCGTAACTCCACCCATAAGACGGTTGCGGCCCATAATGTCCCGGAGCGTCCTGTTCAGATCCTCAATACCTCCCTTGTGGGCCATGGTGAACTCATCCCACACAATAACTTTGCCTTCTCGAAGCACCTGAGCCATGCCACTCTGCTTAGAAATGTTACAAAGTGCAGACTCAGAATGATTCGGGTTGAGAGGTAACTTGAAGGCAGAGTGAGTCGTCCTACCTGCGTCGATCAAGGTGGCTGCAATACCAGAGGAAGCAACGGCAACGGCGATGTTCCTTTCACCCCTAATTGTGGCTAGAAACAGATTGATCAAGAACGTTTTGCCAGTCACACCAGGAGCGTCAAGAAAGAACAACTGCCCAGAATCAGAAGCAATGATGTTCACGATTTCATCGTAGGCTTTCTTCTGTTCTTGATTTAATTTTGGAACATTCACAGCAACTGTTTCTGACAGCTGAACGATATCATAAGACAGGTCGCTCAGGTGTTCACGGTTGGCGACAACAGCTGCTTGCTCTCGTGAAGGTGGTAGAAAAAAGTACTGCAGAAAGGATACAACTAAAAAAGCGGCAATATCAGTGCGGTTTTTTGAGTATTTTCGCGGATAGTCGTTAAAGCTTTCAAAACTCTTTCTTATTGAGCACCCAGAAGCCAAGAGGAATTACGTGCCGAACGTAGAACACAAAATAAAACCTCAAAGCCACATAGCAAGGATTAGAGGGACAGGGTGAACTGTTTTGCGATTATTTTTTGCGCCTCGTCGTGGTTATAGGTTTTATGGAAAAATACTGTTTTAGCCTAAAAACTCCACAAAAGCCTAAAGGAAAGAAAAAAATTAATATTAGACTTCCAGGAAGCGTACAGTTGAAAAAAAGCTGCATTATCGTTGTCACGATTTATAGGGGGTTTTCGCGTTTTTTCGCTGTTAGGCGTTAAAGTTTTCAAAACCCTTTCTTAGCGAGCACCTAGAAGCCAAGAGGAACATGAGTGCTGAATTTCAAGTTTGTAGGTTTTATAGTTATGGAGACTTCGTGATGAGTGAATGTATAAGTGAGTGAGTGAGTGGTATTTGGCTTTTATATATATAAGTTAGAAAGATGCGCAGCCTTCCTGCATGATGGATTAATTATTTTTATTGATCTCTGCTGGCTTACTGTCATATTGGCGGATAGCAAAAGTAGTCCCCACATTTAAGTAAGGAATTGTTTATGACTGTGTTACGTACGTATTATATAGGGGTGAGGTGCTTAATAACTATTACATCTTGAGGCATCTATCCTATCAAAGTGACTAAATGCAACAACAGTGACCATTCTTTCGGATGCTCACCATGGTTTTTACAAATACAGATCGTGTTTAATTTGCTTTTTACAATAGCTTAATTAATTGAAAAAGAGAGAATATCAGTTGTCTACATAAATAGCCTTTATAGACTTTAGAAGATCATTTGATAGAGTAAATAGGGGCAATTGTTGCAACAACAGCATGAAGGGATCTTGCAAAACCTCGTTAGGGCCATACAAATTCTCTGTGTGGAAAAAACATCTGCGGAAAAAGGTAGACAGGAAGCCTGACCACAACTCCTGGTGTGCGCTTGATCAATTGTGGAGTATGTCAAATGTCCCCGTTACCACCCTCTCTTGTAACTTGTATGTAGGCGATTTCATACGTAATTGAGAAATGAAACGTCTAGGGGATTTTACGATTGATACAGTTTACACGTTGTTGTTTGCTGATGAGTAGAATATCATGACAAACTTGAAAAGCAATTTTAACCTTTCTTTAAATTGTGGAGAACTGGCTCGTTTCTATGAGAACAAAAGTTAGATTACAGAGAACAAAATGTTAACAGAACACAGTTAAGAGAACAGACTTTGTCGGAAATATGATAGAATGGTAAGGAAAAATATATCTCCTTTAAAATATAAACATCATCACGGTCTTAAATATTCACGTAGGAACTACTCTGCACACAGCCGTTTTTGCATACATACGAACAAAAAAGTGGGATGCTAACGTTTCAGAAAAATTATATTTACATTATAACTAAATATACAAACAGGTAATGTTATCTAAGTACTGAATAGGAAACAAAGCTTGGTATATTAAGTACTGGTTGTTAGTTGAAAATTTGTTAAAAAAAATAATAATTCGATCAGTAGACTTTGTAATGATGGAAAATCATGACTTTAACAGCTTATTTCAACTTACACGTAACAAACCTGAACACACAACGTATGCAGTACGGTATCTTAACTGACTTGTTGCTCTAAATGACTTGATACTGTTATCTGTTGTTATGTTACTTGAATCACAGCGATTGCTGCTACTAACATATGTAATTATAAATGAAATATAACTTTGACATCTGGGTTTGTAGCGCTACTTATATCAATTTTAATAAAAACAGGTTTTGGAGTAAACGTTTTGTAGCAATTAGTTTCAAAGTATATATGCAGTGTTATGTAATGCAGAAAAAGTGCAATGTCATTACGGAACGTTCTGGTACATTGGAGAACAATCCGCAGCTGAAATGCATACGTGACACTTGACATGTGAGGCAGTATTACGTAATGCTGCACGTTTCGTGCGTTCTGGAACCATCTCAATTAGCCCAGCGGTGCGTGTTCCTGCGAAGATCGTGCTGAAGTGTCCTCTAGAATTTTCGATGGCTAGTTAAGGACGCATGTTATTGAACACAGTAGACTATAAATAGCCCATACCTGCTGCTTAGTTTTCAGTTATTGTCGGGCGATATTACTGTGTGCGTTCAAGTGGTTTTTAGTAAAGTGGTGTGTTTTATAATCGGGCGGTATATTGTAATACAATTGTGTTTAATATTAGTTGACAAATATTGCGTGTGAAAACATTTTTATTTATTTTGTTGTAAGAGACTGTGTTGTTAATTACGAACTGTTTAACTGTGAAATTAAAGCTGGTAATTAGTGACTTAATTGGTGTATTGTATTTTGTTTTCCACTGTACCTACTACAATCAAGTAGACCATCGTAACAGTGGTGTCAGAACTGGGATAGAACGGTTAACAGTGGAAACAGTGGACACTTTGTACAAGACGAGGTAATTCGTAACTAATCGGTAAACAGTGGATGCCAGTCAGATGATGGGAGCTTTCCAAACGCTGCTGCGGCAGACACAGGAAGAAGCAGAGAGACGACAAAAAGAAGAACGAAGACAAGAAAGAGTAGAAGCAGAAAAACTACTGAATGAAACACGCAGGCAGGAAAGAGAAGAGACAGAGGAACGACGACGACAGGAAGCAGACGACGGAAGCGTGAAACAGAAGACATCAAAGCATTAATACAGGAGCAGAAACAGATTCAAGAACATAGTACCACAGAATTTGGTCTCCTACGAGGTGAGCTTAATAAACAAGTTTCTAAAATATCAGACATACAAGAATCAATTCCATTAAAAATAGCTGAAGTAAAAAAATCTGTCTCGAGTGTTGAAGAATCGATGTCTAATAAAATAGCTGAAGTAGAAAAATCAGTCACGAGTGTGGAAAAAGCTATGTCAACAAAAATAAAAGACGCGATTACTAATATACTCGTAAAAGAGCAGATTAAAAATGAAGTCGAGCAGTGCCTGAAGTTAAAAGTAAAACAACTTTGTGAACAGACTGTACCAATGATAAAGACAGAAAAAGACACAGAAAATAAGTTAATAGAGAAAGTCACTTTGCCTGCAGTAGGCACAGTTCATGCCAAAGCTCCAACCAATGACGGAAGCAGTCACTGGGCAACGTACCTCAGCCAATTTGAAGCTGCTCCATGCGCAAATAATTGGACAGAAAAAGACAAGGCAGTCTCACTCGTTCTCGCATTAAAAGGACCTACGGCAAAACTGCTACTGCAAGTCCCACCTGACAGCCAGAACATCTATGCCAAGTTGATAAATGCTCTGGAATTACGGTATGGTGATAAAAATTTGCGAGATGTGTACTGCACCCAGTTGAGAGCAAGGCGACAGCATTCCGGGGAGAGCCTTCAAAAGTTTGAAGCAAGTATCGACAGACTAATTAGACTGGCCTATACTGAAGCGCCAGAAGAAGATTTTCGAACGAGTTTTACGATGCAGACATTTACTGCCGGTGTCCGAGATAACGAACTACAGCAAGTGTTACGAATGGCAAGACACCAGAACAGTGCGGACGCCCTGGTATATGCTTTGCAATTTGAGGCCGCCAAATCAGCGTCTGGTTGGACAAGTCGTAAAGTGCGCGCTAAAAGATCGCGACGGGACAGACGATGAGGAAGAAGAACAAGGAACAGAGACTGAACGGTCGGCGCCACGGAATAAAATAAGAAAGGATGGAAGATCGAAATGTTATAGATGTGGGAAACCTGGACATCTACAACGAGATTGTCTGGTTAGAATTCGGCAGCAGGGAAACGAGCAATAGTCGGTACAACGGGGCGTGTGCTAACTGGAGGAACTAAGCCCCTAAACATATCCGTAATTTATACACTTCAGAAAAACAGCGGGGGCTTGGTGGTTACCGGATTTGTTCAAGAAAGGACAAACTCGATTACAGTTGACACAGGCGCAACGGTTTCTATTGTGCGCCCCGACGTGGTGAAAGATCTAAAGACAAGCTGGTGCTCTTGCACCTTGCAGACAGCTACTCCACCAGTAAAAGCGGCGGAACTGGTTCTACGGCCAGTAAAAGTGTATGGAAAAGTGGAGATACACCTAGGCCTCGGTCGACTTGAGTTTAATCATCAAGTACTTGTTGCAGACATTGTGGATGAAGCAATTCTTGGTGTGGACGTTATGAACGCATACGGATTTATAGTCGACTTCAAAAACACTGTCTTGAGAATCGGAGGTAAAGAAGTAATGCTATCAACAATGGCGACAGCAGAAAAATCGATGGACATCATAAACCAAGTGGCCGTAACTGTTCCGCCAAACTCCGAAAAGATCATCATGGTTAGAACCGAGGTAGATACTAGGGGCAACCAGTGCTCTATATTCGAACCCCAGGTAGTCAGCACACCGGGCATACTAATTGCCAGAAGTTTAGTAAAACCTGACGAAACCGGAAATGTACCTATTACAGTGGCGAATATTTTGGATCAAGCTATCACTTTACAAAGCAATACGCTCCTAGGCAAATTGAGTCCTGTGGCCTGGGTAGCCGAATTGACGCAACGAAGATCCAGTGCTTCGGATACTTCAAAATTACCACTGGAACTGCAGGAATTATTGAACAGATCTTCTAACGACCTCTCAAGTGGTGAGGTAAAAGAACACAGACAATTTTTACATGAATTCAAAGATTGTTTTACAGTTCGGGGACAGTCACTGGGAAGAAAGTCTCTTGTCTAACATCGCATCAATACCGGGGACACAACACCGATACGCCAACCTCCTCGAAGGCTTCCATTATCTAAACATGAGGAAATGTTTCGGTTAGTACAGAACTTGTTGACAGAGGGAGTAAGGAGTAATCGAACCTTCGTCAAGTGCTTGGTCTTCTCCTGTAGTTCTGGTAGCGAAGAAGGGTGGTCGATTGCGTTTCTGCGTAGACTACCGGTGGTTAAATGACGTTACAAAGAAAGACTGCTACCCATTACCTCGCGTTGATGATACACTCGACACGTTGTTCGGAGCACAGTGATTTTCCACGTTGGACCTAAAGAGTGTATACTGGCAAGTGGGTCTTCATCAAGAAGACAAGGAAAAGACCGCTTTCTCGACTCCAAGTAACTTATTCCAATTTAACATCATGCCATTTGGACACTGTAATGCACCGGCAAAATTTGAAAGATTGATGGACATGGTACTCCGAGGCCTGACATGGAAAACTTGCCTTCTTTATTTAGACGATGTCATAGTCATCGGAAAGATTTTCAAAGGCCATTTGGACAACCTTGAGGAGGTTCAACTAGAATTAACGGTGCCCAACTGAAGCTGAGCCCGAAGATATCTTCTCTATTCCAGAAAGAAGTACAGTATCTGGGCCATCTGTTTTCGGCAGCGGGTGTTAGCATGGATCCTAATAAAGTAGACACCGTAAGAGACTGGTCAATGCCGAAGAGTAAACACGAAGTTCGGAGTTTCCTGAAGTTATGCTCATATTACAGACGTTTTGTGAAAGGCTTCGCTACTATTGATAAACCACTACATGAGCTAACGGAAAATAACCGAAACTTCCAGTGGTCGACGGAGTGTGATCAAGCATTAAGGCCTTTGAAAATCGCATTATGTTGGCATTCAATTCTCGCTTTCCCAGCTTCCGAAGGGAAGTACATTGTGGACACAGACGCAAGCAATACTGGTCTAGGAGCAGATTTGTCTCAAGTGCAAAACGGTGAAGAACGAGTAATAGCGTATTACAGCAAGACACTTTCTAAACCGGAGAGAAATTATTTCGTTACAAGAAAAGAGTTGCTGGCAATCGTCCGAGCTTTGGAGCACTTACATGAATACCTCTATGGGAGATTAAAAATCCGGAAGGACAGTTGGCAAGGTGGCTCGACCGTCTGCAACAGTACAACTTCAAGGTATAAAATCGACGGGGGCGTCTGCATGGTAATGCAGATGGCTTATCACGAAGACCGTGCCCGGAAGACTGCCGACATTGCCACAGAAAGGAAGAAGAAAACTCAAGCGAACCTGTTCAAGCCATCACTGTAGATTTCCTGGGAGACGGCTGGACAACACAAGACTGTCGCCACGAACAGATGACTGATGAAGACATTGGACCGACCTTGAGAGCAAAAGAGGAAGGCCGCCGCCCGGATTGGCAAGATATCTGCCATGGTTCCGAAGTGCTGAAGGGCTACTGGGCACCATGGGAAACTCTTACCTTAAAAAACGGATTGCTGAAAAGGGCTTGGGAAAGTGCAGATTGATTGGACGTGGTCATGCAGTTGATAGTTCCCTGAAGTAAAGTCTAGTCTGTTTTGAAGGAGATGCATGAAAGAATATCTGAGGCCATCTTGGCGTTAAACAGACCCTTGACAAAATATGGAAGCGATTCTATTACCTTCATCTTCGCACTCGACGTAGAGGAATGGGTTCGGACGTGTGAAATATGTGCTAACGCTGTTTAGAAATATCTATTATATGTTCATTACCTACAGATTTAGCGTTATGAATTTCACTAAATTAAACCTACTGTTTATACACAAATTATTACTATTTGCAGGTAGCTGAAAAACACTTAAAAGTAGTTGTGTACAACTAAAAATAATTAAGATATATATATGAAAGAATTATAAATCACATTTTCTTACGAGGTAAATAATGTTAAAACAGCAGTCTTTTAGTGCACATAATAGCTATATCAAATAAGATATTTAAAATTATTCGACCTTTTAATAACAGTTTCCCATATGTATTTTTTCATGTAAATGGTTGCAACATCATTATAAATATATGTAATATATTCTGATACTTATTGCAAGTAAAGTAACATTTTTCAATAGAATGTTTCAGTGTAATAAAGTATCTAAGAATATAATAAGATATTTGAGTCTTCGGCTTGTATATTGCTGCATTATGAAAAGAAATTTTGTACATAAATTTATACACATGCGTAAACTAGAGGACGTTTGTCACTTTAGAGACGTTAAGTCAGTTTTTTAAAGATTATAATGTAAGTCTTTTCACGTTATGCAGAGGTTTTTGCAGCAGCCATTTTTGTGAACTTCATAGTACATAGTACACACACACGCACACACACACACACACACACACACACATTAGTACTAATTCGTGTGCATTATACATAAATAACATTTCATATATACTTATTTTACTACGTAACAAATTTCTACTTGTATACAGAAAATATTGTTAAAATATAGTCGAATTTTCACAATATGATTGAAAAGTTTAAAAATTCTTATAATGTACAAGTTAAAAAAAGTGTGATATTATAATAAAGTTACTTAGCTTACTTTTAACATAAACATCAGTTATGTTATAAATATAACATTACATTTGAATAATTATCATGTGTTAAATTTACGTTAACATTCCGTAACGGAGACAGTCTTACTAACATTTTCCATAGATGTTACCCACGGATTTATGCTAAAATAGCCTCCGTTATTGTAATTAAATTGATGTTTTTAACCATGGCGGACTATTATGTGTAGAGACATTATCTAGCGGGCTATTATGTATTCCGTGAAGAGACACTGAAATTTGCCGAAAGACAAGTTTAACACTACAGTTTTTTCCTTGAAAAACATCAAAGCAGAAAGTAAAGCCTTTCTTAAAATTTCCGTCTTTTTGTTTTAATTCCTAGTCGTTTTACTTTTCTTCGCAGTATCTCACGGGATGTTTGCCACTTCAGGCAAGTTAAGTCTCTTTATTAAGAATCACAATGTAAGCATTTTTGGATTCTGCGGAGGCCTTTTGCACCAACCACTTTCGCGAAATTCAAAGTACAGAAACTTTATTAGATCACCTCCTATTACGAGATGACAGAGACTTTATAAACGTTCGACTTCCTAGTAGATTATTATATTTTCTAAGTACAAAAAAAATTAAATTTCTGTTTCTAAATTAAAGCATTCAGCCTCATGAAATAAATGTTAATATTTTCAATATATTCAGTGAATAATTTTTATTCATCAAGAGGTTAATTTATAAAGTAATAACAATAACTTTATTTATTAATTTTTTATGATCAAATAGTCTTTTTTTATAATTCTGATATATATTTAGTTAATTGAAAGTATTATTTTTCGCATATGTTTCAAAATTTTAAAAAAAGATTTCCTTTTCGTTGTTACTGAGTTTATGCATGTTTAGTCAGATTTATAACGTGTGTACAAATTGTTAAAACAAATTGTAACGGAAGCGAAATCTAGTTGAAGCAAAATATTATTTCTTAACAATTTTATAAGACAAACTAAATAATTACATCTAAAATGTGTAACACAGTAGTCTTAGTTTCAACATTTTTTAAATGTTGTAAAATACAGTATATATTTTAGCGGAGTTCTCGTGCGCGCGCGCGCGCGCGCGTGTGTGTGATTCATTTTTAAGTAATTTTCAGTAAATAAGTTTACGTTTATCTAGTTGAAGCAAAATATTTTTTCTTAATAATTTTGTAAGACAAGCTAAATAATTACATCTAAAATGTGTAACACAGAATCTTTAAACCGAATGAAACGGAAGCAAGTTTGTATTATAGTAGTTGGCTCCAAATAGGAAGAGCACTTAGTTACATCTTTAAGTCTAATTAAGGGGGTAAGGATGTCTGAAAATCGAAAGAAATTCGAAAATTTTGTTTTTAAATATTTAAATTTCCGTTATTTTCTGGTTAATTTGGTATATAATAAACATATATAGCTTATATATTAGCCGCTTAAATGTTAAAAAGAGTAAGCCTCTGCATGGAGGCCGCATGAAGAAAAAAGAGGGGTAAAGTAAACGAAGTATCCCATTGGGGATGGGGATTCAAAAGCTTTCAAGAGGGTTTAGGAGTTAAAACCATACAGAGAGATGAAATTGTAAAGCTTGAATGTGTAGGTCATGTTCAGAAGCGTGTATAGGTACATACCTCCGACGTATTTGCAAAGAAATGAAAGGACGGAAGTTAGATGATGGGAAGGTTGTAGGTGGTAAAGGCAGACAAACTGAGAAAGCTATTGACAAAATTCAGAGTTATTATGGTATGGCAATAAGGAGAAATCTTGACTGAGTGGAGAAAATGAAGCAAGATATTTGGGCCATTTATTTCCATAAATTGTCTACTGATGAACCAGAACACGGACTTTGCCCCGCAGGTGAAAACAGCTGGTGTCAATATAAACATAGTCTTCTTACAGGCCAAGAGTACAAGCATAAAAATTCACTTCCTGCATGTGTTTTACAGTGCATAAAACCTGTGTTTAGGGACATATCAAAACTAGATTTATTAAAAAAGTGTGTTCACGGCAAAACCCAGAACCCAAAAGAGAGTTTTAATATTTGTGTATGGGATAGGGTACCGAAGGCTATTTTTGTAAGCAGTGACACATTAAAAATGGGGGTAATGGATGCAGTCTTAACCTACAATGATGGAAATATAAATAAAGTAAAAGTGTTAGAAAAAATTGGCTGTATAAACTCAAAAAACACCATTGTGGAACTAAAAAGAATAGATGAAATAAGAATTATGTCAACGGAAAGTGTGGCAGAAAATTTTACCAGAGAAAGCCTAAAAAGGAAAAGAAGTGACAGAAGAAGTCTACAAGATGAAGAGAACAATGAAAGTCATCCAGAGTACGGTGCTGGTCTTCGTTAATGAGGTACGTTACAACTTATATATCACACAATGCTAGTTTATTGTTTGGTTTATTAGTTTTCCGCAAATTACCGTAAAAATATCAAAATTAAATTTTACACACTTTATCTTCATTCCTTGCTTTATATGGTGAACCAAATAAAATTTTAATATATTTCTTAGTAACTTAGTTAGCAGCCCAAAAGTTCAAAATTTTTTAAATTGTTTTTGTACAGATTTTGAAATTTTGTAAAAAATGTTACATAAAAAAAGAAAAAAATAGTTGGGTTGCCGTATAAACAAAAGTCAGACCAACAACTTGTTTCTTATTTGAAAGCTCTATCTCAAATAGCAGCTGGGAAAATGGTACCTATAAAATGCAAATTTAACATGGGAAGTATACAAACGTCCTTACCCCCTAAGCATAAATGTTCTGGTAAAATACATTACTAAATATTGTATTGAAGACTGGAAATGGCAATTAGGTACTGTGTCATAATTGCATACTCATTACATTGGCAATCAAATGCACCTTATAACGTCGGGACGACATTATAATATCGGGAACCTGGTTAATTGGCTCAGGTCAATTAAACAGGCTGCCATAATATTCACAAACTCATAACTATCTGAAATATAAACAAACACTAAATAGGATCCCGTGAATTGAGGAATTTTATGACTGGGGTTTGTAGATTTATTCACTCACCTCTTTGGACCATGACATCTCTTTATTACATAGGCTACTGTTTTAGCATCATAGAAGAAAATTAGTAATGTGTACACTAATGATAAAAATATTTGCGCATTTTGTACAATTGTAATTAGTGTAAGTTTTACTTAATCTACATGTTTAATATTTTCTAGCGGTCTACATAATGTGCTGTACGCTGTATCACCAGAGGAGTCTATGATTCAACTGGACTAACTAACTATAGGGGTAATGGGGCTGTCCGCGCGCGGGTAGTTTCTCAGCGCGAAAATTAAATTATTAATTATTATTAATTATTTTCCTATAATTTGCTTACAATTTAATTACATCACTCTATACTTTTATTATTCTTTTATGTAACGCGATGTCTTTATGGATTTACTGAGTTTATTAAATCTAATTTTATTAACTAATACATCCGCAAATCGGCATGTTACTATACTACCGGTTTGGGGCATAGAGAAAGGGTTTTTTTGTACCTTACTAAATTATTTTAGTATTATAATTTTTTATTTAATTTTATTGGGGGATTTAGGCATATTAAATCGTCACAACCTTTGTTATTTTTAATAATGCAGTAGTATTTTCTGAAAGTAAATAAATTCAGGATTAAAATAATACAAAGATAAGTATTACTATTTTTAACAAATTACTGTGTTTGCAAATAACATTTATTTTATACCACATAAAAAATACGGTTTTTGTGACAATCGTTTGCTTCTAGGCATTATTTCAACTGAAAAATATAACAACTTACACATTACTATGTGTCTGGAAGAAAAGTCATTTATTCAAAAACCTTTCAAACTCACAAGTAAAACATAACTTATATGTTTAATTTATGATAATATATAAATTCTACTAAAAATCTACCCACACTACTATAAATATATGAAGTGAGAAATTGAAATCACTCTGTTAGGAAATGTTTAACTCTTCACAAAGGTAACGGATTAATTATGGCTTTTGCCGGTATCCACTATTGTTCCCTTTTTGTAATTAAAAATCTGATAATTGTCAGGAAGGAGCAGATACCTTAACGTAATTACTATCAAATCGAAAAGATAGAACTTAGATAGAGAAAAAGAGGAAAAAGAGATAGAGAGAAATAAGGTTATTAGGAAATTGGATAATTCTAAAACATTTTATAAGTGCTAAAACTGACGATGGTAAAGTTCATCATTTTGATAACTTTATGGAATTAATAATTTATAACACTTGATTGATAAAAAGTGTTATCTGTATGGATAAGAATAATATTGAAAGTAAACAATTAAGGGGTTGTAAATTATTGAAAATGTTTAGCGTAATTTTGGTATAGAATTACAAGGGAAAATGTATGTGATTGTTAATAATACAACTGAACAAATAGCACACAGTTTTGAGGTCTTTTGTCGATTATAGTAATATCAGCAAGTAGAAAAATGAGATTATAAATAAATGTTCGGTAAGAATTATTTCATTGTTGAAAGAATTTTAACCGCTAAAATATAACCATTCCAAAAGTATATCCGTATGTCAAAGTTAAGTATGTTATCATAGTATTAAAAAAAATACTATTGTGCTACAGGTTATTAACGAATCTACTCTATAGTAGAAGTATAATGAATAAAAAGTTTAATACAGGTAATTTAAGTTTTTCTTCCTTTCGTCTTCGTTATATTACCATCAATTTTGCTAAAAAAAAAAAAATCTATAGAAATGTGACAATTATGACATAATTGACTGACGTTGTGAACAATGCAATGAGCTGGCTGCGCAACCAAGAGAACGCTTATGAGACTACGTGTCTGTTACGTTTCGTAGTAACTTATGTTACACGCGCCGTACTACCAGCTAGCTCTGTTGTCGACCAGCGACACTTTAACACTAAACAAACAGTAGTATGATCTCCATTGTATTATCTGTAGCGTTAAATTTTTATCGGTGTCACGTTTCACTCCAAAAAGCAACTGCAAGTAAACAGCTGTTTACAGTTACAAATTATCTATTACTCTCAGAAATGTATTCGTTTAGAAATCAGTGAAACGATGAATTTTTATTTGTCAACTCCCTCCCTTGTAAAAATTTTCAAACGTTTAACTTCGATTAGTGATTTTGACTTCCGTTGTGAATTATTTATAATAAAGAAAGGGTAACAATCATACTTCATAACAAAAAGTCAGAGAATTGCAAGAAGACAAGGGTCAACCCGATTATATAGGCAGGGTAACACTCACGTTCTATGATGCAAAATGTAACATATGTAATGAGATGTCTCATTAAAAAATTACTTATTTCAGTCAAATAATAGCTGTTCAATTTCTTTGACAGTAATATTACCTGGCCTATGAAAGAATCCGTATGATAGAACGGGACATATTGGTAATTTAATTACTCGTATTGTTAATTGGTTATACCTATAACCAATACACCGTATTAAAACATCAAAATTTAAAACATGTGTTTCAATTTAATAAAGCATTTCTTTACCAAATTACTAAGACTTCAAAAACACAGTACAGTCTAACACTAGCTTTATGCTATTAAAAAAATTATGTATATTGTGTAGTCATTCCTTTGACTTTGACCATTTATAACTTGTTACAATTAACTTTTTTTATTTCAATCTTGTGTCATCGTAACAGTTAATAACCAGCTATTGATTAGTTACAATTGTTTAAACACTTTTATTTATGGTTGTTGAGCTATAATCTATTACAATCACTATTCGTAGAAAGCTCTGTAAACTTGAATTTACGCAAGCGAAATAATTAAAGCAGATACCATAGTCTCACGTATCAAATACAATGTAACAGAAGACATTAAGTTTTATGAAATTACTATGACAAAAAATGTCAGTACATAAAGAGAAATATAACGTGAAATTTTATCTAAATACTTTGGCTAATTAGTCGCTTTATTTATAGTAAATGAGCATGTAAAAAAATTACTTAATCTATATTACTAATAAAGTAATTCTATATTTGCAAAAATATACCGAATCAAAACATTTTGCTTAATTGCCTGAAATATATGTATATTGCGACGTTACAAGTAATATTATTATAAATACAAATCTGTGTTTAGTGTCAATAATTGTTTTATATTGACAAGAAACTTTGTTATATTCAAGCGAGACGTTGATGGCATTAAATAACTTGGAAATCTTTTAGAACCGTAGACAAAATTAAGTAACATAAAATATTTTAAAATAGATAATCGCATTTAACAATTGTAAATATTACTTCTATTTTAATGTAGACGTAAAGCACCAATGTACACTGATAATTCTGTTGTTCCTCCTGCACCTTTTGTACTGTACTGAATGTTTTTAATGACTGATGCCGATGTATTCTCTGTAAAATCGTATACTCGCGGTGAGACAATGTGCATGTACCTTGACATGTTACTATGCTGTTGTATTATGATGCTGGTGTCTGCCATTACGAATACACCAACAACTCACTGCACAATCACAAATAATTTTACATTTTTGGCGTTTGGAATTAAGTCCTCTCTTTGACAGATACGTAGATTTTATTAAAAAATATTAATATACTTGTTAGCTTGAATTAATACTTTTCAAATACATATAGAGAATATGAGGCAAAAACAGAAAAAATAAGCGGTAAAACAATTCCTCATAAAGCGGTAAAACAACGGAAAAAGACAAAAAAAAAACCGAACACAAATCATTGCTGTTTGCATGTTTTTATGGTAAGTTTTCTGTACCTACTAAATTTAGTGATTCCAAACTTACCATAATAAATATAGGCATTTGTTATTACAGTATGTGTTACCAAGCAAATATTAAGAGTACATTATATAATTAATATTTTTTCATGGTTCAGGAGATTATTATATCCTACGGTCTGTTTACTGTTATCCTCGTAAGGTTCATTATAAAAAACAATTTTATTGATAGACTTAAAAATATTGCATATGATCCTTAAATTCGTATTGACCGTCAATCAATAAATTTTTCCGGTGAAGAGACTGTGAGGACCGGTCAAAAAATTGAACACAAATTTTAAATTATGCTAATATATTAAAATGTGTTATACTTTTTGACCGATCCTCACAAACTCTTCACCTGAAAAATTGCATATGATGTTATATTTACAGTAAAGTTGTAAAATGTATACAACAGATTTCTTTGCAGATTTTAATCACATAAGCCAACGTGATTGTCAACTGTGAAACCTTAATTGAACAAAAAGTGTAATAATACAATAAGTTTGTAACTTATATTTTAATTTAAAACTAGAAAACAAATTTTTTTTTCCTATACTGCTGAGGCCTACAGGTATTTTTATATGTTGAAAGTATTTGGTGTTTAGCCGTAAACACAGTATTACTAGTGTTGTGATTTTTTTAATACTGTTTGAATGGTTACAGTACTTCGTATGTGTGTAAGCGTACATGTGTGTGTGTGTTTTTACATGTGTGTTTGTTTTTACAAATTCATTATTTATTCTACCTTTCACTTAAAAATGAATTAGTAATAATTATTTGGTTTTTCTAACTGTATACCGTGTTTTAAATCACGGGTTGTATATTATAGAAATAAAAGGAACATTCTGCACAACTTCACCACGTATGATTCATTTATGATTTTGCATGTTCGTTAAGGCCTGTACTCAAGGCAAAACTTCCGATACGACTCGTAATTTCTCTACCACTTTGTGTTAATCTGCTACATACATGGAAACGCTTTCATTTAATGATATTTTTTGGCGTTACCAATTTTGTGCGGTTTACCTAATAAATTACTTTTACTCATTTGTTGACAGTGGAAAAACATGTTTTACGTTAATTTTTTTCGTACCTTAATGACGTCTAGTTTTCCTGTGTATAAACACTGTCAACACGCGCTGAGAGAAATGAAAGTTACCAGCTCAATTAACTGACGCAGTGTCAGTAACTTACATTACTACTTCAGTGCGCCTCCTCTCTTCTTCACCAGTACCGATATTATTATATTTCACAGGTATTTCACAGGTATATTTCACGTAGTAGGTATATTTCAATATTAGTACGTACCATGTAGTTACCCAACGACAGGCGTTAGCAGTGTAGTAATAATGTTTGCAGCGTCACTTAATCTAGCCTACTACAACAAAACCTACCCTACGTCATCATCATCATCAACATACGCGAGTTGTTTCACTACTGCAGCCGTGTCTCGTATCCCAGCTTCCAACTCTTGCGGGTGTCCATTCGACATACTACAATTTTGAATTTTCTAAATCCGTCTGCTCTAATCTAATCAAAATGTGTCAGTATTTGTACCTTATATTTGGCGCAAATTAGATGCAATGCTATGTCAAAAAAAAAAAATAAAAAAAGACGAAAATCTATGTGCTACTAGATGAAAAAGGATACAAATATGAACTAAACACGATAACATATCTAGCAGAATCCAACGGATACAACAGAACAATACTAAATAAACTCCTACACAAAACACAGAACAAACAACAGACAAAGACAGAAAACAACAAATTCATAACACTAACATACATCATTAACCACACTGATAAAATAGCCCACAAATTCAAAAAAGCAGGATACATACAGAATCGAATACACATTGAACATACAAAGGCATTACACTCCACTACCGAATTCACCTTTGCAAACCACCTCATTGAAGCAAACCACACATAGAAAAACATCAACAATAACATTCTACACGTACACACAAAAGGCCGAAAACTAGACACTCTTGAACAATTGGAAATATACACACACGAAAACACATAAAAACGACATCCTAAACGAACAGACACAATTCAAATCGCACGCATTACTCGAACAATGACACCCCACACACATAACATCGATCTTTCAAAAGTCGATACCGTCGCCAAGAATAAGACGGACAGTGCTCTCAGCGGCAGCCAATGAAGAAGCTTTTCAAAAGCAAAAACTGGTTCAGGCTCTAAGATAGGACTTTTACGTTTTTACCCATAAAAACCAAAATTTTGTGTTCCCAGTCGGTAGTGATTTCATTATATTTAGTAAAAAAATAAAACGCACATACACCGATTCTGGCACGTTTTCCACACAATTTCTCGCTCGTGCGGTTCACTACATTTTACTGTAGTCAGAATCTATATGGTTCGCACTGTCGTGTATACGATGTATACATGGAGGAGCATTGTGCTTCCTATTTAGCGATTCCACTGTTCAGTTTTATCTTAATTTGACACCACGCTTTTAACAGACGGTTAATGCAGAGACGGTCATTAAGTTAAGTGAATTAATGTTGTCTCTATAATAATAAAATTTTATTAGAGACGTCTGCTCATGCAGTTTACAATAATAGGGAAGAGACAAACACGGTTTGTACGTAAGCTGAGTTCTACTGTTGTAAGCGAACCATACTCGCTTAACTCTAACTCAAATACGACAAATACGATCAATAACTCGTATAATAGGACATATTTTGGCAGAGAAGTAGTCTACACAAATATTGAAATCCTAGTATGATTCCAATATATTCACGTATGTTTTTAATAAGCCAGAGAAGTAATTTATAAATGTATTCTTTTACCAGTTTTACTACCTAGCTACACATTTCAGAATATATGTTAAATATTTTAATATAAAAAAATATTTATTCAGGTTTGTGTTTAGCTGCAGGCCATTTCATTCACATTTCACTGATTTTGAAACTGAAATAAATTGTTTTAAAAGTATGTTTGCTACAATATTTTTAAAAGTGTAAGATTATAAATAATACAAAATTTTGAAGTGAAGTTAAATTTATAGATCACATTCTAAGAAACTTGGTTTTTTTTTAGAAAACTAAAGTCTTTTGTTTTAGTAATTAGTTAAACTTTGTTATTCGCGATTATAGTACTGTCTCAGTAATAGTGAATTAATAATCGGTAATCGTTGCATTTTGTTAGCATTAACTTATAACTCTTAATGTTTTACACGTATTTAGAAAATATTGAGGTTTTCTTTATCCATTTATAAAACTGTGTACGTAAGTAATACATTATCAAAATGTGGAAATTTCAAATTTTTTTTTGACATTAACGAATTATAAAACTTAATATCGGTGGGAGAAGAAGTCAACATGAAGCTGGATTAACGAAATCCAAAAGGATTAAGAACAAAATAATATACACGCAAAAGAAGCAATTGAAAGACAAGTTTTTCGGGCAAAAGTGTTAAAAATGGAAGGAGTCTATGGTAGGAGAGAGAAAAACGAAGTTTCAGAGTGGACTGAATGCAGGAAGAAGAGACACAGTGAAAAGATGAAAGAATATTGGAGAAAAAGAAAAGAACAAAGAATAAAGAATTGAAAGTTTAAGTATTTAGGAGAGATAATTCACGAGAATGGTTATAAAAAAATCTGCTATAGAAGAAAGGATTCATAAGATAGAACGGGCATATGGTATAACTAAAGATATTTACAATAAAAAGTGCATATCTAAAAATGCGAAACCAAAGTCATTACAGTACAGTGGTGAACCCAGAATGCCTATATGCAAGTGAATGTCTAGCATTGAATTATAATTTAGAAAAATTATAAATTTTGGAAAGACGAATTATTAGGAAAATATTAGACCCTCGAAAACTTCAGAAGGTTGGAAATTAAAAAAGTAGTGATGAAATATATCAAAGTATAGAAAGTATAACAGAAACAATGAGAAAAAGAAGATTATTATTTTTTGGACATTTATATAGAATGGACGACAATAGGTTGACAAAGCAAATCTTCAAATATCTGTGGGGGAAGAAGTCAACATCAAGTTGGATTAAAGAAGTCCAAAAGGATTTAGAAAAAAAATCATATACACGCAGAAGAAGCAATTGAAAGAGAAGTTTTTCAGGCAAAAGTGTTAAAAATGAAGGGTGTCCAGGGTAGGAGAGAGAAAAACCCAGGTTCGAAGTGGACTGAAGACAGGAACAAGAGACACATTGAGAAGATGAAAGAGTATTGGAAAAAAGGAAAGAACAAAGAGTAAAGAATTGAAATTGGCATGTGGTTCTTAGATGACCGATACAAAAAAAGTATAAAACGTAATGCTGCATACAAAAATCATCGACATATAGTCTTATGTTTAACCTAAATACACCGCTTTTGATAAACGTCCCAATACCCTAAACGTTCTGTGCCTCATGTTATAGTTTACCTAACATCTATTTTACTGTAAATTTTAGAAAACGTGTTCAAAGAATAAGCAAATGTAAACACATCAAAATATAATATTTCTACGTTTCCCAGCTGTTTTTGCTTTGAGACAAGTAGGCTATACTGTTACATGTCTGCTACGTGAAACTCTGAAAGAGGAATTCAATAAATGTAATTCATTACATTATTTTAATTGGCGATAACATAAAAAGAAAATTAAAAAAAATTAAAATTAAATTAATAACAAAATTATTAACATTAAATATTTATATTATTCTTAATATAAAATGATTACTGTTAGTTTTAACAAGTGCGTTTTCAACACTTAAGAAAAAACAGATATGCTTTTATTCTTATAACTCATGAAAGTTAAAGTATGTGGTCATAGTTAACGTTAACTTAACGTTCTTATTTTTAAGTGTTTAATTTTTTTAAGCATTCATCGGAGATGCGTCCACGCCCGACTTCAAAAGTCTCATTCAATGTCAACGATTTGGCAAAAATTTTGAAATATTTAATCTTTGTGAGTTTTCTCATTTTTAGCTTAGCTTTCAGTAGATAAGCCTACGTTTATTTGATTTGTTTTAAACAACCTTATTATCACACACAGTGTCATGAATACAACAGACAGCACAAGTGTAGTAGCAATGAAACACAAAGGAGACATGTTGAAATTGGCAAAGAAAATTACATTAATAATGTTTTTCCTAAAGAATGTTACATCGCATCCTTAAGAAATGCATACAAAGGATTAAGCCTTTCTGTAAATTAACTCTGTGTACTATGTACTGCTATTCGCTCCATCCATATGCGAGTGTTCATACAGCTAATGCTGCCTCTTGCCGTCTGAATGGCATTTCCTTTGGATTGAAATAACAGTGGTAGTTCAGACATACGACATTTAACTCTCCGGTTGTTCTGCAAATTGTATGAAATAATAACTATAATAAAATATGATTATAGTATACATAACACTAAGATTCGCTTATTTGTATGAGCGCGTTTGTTTTAACTTTCTATTAAATACAAAGTGGCAGTTTGGAATGATTACTGTACGTGATAGTCAGTCGCTAAGTACGATACTGGTTACTTGAAAACACGATAATGTAAACGATGTTATTTTGGCTATCGGAAAATAGTAACCGTTGTGTTATTGGCTTTCAGTTGATAAACACAGTTAATTATTTTCTAATGAGACAAGTTGTTTTTAAAAATGGTATTCCCAGTTGCTGGGGAGCGAGAATCTTTTCTTTAATTCGCTTTACTCAGTTGGAGGAGGTCGCGTATCACTCAAAAGTAAAATCAAAAGCGAGTATTGCAATAAAAGCGGCCAATAAATTAATAAATTTGAAGTTTATTTGACACAAACTGGGACCTTTTTAACTATTTTCTGCGAAACTTGTGTATCAAGTCTTGATAATTAAGCAGTTAACTTGTTGTACCTATTCAACTGTTAGCTTTACCAATTATGATATTTAAATCTCTAACTATGTCAGTGTATCTACATGACCTGGTGTTTTAAAATTGTAATCTTTATTTTAGTTAGCTTTCGCGTTTTCTCGTGTAGACTATTATTTTATATCGCTTTAAAAACTCTATTCTTCTATTGCTTTATAACTATTTACTTAACCTCTTATTTCCTATTATGTCAATTTTTTTTGTTTGCTTCAGTTATTTTTATACTGGTTCTCATTCCATGGAAATTTATAGTTTACAATTTTTGGCAGCATTTTCGTTGTGCTAACCTTCGTTTTCAGTTGATTATCCGTTATTTCCAACACCTTCGCATTGCGTGTAGATACTCAATTCTCAACTGTAGATTTATATAATCATGTTTCTACTTGTTTGGTGGTGTTCCTATTCTTCTTTAGTGCAGTTGCCGAATCGCTACCGTTACTCCGTTACAGAACGTTCTACATGTTTCTCGGCTATCCCAGCAGAGTCCAGCTGTAATGTTTGTGTGCGTACATATTGCTGCTGCTTTGAGATGAAGGACAATTACGTGACACTTGTCATGCGTCCGAAGCGGCTGTTCCAGACTTCACCGGTCCTCGTGCACTGTGTTCAAGGCGGCAAGCAATTACGCTCTAGTGTTTTCTAGTAATGTTGACGCGTAATATGAATTATTCTGGAACTCGGCGGGGTATAAATATAAGAATTGAGCGATGCTTAGTTTGAGCTTAAATGGCGATTCATACAAGTGGGGTTCGAGTTATTGTCGGGCGATTTACACAGTGCGTCTCTAGTGGTGTATTAGTGGGAGATGATTATGGGGCGGAATGCTTTATAGTTGACATTATTATTTGTTTGGACAGAATAACTTTAATTATTGTACGAGTGTAATCTTTTTGAATAACTTGTTGTTTACAAACTGTTAATTGTGATAATTAAAACGAACTGGTGTGCTACGTATTCTCGGTCCTCTTTTACGGTGTAGAACCTTGGACTTTAACTAAAAAATTTGAATCTTTTAAAATGTGGCTTTACCGAGAATTTCATGGGCAGCACATATAAATAATGGTAAAGTTCTTAGAATGACGAACAAACAAAGTGAGGTTACTAACACAGTGAAGCTAGAAAGCTTCTGTTCAACGTATCTGTCAAGAGTGGGGAGACTGTCCCACTACAAAATCAGCAGCGGTGAGGGTGGGGATTCCGGAGACAGGCAGTGCGAGTTTTGCGCGCCAGCAGCAAGAAGTAAAACCGTATGTAAATTTCATAAGCAAATTTTTTACTGCAAACAATATAGTGTTCTTATACTTGGTCAAATTTTTGTGTAAATCTTATTTCACCTGCCTTTTAAACTACAAACATTGATGACCCCGACGTGATGTAATCGTTGTGTAACGTAAACGAAACAGTGTAAAGTGTAGGAAAAGAGTGTAACAGTGTAAGAAATACGCCAGTGTGTGGACGTGTAAACAGTTTAAGGCGTTACTGCAATAACGACGACACACAACAGTTCAACATTTGACCAGATGAGTTTCACAATATCACAAACATAAATATAGATTTATTATTAAAAAAAACAACTTTTGATTTAAACGTTTAGGTTAAGGTCTGGTTTTCACTTACCGCTAACCCTTATATGAATAGACTGTAAACAAACCTATTACGACACAGCTTGTGTGGCGTCAGTGCTAACTACATGTTCCTGATTGCGTAATGACAGTTTCCGTAATAACAATCGTAGTTAATGAACATTCTTTGTATTCTTGTTAATATTTTTATTCTTTTTTACGCGATAAACACTTAATTGTATTGCAATTCAACTCGTCATGTAAAGATATTACGGAATCTATTTTTGGACACAATAGATTATCAATATCATTAGTAGGTTGAGGCAAATTATTATTTTACTTGTATCTAAGTTATTATAGTTATCAGTAGCATTATTTACCTTCTTATTCTTAGTTTATATTACCAGTACTGCACTTTGTAATCCCAATACTCGTTTAAGACGGGCAACGTAAAATGGATGCTGATATGAAAAATTTAACACGTAAACGTGGACAGGTAAAGGCGAATAAGAAATTTCGTTTTATCCTTCAGTCTTGAAAGTTATTCATTGTCAGCTTTAAAATCTAGACGCGAAAGGCTAGAAGAATGTTGGTCAGATTTAAATGCGGTTTAAGCAGAAATTGATGAATTTTCTAGTGACGATAGTAATTGTCAAGATGATGAATACTCCGAATTTGAGAACGATTAGTTTGAAATTAGAGACAAGACCGAAGACACTTTATCATCACATGAAAACAATATGTCTATTAACTCACACCCTCCTACACAACAACTGGATGTATCTGATAATATTAAACTTTCCGATATGCCTTTACCTTCGTTCTCCGGAAAGTACGATGACTGGACCGATTTTCACGATGTCTTTGAATATATGATGCACAATTCTACCAAATTACCAAAAACACAAAAATTCTACTACTTACGCACTTGTCTTTCTGGTAAAGCTTTAAGAACCATTAAAGAATTAAAGGTTACCATTAAAGGAATTATGACATAGCTTGGACAACGACGATTCAAGAATAATAGACTCAGTATGAAGACCCACGTACAGAGTATTTTAAACTTCAAACGTCTTGACCAACCGCTTGCGTTAAAACTGAAACATTTATATAATAGTGTCACGAACCATTTAACTGCGTTAAATAATTTACGCGAACCAACAGATCAATGGGGTACATTTCTAGTGTTTTTAGTTACAGAAAAATTGGATTCTAAAACAAGGGACCGTTGGGAATCTTGCCATGCAAAACATGTTTGTGATGAGTACGAAGTATTTGATGTCGGTAAAAAGATTAGTGGTTCACAGATCCCTAATAATCACTCCAAACCATATTCATGCAAAATGTTAATGCAGTTTATTTATGAACAGTGCATGATACAAGAGATAAGAAAATAAAACTACTCTACAGACATAAAAGTTCGCCCAAAGGAAAACAAACACAAATTTTAACACGCTTCTCCAGTAAACATACCTTCTTCATTCCAATACAGTTAGCGTGTCTAAACCTGCTTGGGCTATTTGTAAAGATGTCAAACACTACGTTTACCTGCAAACAGTTGTTGAGTCTTAACTTATATCAACGACTCGACAAAATAAAAAACTGAATCTTTGTATAAACTGAGAGTAGGACACAAATCCATACAATTCAAAAGTCCGCATAATTGCAAACAATGCGAAGGACTTCATCATACTGTACTTCATAATGACGGACAAAAGGAAAAGGTTAACCTTTTAAATCAAAACCATACCATTTCTGCATGTTCAAGCATCAGCGGTGAAATAATTCTTGCCACTGCTATTATTCTTATTTTTGATAATCAAAGTGACACCTATCCTTGCCGTGCATTGCTGGACAGCGGTAGTCAGTCTAATATTATAAGTCAATCATTTATATCCTCTTTAGGCCTTAAAACCTCCAAAACAAATGTGTCAGTCAACTGTATTGGAAATACAGGCGTTTCGACCAATTCATTTGTACGCACTAAAGTCAAGTCAAGATTCAGTAATTATGAAGAAGAAATTGACTTTCTGCTTCTAGAAAAAATCACTAATGATCTACTGACCTCTTCAAATCTCCCGACTTTAAGTATCCCTGACGGAGTGAATCTCGCTGATGATCACTTTTACAAATCGAGAGGAATTGACGTCTTATTTGGCGCAAGTGTCTTTTACAATACTTTACGAAAAGGACACGTTAAACTTGGAGATAACCTACCTGTCATACAGAATACAGCCTTTGGTTGGATTGTTAGTGGCAAGCTAGCACCTGATGAGTCGACAAATCTGAACACGGTGTTTATTCAATTCTGAACACGGTGTGTTTTACCTCCGTATCAGCAAATCTATAAAATTTATCTCATCCTTTTGGAAGATAGAAAACATTCCAAATAAGCAGAAAAAATCCTATGAAGAGGAAGCATGTGAAAATCATTATGAGGCGAACGTAAAACGTCAGCCAGATGGAAGATATGTTGTTAAACTTCCGTTTTCGACTGATCCAACAGCTTCTCTCTGTGAGTCAAAGGATCAAGCCTTCATGCGTTTCCTAGCCTTGGAACGTAAACTCAACAGAAATCCTGAACTCAAGGAGAGTTATGCTTTATTTCTAAACGAGTACCTAGAGAACGAGGAAATGGAGAAGACTTCTGACAAAGCCGAACCTGACAACGTATACTATTTGCCTTATCATCCTGTCCTGAAAGATTCAAGCTCTACAACCAAACTACGTGTGGTTTTCGACGCCTCATCAAAGACTTCTACAAATAAATCACTCAACTATGTTCTTATGGTTGGTCCTACAATACAATGTGATTTAATTTCAATATTGTTGTCACTTCGTACTCATATGTATGTTTTCACTGCAGATATCAAACAAATTTACTGTAAGGTGTTACTAGATGAAACTCAACGAGACTATCAACGAATTCCTTGGCGTGATAACACAGCTGATCCAATTTCTACATATCGACTCAAGACAGTCACTTGCGGTATCGCTTCACCTCCATTTCTCGCAATACGAACTCTATTTCAGCTTGCTGAAGACGTAAAGCACATTTTCCTGTAGCTTCAGAGACTTTACAACACGATTTCTATGTAGACGATGTACTAACAGGAACTGATTCGCTTGATCAAATTATTGAAGTGCAAAGACAACTGATAAGTCTCTTAGAAAGAGGAGGTTTTGAACTACGAAAACGGTGTGCGAATCACCCTATGATCTTAAAGAATATCCCAAGTGAGCAAAATTGAAGCAGGATTCCTCATTGAAGAATCTGACAACAAGTCAACCTAGGCCCTAGGTATTCTATGCCAGCCTTCAAATGACATATTTCAGTTTCATGTTAGTCTTTCTGAAGCACCTAAGCTTGTAACTAAACGTGTAATACTTTCTGACATTTCCAAAATTTTTGATCCTATTGGCCTTGTCTCACCAGTAGTCATCACAGCAAAATTATTTATGCAAGAAATATGGTCTATAAAGGAATTTGGATGCTATCAACCAGTTCCTGCCAACATACCGAAGAAGTGGAACGTTTACAGAAATTCATTGCAAGATCTAAACCAACTAGCCGTGGAAAGAAGAGTATTAAGTGGCACTACCAATCAAGAATATGAGATACATGGTTTTGCTGATGCATCTGAGAGGGAGTACGGATCATGTTTGTATATACGGACTATCCAAGAAAATAGTGATATAACAGTTAAACTATTATATTCCAAGTCTCAAGTTTCATCACTTAAGCAACTAACTTTACCCAGATTAGAACTATGTGCAGCACTTCTGTTGTCTCAGCTATTAAACAGAACTTTGAGTTCCTTGGAAAGGATGCAAATTAGGAGCATCACTCTGTGGACTGACTCAACCATAGTGTTGCATTGGTTAAATTCATCTCCCAAAACTTGGCAGACGTTTGGTGCAAACAGAGTTTCACAGATCCATGAACTGACAAAGAAAACTATATTTGGAAACACGTCAGATCTCAAGACAACCCAGCTGATTTAACATCAAGAAGTACGTCTCCTCAAACGCTCATAAAAAATAAGCTATGGTGGCACGAACCTCAGTGGCTGACAAGCACAGAGTGTAATTGGCCCACGACAATTCTAACTACTCCTGTTGATTCAGAATTTGAAGAAAGAAAAAAGAAAATTAACATACATTTTACTAATTCTTCATCATTTGAGTTGATTGAGAAATTTTCATCTTGGACGAAACTTCTAAGAATTACTGCTTTATGCAGACGTTTTATTAAGAATTGTAAAAATCCTTCAAACCGAACCATAGGATATCTCACACCGGAGGACTTGCACAATGCAGAATTAGTATGGATAAAATCGGCCCAACTTACGTTCGCTGACGACATAGATAGACGTAAGAAAAAGACTGTAACCAATAACATAAAATCACTTGCACCATATATAGATGAGGTAGGCATTCTTCGTGTTAGTGGTAAACTAAAACATGCTTTAATATCTTCAGATTACAAAAACCCAATTCTGCACCCACCATCATCTAACTACAAAATTGATGTTTCATGAAACTCATATTACCACACTTCATACGGGTCCTCAAGCACTTCTTGCAGCAGTAAGGAGGAAATATTGGCCTATTAATGGGAAGGTGTTAGCTCGATCCATCTTAAGAAAATGCTTTAAATGCAATAGGTCAATACCAAGAGCAGCTAAACATTTAATGGGCGACCTACCTGCTTGTCGAGTTCAACCTTCTCGTCCTTTTGAAAATTGTGGTGTCGATTTCTACGGTCCTTCCTACTATCCGAGAGTTTTACAACGAAAATCACATCCTGTAAAGGAATATGTAGGGCTCTTCGTTTACATGTCTACCAAGTCTATTCATCTTGAATTGGTACCAGATTTAGCAACGAAAAAATTCCTATAAGCTCTTGATAGAATGATGGCACGACGCGGGAAGATCAAAAACATCTACTGAGATAATGGCACCAACTTTGTCGGAGCGAAGAATGAGCTCATCGAACTTCGTCAGCTATTTACTACTGAAAACCATTAATATCAACTCCAGTCGTTTTGCGCGTCTGCGTCAATAAACTGGCATTTCATTCCACCTTACTCGCCACACTTCGGTGGCTTGTGGGAAGCGGGAGTTAAATCAGTTAAAGGTCATCTTAAACGAGTACTGAGAACACGTATTCAGTCTTATGACGAATTAGAAACATTATACTTATTAAGATTGAAGCTTGCGTAAATTCTCGACCTTTGACACCATTATCCAATGATCCTAATGACTTATACCCTTTAACGCCCGTTCATTTACTTAGGTGAAACCTTATCATCTTTCCCTGTACCTGACTTGACGCACTTAAACATGAACAGATTAGATTACTGGCAACAATTGTATCAGAATTTTTGGAAACGCTGGTCAAACAAATACTTATCTACATTACAACAAAGAAATAAATGGACCAAGGATTTCCCCCTCCCTAACCAGGCTCTCTGGTGGTCATTCGAGAAGGTTTTAGACCACCACTAGACTGGGAAATTGGCCGTGTCGTTGAACTTCACATTGGGTCGGACGGGAAAGCTCGTGTTGCTACTATCCGAACTTCTCGAGGTTTGACTAAACAAGCTCTCGCCAAGCTTTGTCCTCTTCCAGATGATTGAAGTCTGCGCCTTCAACGGGGGCGGCACGTTCAACGTCTGTCAAGAGTGGGGAGACTGTCCCCCACTATAAAACCAGCAGCAGTGAAGGTGGGGAGTCCGGAGACAGGCAGTGCGAGTTTTGCGCACCAGCAGCAAAGCAGTAAAACCATATGTAAACTTTTAAACTTATAAACTTCATAAACAAATTTTGTACTGTAAACAATATACTGTCTGGCCGCGACTCGATGATTGAAGCTGCTCTCCCCCACCACCCGGCCGCTTGTAAGCGAGGTAGGGTGAAATATATGTACTAGCCGTTTGATTTACCACCATTTAGCCTACCGTAGTGCTTCTCCCACCTTACACAATGCTCGATCATCGAATCGTGGCCAGACAGTAGTGTTCTTATACTTGGTCAAATTTTGCGTGAATCTTATTTCACCTGCCCATTAAACTACAAACAGCTTCAGTATCTGGGACATCTCATGAGAAATGAACAGAGATTTTATTTATTGCCGTTTACATTACAGGAAAAGATACTTGGAAAGAGAGTACTTGGGCGACCAAGAATCTCATGGCTAAGAAATTTAGGGACCTGGTTTGGCATGAAGACAACTGACTTATTCCGTGCAGCAGTACACTAAGTTAAAATATTCTGTATGATATCCAACATCCGAAACGGATAAGAACTATCAGATGAAGAAGAAAACTGGTTATTAGTGATTTAATTGATGTCTTGTATTTTTTTTCTACTGTACCATTCGACGATGAAAGAGCCCGTCGTAACGCTATCCTCCCCGGTCCTCTGCTTTGGTTTAATTTTTGCGGAAGTACAGCTTTCTTGGTCATGAAGTTTGTTTATAGTTGTGACTGTACAATACGTTGTCCATATAACGTATGTATGGACAGCGCGTGACTAATTCGGCTTTTCCGATTTTCGAGTTTCAACCTTGATTTTTACAGAATACCGATTAAACTTAACATCGGTCATGATCAAAACGATGTATTATTTTCATACACACATAGTGACTATAAAGTAAGTGTATATTTACAGCTCTGTCGTTGGAATGCGACAGTAATTACGTTCATGACGTACCTACTGTCTTTATAAATGTAAAAATCATCAAGAGTAATTAAACAAATAATTATTTTAACTAGCGTTCACCAACTTTCCTAAATTCCATTAACTAAATACCAGTATGCAAGCGATTTTATTATGAGGCATTAAGTTCTTTTTTTCTTAAAACTTACTGTAGTATATCAGTTCTTAAGAATTCCAGTTATTCTTAATAAAATACTGGAAAAATAATTGAAAATTAAGGAAGAAAATATTGTACTAAAAACATATACTGTATATTTAAAAATATTAATATTATGATATGTGTCATAATAGTGATGGTAGATAGTTTTGCTCTCCACAACGTACGGTCACAGTTCTGCGCGAATAAATATAATCGTTCTTCTTTACGTCGTTGAGTTGTCTCAAACCGTTGGCAAACCGCCAGTTTGTTTCGTTACGATAACTCATCTCTAATTAACTGTCAAACCCAGTGATAAACTGTAGACTTTGGCTGTGAACATTTCGCGTATACATTTAAAAATTTAGTATACCCACCTGATTAGAGTAAAAATAAAAAAACAATTCTAAGGATTTACGTAAAGTTTAATTTCCTTTTAATAAACGTGTTTAAGTCGCATATAGACGAGTATCATATATAATTGCAAAAAAAGTTTCCTATTTCTACAAATTTTCCAGCTCCTTAAAATTCCTTAAATGAAGCTATTTGTTTGAACTTACATTCACTTTGTAACCCCTCTTTAACTTAGGCTGTTAAAAAAAAGATTTTTTTTTTTTGAAAATGTTTTTGAATTTTTTTTTTTTTTTTTTGAAAAGAGGGGCCACAAGTTAATTAGAACTAGACCAAAGCCTAGAGAAGCCAAAAATGCGCTGGATCCAGTGAGACGGGACTTGCAATGAAAACTCATAAATTAAAGAATTAATAAAATCCCTTTTATTATTCTATCTCCATTTTGAAACAATATTAATAACAAAATCAATAAACACAACAGTCAGGATCTATTATCCCCTTAAATTGGTAATTAAAATAATTTATACACCTTCAACAATGTCACCTGAAAATTATTAACACAAATAAAATATTTGCTATCTCTCTTTAAAATGAATTAAAATTTAAAATCATTACTATTCTTTAATTAAAGTTTCCTGTAAAATATTAATAATATAAACTTTATTTTCTATGTTCTCTTCAAAATGATCCATTGAAACTTAATGGAGATAATTTTATAGACTTCTTGATAATATTAATTATAATAACAAATTCTCAAACAAATTAATTAAAAATTAAATAGTGACCAATCCATATACTTGTTATTCAAGTCAATTAAAATAAATTACTTTCTTAGAAGAAATATTCAGCAAAATTTAATCGAGATAGAATAAATTAATGTCATCAAAATTAAAAGGATACATAATCCTATGTTTCATCTTTCTTTTCTAAAAACTCTGTATCTAAACTCCCCCAAAAATACACCTAAATGTACAATACATATAACCCCACAAAATACACACACAAATATACAATACATCAAATGTTCCACAATACAATACAATTATACAAAGATCTCTTGCCACGCCCTTTTCTTACCCCCATGAGGTATATTTTTAATTCTTTTATGGACATCCATGTTAGGATTACAATACATAAATGGGTTCATAACACATGACATGTGTTTTAGATTATGCTTATGCAATTCCAGTAGTCCCCAGGACATAATAAATTCCAAAATTTGGCCAAGTGCCTAATACTGTTATAAAATTCTGCCCCACTGGGCTCTTATACTGTGAGAAATAAAAATTTAGAAAACAATGAACCCCCCCCCAGTTATCATAATTAATTAATAGAATATATATATATATAGAAACATTGCTAAGTTGTGAAAATAGAAATATGTCATGAATCTTATAACCCTTTTAAAAAAATACTTTTGGCCCAGAGACCGACATGTTCGTTTGCCAGTCGGTGCATAATTTAACCTGTCTCAACAACACGTTTAATACTGTATGAACAGGCACCCACTCAGGATTAAACTTGTGAATCCACTCAACTACCCCAGAAATTTCTATACCATATGAACCAAAGTGAATTTAAAATTTAGAAAATATATATATAAAATGAACACTAAATTGAACCCGAGAAATTACAAATTGAATGAATGACTTAAAAGCTGTAATGAAACACATATACTGAAATAAGAGGGAATTATACGTTTGAATGTTGAACTGCCTAAGATACATGTCAGTCTCTGAGCTGACAATTTTACAACAAATTAATAAAATTTACAATTGATTTCACACCCAGTTCACACACTATACTGTCCCGTTAATTGGGGATCCAATCAAATGTTTAAAAACTTGAGAGTGTTGTGGTTGATTGATTGAACTGGTTCACTGGGTCTTATTGAGTGCATCTCTACGTATAAATAATATAATGGTTTGAGATCACCTGATTTTTGTCCATGGGGTGAGGTGGCAATCTCGTGGCCTACATTACAGGTGTTGGTGTGGCGTCATGGCTATTCCTCCGGTAGATGAAGTGAGAGCGAAGTTCTTGGTGTTACATGTTCAGGTCATGTTGTTGGGCTTTTTTCTCGACTTGCTCGGAGGACCCGCAGTTCTATGACAGATCTAGCCTGACATAGTGGGAAGGATGGTTGACGAATTTTTCTTCATCTCCCGGAGTAAAAAAAATGCAGCCATCAGTGACGAAGTTTGGTGAGAGACCAACTTATTTGATACTGTTTCCGGCCTCCTCGCTTGCCTACCGAGGCTGGCACGAGAGTGCAGCACCGATCAACGCTCTCTAGAATCTCTGAGTAGCGCTTATCTTCGCTGAAAGAGTGCAGCACGAATTAAACAGCTTTAAATTAGTACTGCGTTTAACGTTTACCGGACGTCATATTCTGGACATGCGCCGATTCTATACTAGAGTCGGCACAACTTATTAAAACAAAGAAGTCTTTTCCGCAAAACCAGTCAACGTTAATAACTACTTGCACTACTACTTATGTCGACTCTATTATTATACTGAAAACGTTTAGTCACCTGTGTGCGTATTTCTTAACTTAGTAAAATAAATCTGCTGACCGCTTGCCTCTTGAATTCGTCTTGAAAGCATGTTTTGCAAATATTAGGTTACAATTTATGTCATATATTTTAGGAAAACAATAATAAAAAATGGAGCTGGTAAAATAATATCCGATTAGCGCCTTCAATCTTCTCAGCTCATCGTCAGATCGGAAATGAATAAACAGACGTGAAACCAAACCCTTCACCCCCACCTTCCCCACTGATCACACACAACAAGCGATAATTCAAATATTACTTCTCCCTTCCCAAACTCTGAGCCCTGTCACCCCCGTCTGGACAGTTACATATTTTTCTAGCACATTCCTTGTGTTTAAGTGTTATGTGTGTGTGTGTGTGTGTGTGTGTGTGTGTGTGTGTGTGTGTGTGTGTGTGTGTGTGTGTGTGCATTCCTTTTAAACCTAACCGCCTTTCTCATTCACACTTGTCACTCACTCTTATTTTAAAAACATCCAATTAGTTCTATGTAACTTAATTCTTAATCTTATCTATCTGTCCTCTATCTTTTACTTTCAATTATATTATAAAATATTTCTTCATTATCAAGTTTAGTTTTAGTATTAATTAAATTGTCTAACCCTTTTTCTCTTTTTTTCAATATTTCTAACTCCTCCCTAAGCTTCCTTTCTACTGTGTTATTTACTACTTTTACAATTTCGTAGTCTTCCAAAGGAGTAACAACCTTATGGTTCTCTATTACCTTACCCAACAATTTGTTGTTCTATTACCTTCTCCACGTTTGTATTAGTATCTTAGCAGGGTGACTAAAAATTTCGAAGTTCTCAAAACCTAATAATTCAACCAAAAGTTGGTTATAATATGTCCTATAATTTTGAAATATGAAAAGCTGATCATTCTCCCGAATTTTAGTGAAAATTATCTTTACTTTGATACTCATTAAAAATGTTTGCATTTTCTTCATAATTATAACTCTTTACTTTTGTATTCTCTCCCCGCTACTTTTGAGGGGATTATTAAAAAAACGCCAGGGCTATGTGTGGTAAAGGTATGAAAAAAAGCATGCCACGTTTTACGAAAATTAGTTTATGCATTCAAAAATTATCGTGAGACATATAAATACTATAAACAGATAGATAAATTCCAAACAGTCGAGTTAAAACTAAGAACTCGAGTATTCTTTAGAACAAAATATATTTGTTGTAAATTAAGTTAATAATAAATAATTTTTAATTCTCAGAAATATTACTCACAGCCGAGAAATATTATTATTTATGCCGCAATATTATTGCGACTGTAATTTATTTTACCAAAATAAAATTTACCCAATGTTACTAAAAATTCCCAGTCACCTCATTGATTTTTAGTTAACGTTACAAAAATAATGACTAAACGAGAAATAAATCAGTCGCATAATTTAAGTTCTCATATATTTCTATAGATACTTTTAAATGTTAAATAATATTTTTTACAAATGTACATAAGTGCTAAGAGTATCTGAAGTTATTTTTTCTACAAACGTATCTTCCAAACGTTTTGAAGCCTATCCATAATTCGAAAGGAGGGTTATAAGGTATTAACTTTCAAGTCGTTAAAGACACAGAGTTTAAATTTTTAATAAAATTCATAACAACTTTTAAAATTGTTATCAAAATTTTTTTAACATTTGTTTTGTGATGTCACTTAGGCAAGACATTTTCATGGTAAACGATACATTTAAATATGAATTACAACTCTGTTTAATGTAACGTCTGGTTCGCTTTTACAAGTTATTTTTAATATTTATACCGTTTTTTATGCCCTAAGCTACTTCGGTGGTATACATGGGAGCCATTATTTTTTTTAGGCCCTTGGATAATAAAATTATTCAATTCCTTGAACTATACACCATATTTGTATTTTTGTTGTGTTTAATTTGACGAAACATCTTCCACATTCTTGCGAGTTTAATAATATTTTTGGACTACAGAATCACACAATTTTAAGTTGCTAAATCTAAATAAAATATTCAGGTTTTATATAAAATTTCTTTAAATTTAAGTCCTTGCTTATATATTTTAAATTTTATCAAAATGTAACAATTTGTTGAGGCCAGCTATTTAATAATTTTGAAGTTTCTGTATTCAGATTTTCGATAAAAGTTCTTTTACTTTAATACCATACGACCACATTTCCAATGTTATAAAGAAGCTAAGCCATTTTTAAGCTGGGATCCCGAAATTACATGAAATTTTAAAAATAACCACTGCATTTAAATTTTTGGTAAAGCTTTTATTCAATCTGATACCACACGTGGCTTTGTGCGAATTCTTTCGAATTCTTTACAATTACTTGTCAATCCTTCACATATACCTTCCCACTACTCGATAATGGAAAGTTTGTTCTTAAATAATATAATAGGGGTATTTAAATTAAAGTATAAATAAACATGTCAAGTTTGCGAAAATCGATCGATTTATTGAAAAGTATATTGAGACGACGTACCGGAAACAGGTAGACAGAGTCAAATGTCAAAGGATAGAGTTAAAATTGATAACTCAATTCTCTCGTTGAACTACTGCTACTACTACTACTACTACTACTTCTACTACTACTACTACTACTACTACTACTACTACTACTACTACTACTACTACTACTGATGCTACTACTACTGCTGCTACTACTACTACTACTACTACTACTACTACTGCTACTACTAGTACCATTGATGTTGCTGTTGCTGGTGTCAATCGAATCAGTTTTTATTGTTCATTTATACACTGAACTACAAGAGATTTTTACCTTGTGTTACCATTCTATCAAATATGAAAACTAGCAGGTTACAAGTAATTATAGATCTGCGACCATAAATGTTATTTGAAATGAAAAATACAATTAAAAACACTGCGTTATAATTTTTTTAAATTTTGAGCTAAATGTAAAATATCATCAACTAGTATAATAAAAATAAATTACTAGCAGTATTTTTGGCAATGTGATACGTTGAAATTTAGCATTAGTCCTTGGAGATGCACATTGTTTCACTGTCTCTAATAAATGAAGTAATTATTGTAGTATTAGATATAAACAATTTACACACTCTTAGCACGAATGTCCTAGGTGGAAAATTACATGTTTGTAATCACAATTTACAGCTTTGCAAAAATGTTCAGTAATAATGTATGCAATACTTAAAATAATTTGTATAATGAGAACAAGAATTAGGTTTCTCTAAAATATACGTAGGCTATATTTGTGTTCCAGCGGTGACCTAAGGGACTTTGTGGTTTTCTTTCTTGATAACTGAGCAAAGTAATTACTTTCCGTACTGTAACACTCCCTGCGTGGTTCTATATGGTGCACCGTTTGGCAGTGGTAACTGTGTTCAGAAACACAACTACTGTGTTACACAAATGCTCAGTTAAGCCAAATGTACTTCTAAGCCAACAGCAAACCGTTACGTGGTTAGGCTCCTGCCGCAAACATCTCTGTTTAGTATAAAATTACTTGTTGCAATCGCTAAGATGTATTACTATCGGCAATTAAACATTCTAAAATTTAGTGTTTCAATAATTTAGCTCTTTCAAGTCTTTATCATCCATCACAGTACGAATAGAGTGTTAAGCGCTCTACGCAGTGTCAAGTAACATTATTATATTTACTCATACTGTCATAATTGTTAAAATCACCTCTTCTAGTTAATATTTTAAAATCTCAGCATTTTCCTCCCAAGTTTATAAATTCGTTTTTATCCTTTTTAAAGTTTTCTATGATATATATCAGATTCCTTTTTGTATATATCAAATGGATAACAGATGTAAGCCCTAAGTCAACCGTAGGAAGGTACAGCTTTGTCCTGCTTACTTACAGAATTGTTATCTGTCATGCTCCGGACGAGGCCTTTCAGTCTCTCCATCAATAATGGTAGAGATGCTGAAAGGTCTCGTCCGGAGCATGGCAGGTAGCAGTTTACCAAACAAGCACGCCAGAGTTGGAATTAGAGAAGTTGTTAATTCAAATAAAAAGATGAAAAAGAAACGTAGGGAGGCAATACCTGATTATGTAATCAGCCGTGATCTTGGACATGAAATATGTTTGAGTCTTTACAAATGATGTCATTGTATAGTCTGTCTACAAGTCTTTAATACTGTTGAAATATACCGTAATGAAACAACGAAAATATTAAATGCTACATTGTCAACAATTATAGTTTTCAATTTTATAACAAAAATGTGTGCACGCTGAAAAGCAGCTTTTGTTTTGAAAAATTCACTTCTACGTCCCACGAAGTAACTAGTGTGTTTATGCATTTTATGTTATCATATAAATGTTTATGCTTATTACATGTTTTTCGTACAATATAATAAAATTTGTTGTTACTAATTGTAGTTTTATATTTCCAAACTTTATGAAAATTTGTTAACTTTACAAGGTCATATAAATGCAAGTTAACACTTATTCGTTCTAGGAGTAGAAGAGCGCTGCTGTATAATAACATGTAAAGTATAGCTGATTTTTACTTGTTACAGTGAGATAGAAATAAGCCTTATTGTAGGGAACAAAGAGAGACGGATTACTTATCTGAATAGGATGCCGGGCGACAGGTTCTCTAACGAGTTTGGTAATAGGCCTACAAGCCTGTTGCACAACAAAATATATGAAAACCTAGGAAGCGTTCGAAAAGTGGATATATACTCCTTTGGGACCAGAACAGGCGATACGGCGAATTAATAAAAAATATTTTAACAGTTGTGTGTGACAGATTATTTCCTATTTTATGCCGTAAATACGTGCATATTTCCAGAAATCGAACTATCACGTGCTGGAATAAGATAATGACAACAAATTTATTTGAACTCACTAAATGTGCTCACTTTGTTTAACATTATTAATCACTGACCATTTTCAGTAGTCATGACTACCGAGTGTTAATAATGTAGAAGAAGAAGAATTAAACACAATCAAATATATAGCAGTCAAAAATGGATACACTCCCGATTTAATAAACAAACTACACAAACGCATCCTAAACACAAAAACAAACCAACAACACACAACCCAGTAAATACATCACACTTACATACTACAATTCCAATACACACAAAATTGCTAACACACTTAGGAAACACAATTATAAAATAGCCTACAGAACTAACAACACCATTAGGAAACACATAAATAATACTAACAAAAACACAGACACATACAGCAAAACAGGGGTTTATAAATTTAAAATGCAATGATTGTCACCAATTCAACATCGGCCAGACGGGAAGATCTTTTTCCTCTAGATTCTCAGAACATTTAAAAGCCCTCACCACAAACTACACACATTCCACATTTGCCACACATTTACAAAATGAAAACCACAGTTACACAAACATAGAGCACAACATGGAAATACTACACTACTTACCTAAAAGTAGAAAACTAAACACAGCAGAACAATTTGAAATATACAGATATCACGCACGACAACCAAACAACATATTAAATGAACAATTACATTATAGATCACACATACTTTTCGATACACTGATTCAAACACACAATTTGAACCCCAGCGCCAATTCCCTCCCTCCATCAACCCCCACCACTCATACCTACAGTCCATAACCGTTACACTGTAAAGACATTCAGTATTTACTCCCACTGAAGAAGACGTATACCACGTTGAAACGTTTGGGGAAATAAAACCATAAAGTAAGTTCATAGTGAAAGTTTATATATATATATATATATAATATCTATAAAAGTGAACGAAGTGTTCGAAACAAACAAACCATTGCTACACGATAGCAAATTTATTAATTTATTATCCGAAAGATGTAACAATATGTAGCCTAAGGAAACTTTACACACCATCAGACTAAAAAATTTCTAATTTTTAAAAGGCAGAATTTATAATAAAGTTATGCATGTATAATATCTCTATATAATTATAGAAATTTATAAGTAAGTTAGTAATAAATACATTGCACTATTTCATTTGTTATGACTACAAGTAACCCTCCATGTGTTATCTAAGTTTTGATTGTAAAATCTTAAATATTTGTAGGTATATTACAATTAGAACTCTTCGGAACAAAAATGTGTAGTAATCGCAGGTTGGGCCGATAATAAAATAATAACCATAATTTAGTTAGTGCAGGTACTGTAGGTAGCACAGCCAGATATAAGGTAGTGAATAATAAACAAATAGTGCAGACAATAGGGACAGTACAGGTAGAATATTTAGTACTTAGTTTGAGAGAAACGTGACATAAGATATAGTTGAAAACAGAGAGGCATAGAATGAATCACTGTTGCTAAATAGTCTGTGGTTAACTGCCTAGAAGGAAAGGGGTAGTATGTATTCTGCCTAAATACTATTTATTCCAATTTTACTATGAAATATAGTAACATCTCTTTCAATAGCTGTTGCGTCTTAGCTCGCTCTCGATGAAATCTTGAGTTGATCTTAGAACGCTAGTTGTTGAGGTAGCTGGTGTGAAATGAAAAATGAAGTGGACTGTATATGTTTTGAGCTAAATTGTTTATTGAAAATTAATAAGAAATAGTTGCTGGCGCGTGCAGTTTAGCACACCATAAATGCCTGATAATTGAGATAGAAATTAAATACTGAAGTATATAATCGTGCGTAAAATGGCTTGGATAGCCTAAGTAACTATCGCATGTTGATCATGCTAGAATTTAGAAATAATGAAGATAATGTAGCCGCGGCTGGCGAACTTAGTCGAGGTGCCCGCTCGGAGTCTTGCAAGTAACTAACTAATTTAACTGCTGCTAGCCTGTACCAAACCGGCAGCAGATAGCGGGGAGAAAAAAATGACGTCACTGCACGCGACTGCATTGCGGTGTTTTATAGTACAAAGTTTACATAAGTACAAAGTTTAACCAATAGCATATCTTCATAATTTTCATATCATGGAATAGACAAGTGCTGCCCGTCCCGCCTTTAATGATCCTCCAGCCACCTCTTCCTGAATCTACCCACACACCTGTGTCCTATATAGGGTAACGTTTCCAGACTGGCATTCTATCTAAGGGTTGTTTCCACCGTTGTTGATAATCCTTCAGCCTTTTATCCAAATTTAAAACTTGTAATTCTTCTCTAATGGATTCATTCTTTATACAGTATTGAAGTAACATATCTGTGTTTGAAATAATGGTTTGAAACATTCCTGAAAATAATACTCACACCCGAATAGATTAAAATTTTTATTAAGCCTAATTAAATAAAAAAGTAATACGTCTTGCACCAATGCTTTCTTGACCGTGATTGGTAATCTGCTTCAATTAACAGTATATACTGTACACAAAAAAAGTGTGTGTGAATGTGTGTGTGTGTGTGTGTGTGCGTGTGCGTGTGTGTGTGCAGAATCGTGCGCATAATTTTAAAATTGTTCACTTATAAATATTTTTTTCTATGAAATGATTTTTTATGTACAGTCGGGAAGCGAATTTTCTTTATCCATACTTACCTAAAATATTGTGGTAGGATCAGTTACTGCTGCTAAAGTATTAGAGATATGAAGCGTTCATAACTACGACAGCTAAAGAAGTACATTAATTAATTTTTGCGGATTGTTGGGCTTGAATCGACTGATGCAACTTTTAGCAACTTAAATTCTAATTTCGTATAGAAGACGTAAATTACATATTTTCTTATAACTGTGCATATGTGTATAAATTATGTACCTATACGTTTCCTTAAATCACAAAATATGAAGTTTATATTCAAAATTTCAAATTAATATTATTTATTAAAAGTAATGAATTAGTAGACGAATTAAAATTATTATTTATAAGTTTTTAAATAATACATTACTGCAAAGAATGTTTAAATATTCGTAATTAACTGAATTGATGTAAAATATTATTTTATTTTCATACGAGACTGTTAGTTTTAGTTTCATGATTGTAATGTTGCTTACCTTTCTCATAGCTCTTAAGCACCATATACATATTATTTTTTGTGTGTGTGTCGGCCATCTAAAGGACCAACTAATTTCAATTCTTTACTCTCTGTTCTTCTTTTCTTTTTCTCCAATATTCTTTCATATCTTCGCCTGTGTCTCTTCTTCCTGTCTTCAGTCCATTTTGAACCTGCGTTTTTCTCTCTCCTACCCTAGACTTTTTCCATTTTTAATACTTTTGCCTGAAAAACATCTCTTTAAATTGCTTCTTCTGCGTGTATAATATTTTTTTCTATATCCTTTTGGACTTCTTTAATCCAACTCGATGTAGACTTCTTCCTTCACCGATATTTAAAGATTTGCTGTGTCAACCTATTGTCGTCCATTCTATATAAGTGTGCAAAAAATAATAGTCTTCTTTGTCTCATTGTTTCTGTTATGTTTTCTATAGTTTGATATATTTCATCATTACTTCTTTAATTTCCAAACTTCATAAGTTTTTCGTGGGCCTAATATTTTTCTAATGATTCGTCTTTCCAATATTTCTAGTCTGTCTAAATTATAATTCAATGCTAGACATTCACTTGCATATAGGCATTCTAGATTCATTAGTGTAATGTAATGCCTTATTTTCGCATTTTTAGATATGCACTTTTTATTGTAATTATTTTTGGTTATACCATATACATATTATTATTATTTAAGAAAATTACAACCGATCCATCGTGTTGCTTATACAAAAGACATAACATAAATTATCGTATAAAATAATACTTTTTTAAATTATATATGAAGAAGAACAAAAAAGTAAAACAACTAACTAATTTTTCAAAGTTTTTAAAATATTTTATTCACAACCATTGAATAAATAAATTCAATATTACAATGAATTGTATTTGTAACATTTTTGTCACATGTCGTGCTGTTTAATTTTAATTAAAATAAAGTTACTTTTACAGCATAACGTTCTAATTTAGGATGCGAGATCAAAAGCAAAAACTAGATTCTGTAAAAGTGGTGTTTGCAGCAAACACTCTCATTTACACAAACAAGACTCGTTTTTAGCAGCCAATTCTTAATTACATGTAGGCGTATTATCTTGTTCCTCTCACTCGCCGTATAATATTAATTTCACTATTCGTTTTAGTTCTCAGTCCGTCTGAATATTCCTTGTTCTACGTACACTGTCTATCACTACTAGACTTAAATTAGACGATGTGAAGAAAGTAATGTGAGTTCCTCTATACGTTGTGTGTCCAATAAAATATGTGTTATTTAAGACACAAGAAACACACACGGCCTCATTCCTGATTTTATAAACTGATGAATCGACAGATGTATTGGTTTTCATTAAAACTTCAATGTCGAAAGGGAGAATATAGATTTAAAATTTATTTGCTATGTTATATAGGCTTTTAAAAAATTATTATTTTAAATCTATTCAAGAAAAAAATTACAATAAATTCTGTTTTTATTACCACATAGTATCGAAATAGACTAAGATAGACGACAAAAACGACAAGAACTCTTTATTTGGATATTCAAAGTTGAAAGAAAACGATGAAAAATAGTTTGTATAATTATATACAATTTATTATACAGAATTGTATAATAAAGAACAGTATAAAGAAAACGGAAAACTACCACAAAATTGAAATTTAATATGATGCTACTGCAACATTGCAGTCTTGTATTCAGCAATAGCAGATTCCAACGGAAGAATAATTGGTTGATGTGCATCTATTAAGAAGACTACACTCCCTCAAGCCATTACAAATATAGTCATAAATTAGTATCAAGATTTGTATTTTTAAATATGAAAAACATTTTCAACATAACGTTTTCAAGTTCTTAATATTTTTGCATTGTTTCAAATTATGGTTTATATAAATAGACAATCTGAAATATCTGAAAAGTAAAGTATCTGAAATTTTAACTAACAACTAAATTTTTGTGAATGTAAAACGTAGTGAAAGAGATGTCTAACTTTATACATGATAAATAATGAATGTCTGAATACAGGATTTTGCAAATTCATACAAAAAGTCACATTCGAAAAAAAAGAGATATCAACGCATAGTTCTTTAATAGAACGAAAAAATTACAAAAAAGCATTGCAGCGCATTGTAAAGTAGAATTATATTGTATGAAAAAAGTATTAAAAAAACTCAGATTTCCCAACTTCACACAAGTTTTTTGGATACCTGACGGGTGCAACAAAAATGTATAATAATGCTGCTCTTTGACTTATTAATTCTATCTTGTATAGTTGCTACTGTGCCATTTGTTATTACTGACTGATCCCGATGTGATTCCTGTCAAAGCTTTTAGTACAGCAACAATGTCAATGTGTCAGCATATGCTAACAATATTGACATACCGCTGAACTGTTATGCTGCTGCTATAGTGTCTTGCATTAATGGTATACTAACAATTCCCATTCTGTATGAATGCATGAGTGAACGAATGCGTGTGTGCGTTCCTGAGGTAAATATACAATACACAAGCACACACAAACAATGGTATGTAATATGCACTGTGTTTATATTTATTATAATGTTATATGTTAATTATTTGTGTTTAGAAATAAACGTTCAACTACCCATATAAAAATTAACTATCACTTTATTAAACAATGATTTTATGTTTATTAGTGACATGCTTAATATATAAGGTTGTTAAATTTAGACGGTATATACAGATCTTGAAACAGATGAGAATAATGTTCAAAACATCTGCCTTCCTGCAGCACCAGATGAAAATTCTCGCAATTGTTATAATTTAAATCTACTCAAATTAGTTTAATCATTAACTCAAATTAATTCATTCTGTGCTATTAATATTTTTGTAGCGTATATTTGGGTGTAATATATTAAGTGTCTGTAATAAACATTGGAAATCGTATAAACTTGCAAATGTAATTATGTTATCCATTGACAATATTTTTTATTTCAGAGTAATTTTAGTATCGTTAAAACGCCAATCATACAAACTTTATGAAATCTCTAATTTATTATAAAACCAAGAATTTAATATTCTTGTCTATACCGCTTATTAATTATAAACCTTATATAACTTACTTAGTATTTACGTACAAATAGATATGGATTTTTCAGTCCCATTAGATTGTAAAGATAATGGGAAATATTTATAACCATATAAGATTATATTATAAATTAGCCTGCGCTTGCAACAGTACTGTTATATGCACATACCTTCTTAAAGTGCTGCACTAAAATGAATAGTTGCTTTACTGAATTTTGGTAGTTATTTTTACACAAAAATTTAACTGATATTGAAATTCTCCGTTTTAGTGGCTGTTTATCTCTCAAGCCACATTCTGATCCTAAAAGGCTGCAATCGAGGTTACATTGCAGGCTGCAATAAGGAATCGTAAAATATTAATTTTATTGAGGTGAATAAGCAACAAATGAGGGGTTCCAAGTGTTTTTGCGTTACATTATGTAATTAATTAAGATAAAATAAATTATCAATATTATACAATAAACTCAAAGGTAATACGATGAATCCGATAACTATTTTAAATTGACAATACCAAATAGAAGCACATTTAACTTGCATAGGTTATCCTCTGAGTGCAGTATGATATTATGGATAAAATCAATAATGTTAAAGGGTCCAAAACTATCCGGTATAAGACGGGAATCAATAATTGAATTTTAGAACAAGTTAAACACCTGTATTTTTCAACCGATATCGATTAGGACGATATCAAAAAGGAAAATAAGAGATATGTTAGCAAGACAGCAAGATATTTTATATATACAATTTTATTTATAGTTGAACAATTTAAACAAAACCGTCCATTATAATCTCATACTTAATAACCAAAAAAGACGTATTTTCTGGTAAGATTGAGTTAAATTGACATTGCATTGAGTCTTCAGATTTTGCATGTGTATTAAAATTAAATGAGGTACTAACATCCGGCATGTCTCATAATGTGACTCCCTAAAATCATGTAACGTGACAAACAGCAATAGCACACCATTACCGCAGTAAGAAAGTGAATTATTTAACTTTCATCCCAACAAGTGTTTTTCAGAAAGATCTGTATTTTGACAGAAAATTGATAATTAGAATATACTTGACTTGACAGCAGAATTGCTACTTGCTTGACAGGCATGACTTGTATACTAAATTTAAAATTGCGATTTTGCATTTTATCTTGATAGTCTTAACACATTTCATGGTTAGAGGCATTTACCAAATAACAGGCTGTATTTTTTACCGCTTTTTGTTCTCGTTTTTCTAACAAAACAACACGTTTTTTAGAATGTTTGAACATTTTTAGTATTACTACGTAACTTACTATTTCCTATTTCATCCTAGGCTATATCGTAAAATGCAGATAATGAGAAAAGTGTTCAATAATCTAAAATTTTTTTATAATAACAGACATACGTGTATATGCGCACAGAAGAGGATTTTCAAAATTTTATTAGGCTCCGTTGACAAAACAGTCTGTCAGAAAGTATAGAAAAATATTGAATGTCCACAACGGTGTTGAATATACACAACAATATTAGTTGTGTAACTTATAATTATGAAATATTATTATGACTTTTTTTTTAAATATATAATGTTTCCTTACTATAACTAATTTATTTTGCGCTTTTCTTTCCGACAAGAAACAGCAATGTTTGACTTACATCTTATGCGATGAACAGTAACAAATATGCTGCATTATATTTATCAGTATAACTTTAAACACCGTTCTACTGAACTGATTTGTTTGTAATATGTTTGATAGGTCAAAATGTCAACATTGGAAAAATTAATATACAGGATCTTTAATCTTGTGAATATGTACACTCAGCTGACACAATAAATCTGACAATGTAAACCTGGTTTAGTAGCTACAATGGGTGAGACAGTTCAATCATATTCTAATACATAGGTCGTTCTTCGAACACCATTTATGTATGGACTGTGGAAGAAACGTTTAAATGAATATGTCATTTTTGTGTATAGCTTACGAAGTAAGAGCTTCTAGGGTTCCTTAAAACTTCTGCAATAATTTAATATTTAATAAACTATGACGAATATATGCACCATTTACAAAAGGATTAATATATGAAAGAATAGCCTCATTTGTTTAGATTTGTTCACTTAGTTTAATAATATTTTATTTTTGTAATAAATAATTCTTCAGTATTTAATTATGAAATTCCTTCAAAATTTGGTAGCTCTAAGCACCAAAAGCAGATTCAAAAGCTATGTTATCCATGCTTCAGCAAAATGCATTTTTTTTTGTTATTAAAGAAACTTAAGATGTAGGAAATAGTCCAAACAAATATTTCAGTTTATCAGTAGAGTCTGCTTAAGTGACGAAAGAAAATAACGCTGAGATACAATAATTATTAGGGACCTCAGATTGCCGATAAATATTTAAGTATTGGATACACATGGCTTTAATAGATAACTATACAAGCTCAAAAACCATGAAATTTTGTTAAGCAAGTTAATAATATTGTTAGGCTTAAAAAGTAATTAACATGAGTGGCTACGCGAGGTTTTGCACGCGCTGTGTAAGCAAAAGGATTACGAAATGCTCGCGCGCTCCTTCTCGAGCTTTCCAGACGCGCATTCCAAATTATGCTTGATCATTTACCGGTATCCGGATCACTTTTGTCACATACCATGTCACCTTGATTGAATATAGAAGCGGAATCACCAAAGCCAGCTAGTCAGTTTGGAGTGGCAATTTAATGTGCTTGACGGGCTTTTCGGTATTGCGACATTTTAGTTATTGTGAGCGAGAGTCTGTAATTGGTGAAATTTTTCTATTTAGTGCGACCGTATATATACGGTATATATATTCTTTGTTACTTTACTTTGTGTTAAACAAGGTAAATTTGAAAGAGTGTTCTATGAGAAAGTTTATTGATGGTTACTTTTTTAAATTTGAAATGTTATTAAAATACTAAATGGCGATTTCATCTGCTGCAAGGTATCCTCTTTCTACTCTTTAAACAGTAGTAAATTATATGCATTCATATTAAGAATAGGGGTGAATGAAATAAAGGAGCCCATGCTTTCACAGGCCCAGTACGGTTTCAGGAAGGGCAGATCGTGTTTAGATTGTATATTTTCAATACCCCAGCTCTTTGAAAAGCATAGACAGTATCGGCTGCCCACAGACATAGCTTTGATCGAGTTCGAAAAGGCGTTTGGCAGAATGAATCGGAGCAAACTATGGGCAGCAATGGCAAGGAAGGGGATCCACAACATCTAATTAGAGCATTACAGAATCTGTATATGGAGAATAAAATCTTAATAGAAGTAGGGAGACCGAGAACCGCTCCTAGCGTTGGCCTGATCAATTGTGGAGTACGACAAGGGTATCCATTATCACCTTCTTTTGTTAATTTATATATTGACGATGTCATACAAAACTGGCAGGTGTGTCTTCCAGACCATTTTATGATTGGTCACTCTACAATTCACACTTTGTTGTTTGCGGACGATCAGGCTATTCTGTCGGACTCGGGAAACAGATTGCAGATGGGTGTATATATTTGTTAAATCGAATCTGCAAAGATTCGATATTGTAGATATCCACACGTAAGACCAAGGTAATGGGTTTTCGTTTAACTGATCCCGTACGGGCAAAAATTGTTATGTAGATGGTACTGTCCTGGAACAAGTTAGCAATTTTGAATACCTGGACTACAGTGTATCTTACAATACATGTAACGACGTTGTGAATACGATGCATAAGTTCAACCTCATGTGCGGGACCATTAAGCAAACCCTTAAGTCAACAAGTAAAGGAACGCGCCTATAATTCTATAAGGTGAAGGCTCTTCGCACACTCCTTTATGGGTCTGAGAATTGGACTTTAACGAATGGACAGGCCAGTTGCATCGCAAACCCTTAAGTCAACAAGTAAAGGAACGCGCCTACAATTCTATAAGGTGAAGGCTCTTCGCACACTTCTTTATGGGTCTGAGAATTGGACTTTAACGAATGGACAGGCCAGTTGCATCGCAAACCCTTAAGTCAACAAGTAAATAACGCGCCTAAAATTCTATAAGGTGAAGGCTCTTCGCACACTTCTTTATGGGTCTGAGAATTGGACTTTAACGAATGGACAGGCCAGTTGCATCGCAAACCCTTAAGTCAACAAGTAAAGGAACGCGCCTAAAATTCTATAAGGTGAAGGCTCTTCGCACACTTCTTTATGAGTCTGAGAATTGGACTTTAACGAATGGACAGGCCAGTTGCATCGCAAACCCTTAAGTCAACAAGTAAAGGAACGCGCCTAAAATTCTATAAGGTGAAGGCTCTTCGCACACTTCTTTATGGGTCTGAGAATTGGACTTTAACGAATGAACAGGCCAGTTGCATCGCAAACCCTTAAGTCAACAAGTAAAGAACGCGCCTAAAATTCTATAAGGTGAAGGCTCTTCGCACACTTCTTTATGAGTCTGAGAATTGGACTTTAACGAATGGACAGGCCAGTTGCATCGCAAACCCTTAAGTCAACAAGTAAAGGAACGCGCCTAAAATTCTATAAGGTGAAGGCTCTTCGCACACTTCTTTATGGGTCTCAGAATTAGACTTTAACGAATGGACAGGCCAGTTGCATGAAATGAGATTTCTCAGGCACGTGGCAGAGTATAGTCTCCATGATCATAGAAAAACACAGATATACGAGAGGAACTGAATATTATGAGGATACTCTAGAAGATCGCCCAGTATCTGCTAAATTAGTTGGAACATCTTTACCGAATGGATGACTGCCGCATCCCCAAACAACTCTGGAACTATAAGCCGAGAGGACGGAGAGGTGTGGGACGTCCGAGGAAGCGCTGGAGAGGTAAGCTCTAATCTTTGCTTATTTGCGACCGGAACAAACCATCCTTGGTTTAATCCGTGAAATTGATGATGATGATGATGATAATGATAACTGTTCAAACAAGATAATGCGTGCGACAGCCATAAAATTGGTGTCACAATTGCATATAGGGCATTTAATAGTGGGAAGCAGGCCAGTATGTAGAATGTTTAACGCTATTAATAACTAGTTTGCAAAACCCTTTATCAGCCAGACGTTGGAAGTTTTCCAAGCGCTATTGCGAGCAACAAAGCATCAGAAGAAGCAGAAAGATGACGCGATTCAAAACGCACGTCTAAAAAAACTGAAGAGAAGGCACTCTGAAAATAGTATTGCTTGAAGCAGAGAGATGTCAAAAGAAAAACGCGGAAGGCAGCAAGGCGTTCTTACAAGTAATCAAAAGTTGCTTAAAACTTGAAATTCTAAGCAACTCTATTATATAAATAGGAAATATTTGAAGCAAATTACCCAAATGTGTTTTACAATTGAAATCCAATAATTGTTGCAACTTGGACGTTATTAGAAAGTGTTTAGATCTTTTCCACATATCTAGAATATTTAGTAGTACTAGTGTACTTGACAAACGATGTGATGTTGTTTGAAGTTAATACACAAAGGCAGCAACGTTCTTCTAGAATGACTGACATGGGTGCAATAAATTCATCTGCTGAATATCAACAACTACATTAGCAGGTGTTCAGTGTTTGTTGTTTGCAGCACATTATCTAAATTTCAAATTATTTTGTACTGCGTTGGTTTGGCCACGTGTGTAGAATGAAAGAGGAAAGGTAATCGGGAAGGTAACGGGAGGCAAACCCAGTAGGAGGAAGAGGGAGAGTACGGCCCAGAACGAAACGGGAGGATAACATCAAGAAGAGTGTAGAAGGCAGAGCTGCTACTGTTGTGGGCTCGTGTTATGGTTTCGGTACTGGACAGGACGAGATGGAGAGCTCTCTCGAAAGCCTTGAAATTTGACGGGTAGAAGAGGATGACTGAAAATAAGTTCGTCAATTTTGTATCAACGCTAAGCTAATTTATTTTTGATTGTTGCTGATTGAGTTATACATTCAAAGTTTAAATGTTGACTTCAAGTGGATTGCAAAGTAAAATATTTTGAGTGTAAAGTAATTTTGTTAAATAATGAGTTCAAAATGTATACAGATTTGAACTAACACTCTTCTGAAGTTTGGCAATATAGACTTTAAGAAATTGCATGAAACACAGGCCCCGTCCACGTCCTTTGTGTTTCCTCAAACGCTTGCATGCTTTTACTCATTGAAATATAGATTTCAAATCTGCAAATTTTGGAATTTAAATAATTTGCACATTCCATGATTTTAGCAAGTTAATTACGTTTAAACAAATAAGACGAATTTTATTTTTGTTGACTGTTATTGACAAGTGATCAGCTTAATTAAAGTTAAAAATTTCTTTTCTTTTAGAACTTCAGGAGTTTTAGTATACGACAATCTAGTAAGTCCAATATCACTTTTATTTCATACGTAAACTGCAATATTTTAATTATTATGAAATGAAAACTTCTGTCCTTGTGTCCTTGTGTCTTTGTGATCAATTAACAATTGACACTATGAACTAACAGCCAGGAAAATTGCAATAATGTAAACACAGGCCATGAAAGCTTACGTTTCAAACTCAATTTGTCTTGTTACTTTTAAAAGTGCTTCTGCATTCAACTTATTTTAAAATACATGGACACTATATTTGTATAAACCACCCATGCATTTGTACGATGAGTGATTGTACGTTTCTATTCTGTACATCAGGGCCGGCCCAAAACTGTAGGTCTGACCGGGCCGAGGCACAATTTGGGTCCCCCACCAAAAAAAAATTGTAATGCTTATTTTCTTATCAGTACTAATTTAATAACATTATACTTCAAAAGTTTTATCATGACTATTTTAAACTAGTGTTTACACATAAAGAAAACTATTCAGTAGGTCTACATGAAATTATTTAAATATTTAAAGTTTATACTATATAACTTTTCAAAAGTTAACAAATATTTTTTTAATTTTTCTTGAAACCCATTAACTATCACTAAGGCCTGTTTTTAAAATTTAACTTAATAAAGTTGTAACTTGACTCACCTATATAATGTTTCACATGGACGCTCAATGTGAGTGGAAAACATCAAATAAAAAGAATCAATTTCAAACAGTACGCGTCAGTGAGCGAAGCGCTGTCTTGCCTATCTTGTCTCCGTTTTGTGACTGGACGTGAATGTCAAAATACGTCAAATAATACCGCTTTGTGAAGATTTATATTGATTGTCTTATTATATAGCAAACAGTGGCATTCATTGATAATAGACTAAACTGTTTAAACTGCTTGAGAGAACAACTTAATTTATTAACAATCATAAAGGAAAGAAAAACTTGATTTTTTAAATCCATTATTTTGGCGCCTTCTAAAAATCTGCGCCCGGGCCACGGCTCGGTTGGCCTGTCCTTAAGGCCGGCCCTGTGGACATGCGTTCACCGAGAGACACAGTGTATGATCGTGTGCTGAAGTGCATTTTATAATTAACTGATTGACGACTGCGATATGGTGGCATGAGCTAACAGAAAGTAGGAAGAATTGTGGGATGCATCCGTTTCCTCAGAGTGCGTACATATACATACATATATGCATAGGTTACAATGCACATATAGTATTAAACAGATACATCTCATACAGTTTACTGAGAAAATGATTTGACTCACTATCTTTGACGGAGTGATTAGATTTTAATTAAATACATTTAATAACAGAATTAAAGAGTATAATACACTGTTTAGGCTATTTAAATAGCCTATTAGTATTACCTATTTACATAGCCTAGATTTTAGTATTTACTCGAGTTTATAAAATTATTTACGTGCTATTTTATTACAATTCTACTACTTAAACAAATATAAAACACGATAAATATGCTATTAGTGTAGATCATTGAAGGCTAGTGTGTAAGTTAAGAACCATTCATTTAAAATAACCAGCATAGCATATGGGAAGATCTTGAGATGAATAACGTAGGTAGAATAATATAATATATAGCTAATTTATGTCTCATGGAAGTGAATCTATAAAGCACATTCGTTATTTGATGTGTAGACGTTTTCCACATTGTTACATAAACCTTTTGCACGTGTCAGTGAGTGTAGCGCCTTGGATTTTCAAGTGTTTCTAATACTTCTTAAACTGTACTTCAGTGATTCGCAAACCCAGTCAGTAACGCTACGCAAATTTACACTGCAGTATGAAGCATTTAATACTTGTGTCAATAGTGTATTGTCTGCAGAAAAATATTTTAATTATTGCTTGTTTGTGTTTTCCGAAAGTAACGTCACGTGTGCATTCTGAACGGAAACGTGTTTATATACAAGGTTGTTACAGAACAAAAAACATATTTATTCATACGTTATATGAGGTAACGAAGTTCTGGAGCTTTCAGTCAGTACGACTGTGATTTCCGTCGCACAAAAATGGAACCTGTATTTACGCTACTAAATTATTAAACTATAACCTAATATTATTAAACTACGCCATACAGACGTAAAAATCTGTATAATACTCCTTAATGAAAAAATTAGTTTTTTCATTTATAAACAAACGGCATATTTGTTATTTACATTTGGTTTCAAATTAGTTTCCATTGGATTACATTCTTGATTCATTTATTTATTTCATTATGGTTTGTTGTATGCTTCCTTACTTGCGGATGTTATGTCTTTGCTTATTCAGCGTCAACATACTAGGTCAAGTTGTTAACGTCCCTTGACGTTTAGGACTTGAAAATAGTGGAAACACTGAAAGGCCTCGTCTGGAACATGACAAGTAGCAGTTCAGCAAGTAAACACGGCAAGGTTGGAATTACAGAGACTGCTAATTCAAATAACAAGATGAATATTTTAAAATGTTATACCAACTTTATACAAATCAGGCATACAATGCAGCATAGTTATGCGATACGATACAAAGTATCAACAAAAAGAAAACCCAATCTGTTTAGCCAGGCCGAAATTAAAGTACTGCACAACAGTTGCGTATACCAAAAACTAAGTGACCAAAATAGCCAATAAACAGTCTGGAAAACGGGTACCACTAATAGTTTTGGATAGACCATATTGATACATAATTTGTCGTAAATACTTTAGAATTTATACATTGTCTCATTTGCTGACAGCCTGTAAATTCGTTAAGATTGGCGCCTTATGTTTTTTGAACAAATCGTAAGAGACTAAGTGCTCAAAAAGCAGAAATCGTTTTTTAACAAAATCACATGGAGAAACATCAACAAAACTCTTTAGATATGTTACATAGAATTAAAATAAATTTCTAAATATTTTCCAAGTATGAAGAGAATATTTGTCAACTTGTAAAATAGTTTGCACAAAACGTTTCATATAATGAGGAAGAAAGCCTCCTAACGCAAGAAAATATATTCTTACAATATTCTTACTGTTCAGTCCGTAAACATCACTCTGTGCGTCAAGGCTATTCGACTGGCTGTGAAAGAAGCAAATGCTACAAAGAAGGGAGACATCTTTTGTGATTATTTTCATAGTAGCATGTAATAACAAACACGTGTAAACTTACTTGTGTAATGTAATACAATTGAAACTGCTTGTATTGTGAACTGCTCGCACCTTCCTAAAAAATAAAAAGAAATCAAGTGTTTAGAAATATCTATACATTGTAACGTCACAGAACGTTCCATAAAAGAAATCATTTACATAGTAAGTTATCGTAAGAGGAAGGTGACGTGAACTGTATCGAACCCAAGTAGTCCTAAAAAATTGTGTAAATTTGTATAATAATTATTTCTACTAACATGAAAAACGACCAGACTTTGACTAAGACACAAACCCCATATATATTATTAAAGTGAATAACAGTGAAAAAGCCATAACACACTATAAGAGAGAGAAATAATGTCAGAATCAACCAAAATAAAGTCATTAATTATTAAGTTTTATAACTCTGAATAGAGTATTAAGAACTATTTTTTGTGAATAAATGGACATGATCCATTATTATATTATGTAATGTAAATAAAATAAATGTATTAAATGATTTAAATACATTATTAGAAAGAGTTTAAGTTAGAATAAAAATGATATATTTGTTATGACAAAAAATATTAATGTGTTGGATTTGAGACCATACACCAAGATTTCATGAAAAAATCAATTATTATCAGATTTAAATAAAAACTATATGTAATTGTCAAGCAGACAATAGTGGACAATTTATCTTAAATAAAGGAAGCTGTCAAATGAATAAAAAGCAGCCAAAATAGCCAAAAACAGTACTAACTAAAAACATGTAATAGGCATCTAATATTGTATAATTTATGAATTTGATGTTGCCAAAATGCAACCAAATTGCATTAGAAAGTTGTAATATGATATAAAGCAACTATACTAATATATTTGACTAACTATAACATTATAATAGTCAAGTTATCAAAATGTTTACCTATACCATGTATGGCTGGAACCAATCATCCAGTACAAAAATAATCATATCTCGCTAAATACTTACATAATGCTAACAAAAATAAGATAGAAAGGTACAATACATCAGTATACCTTAATAAGGAACAAACTCAGTTGAAAGTAAAGTCAATTCTAAAATAATTTAACTAATAAGAGTGAGATTTGTCACACTATGAAAAAAGGACATCTCAAGACCAATCAATGATGCTATGTCATCTTGTGATAAATATAATATATGTACAGAGTAACCAGGTATCACAAGAGATAGACAAAATAATAAACTCTGTGTGTACACTAGTGAAATAATACATATATTAAAGAAAAAGACTAATCATTGTATTAGAAAACTGACAAGAATCTAGGCCATGAGCAGAGGCCATATAAAATTGTATTTATTTGTGTTTTATCTATGTTAAAATTTGTTTATTTTGTTGTAGGAAGGTAGTAGTATTAGATGTTTAGCTTGTGGAAGGAACTTAGTAACTCCACAACAATTTTTGTTATAAAAATTGAGTTTTCAATGACAACAACTCAAGGTGAGAGTTGTATATTGTATTGTTTATTAGACTTAATTTAATTAAAAACCAATCATAATTAGTATCGCTAGATTCAGTTTAAAACAGGGAATCTAAATGTATTAATGGCATACAAATTGTGAGTACTAATGTAAAACTGTTTGATAAATACCAGAGTAATTTTTGAAATATCCTTAGTATGAAGAATAAGAAATTTGTTCTAAAAGCTTCTACGGAAGTGAAAATTGTTCCATGACATTCCATTTCGTTTATTCTCGAACAATCTAGAAAGAATTTTACACAAATATACCGGAAGTCGATGAAAACAGTCAACCTAAATTAGTATAAAAGAGAGACCAAATTCGACCCAAAAACACTTGAAACTTGAACTCCAGAGCTGATGCATCTCACACAACACTGATCAACGCAGCTAAGGTGAAACCGAGAGGCGAGAAATCGACAAGACCCGAAGAAAGGCTTTTCCCGTACATAGACATACCGACTGACTTAACCTCAACGAGAATCTACGCCAAAAGTGTCGCTGAAATAGAGCAGTGATACGGCAAATTTTAATAGAAATCACGCAGCCAGAACGTCCACGGCCCAGGAGGGACCAAAAATTTAAATAGAGAACGAATTCTGCTGTGTTCGCATTGACTGACTAACTTGACAATAATCCCCTTCACGTAAACAAACAATACACAAAGCCTTTCTCGTCAACATGGGAATCAGCGCTGCGGTGGCCGATTTCTGAATCAACGCTAAACAGATGATTCGTAGTGGCGGCGTTTGAACGATATTCTACTGCCAAACGTTTTGACAAAAAGTGCGGAAATAGTATACGATCGCAAAATTGACTTAAAATAGATTCAGTGCACATACGAAGAGGCGAGATTGAAAAACTACCCGAGAGGAGTGTCCTGTGCGAGATTAATTATTCATTGGAACGTGAGTTACCAAAATTAAAGTCATTTTTTACCTGGTTACATTTATCACACAGTTGTACTACACATGCCACACACCTTCAAATCACTTAGTTTTTCTTGTAAGGCATCTAATTGATATGTCTTGGTAGTTCAAAGGAGTCACGTCCTGAGAGTAAAGATTTTTTCACATATTAAACTCCATGCTTTTCAACTGAGTAAAAAAATTTTTTAAACACTAGCCGATACTTGATTGGATATATCTAAATATTGTCAATAATAATAATAATAATAATAACTTGTGAATTTTTTATTAACTCTGCAATTGTATAATTTTTTATATGAATGTTAGTCCTTCAGACGATTTGTTTGTTTTTGAAGAACCATTAAAATTACCTGATTTCTTTCAAGCTAAACTGACTTGTTTATTTTTTTTTTCATAAAAGTAAGATTTAGAAAATTTTAATTACTTTAATAATCACATTTATTTCTTGGAACAAACGATTCCAAGTGGCGCCCACAAAAAACATAGTATTAAGTTGTGTTACAGGACTACATCACCGCAGAGGATCCAGTCAACGGTAAGTAACAAAAGTGCGCGGAGGAAACGCCCGACATTTTACAACACAACACACACTTTAAGTCTTTCTTTTCGTTATAAATTGACGACTCCAAAGTGAAGCTGTTAAAGAAGGAACACGATCGCCCTCAAGTTTTTTTCTATTTTCGTTATAACATAAACGTAATACAGAACACCGAACTAGATAAGTGACACTTCATAACATAGAAATTAGTCATGTTTCTGCTCCATGTGTTTTGGTTTTTTATTAACATTCCTCTGTTGAGAGAACATTACTATAAATTGAAGTTTGTAAATATCTATAGAACGGCGAAGTACTTCTATATAACAAAACATTTTTACTTTATTATTTTTCTTTACTTGCCAATCAGATGTTAATTTTTAAACAGCCCTCGTACACGCATGGCGGTATTTAAGACTTTTTATAATGGTGGTGACTCCAAAAGCCCATTAAATTTACTTTATGTTTGGTCGATTCCAAACATTGTCAATTTTATCAATTTTCTTGTTAAGGGTTTCATTGTCCTTTTCCATTTGTTTTAACGTTTCGTTGTTACTGTCAATTTTCTTGTCCATTTGTTTGAATGCTTCTTTCATAAATTCCATTAAGCTCTGTTGATTAATACTCTGTGTTGTTTTATTCGTTTCCGCTGTAGATAGTAATGTTTCTATTTCTGTAACAGGTGTTGCTTCCTTTCCTTGCATGTCTATTTCGATCTCCGTATCCGCGGTTCTTTTACATGATGTTGCTCTTCGTGGCATTTTCGTAGTTTACTGTGGTCGCCGCTAAAGTAGAAAACTGATAAAATAATACAATAGGATAATGCAATATTATTTTCTACTTTCAGCCCCACGTTGGGCCCCAAATTTTTATAATGTAGTATAATTATGTATATATATTTTTCTTGAACGCCTCACGTTGTGAGCACCAAATTGTAATATGAAAATTAAATATAACTGTATGAACTGAATTAATAATTTATTCAATTTCATCTATTCTATGGTTAATGTAATGCTGTAATTACTGTTGTTTAATTATATTCTCACATTATTGGATGCCAAATATGTAATGAGAATAATATAGAATATGAATCAATAATTCTATATTAATCTTCTCTATTTTGATTAACTAATTTATTTTTTTCTATAAAGATAACATTCGGTTTAATTTGTAATACAAAAAATTCAAAAAACTCTTGAATTTGGACGCCAGAGATGTGATCTCAAAAATAATGAATATGTGATCTAATTCACTTAAACCAAATAATTAACAACGAAATAATTACACAGCTCTTTCTTCAATTGAAGTATTGAATTCCTTTTATTTATTTCTTTTTGTATGTTAGATTTTATGATTTAATTTAATATCAACAGTTCACCTCAGCTATACTATTTTTTTGTAGTCGGTAAGTTGGCAATACTATCTCAAGGAAATTGAATAACACATTTATATTAAATATATAGGGAAGACGTTGTAGGCTTTGTTTTCGAATTTATGTAATTAAGATATTATTTAATACTGAACCAAAGTATAGCTTGTGAGGTGTCTACTTAATAAGCACAAAACGAAGAGTTTATATGTATTAATGTAATTTAGATCATATTTAGTATAAGGTCAGAGTTGTGTAACAAAATATTAATTAGTTGGTCTGGCGGACAGTCAACCATGTTTAGTAAACAATGCAATTATATTTTGACCAATCGGAATTTATCACATTTTGGGACAGGGCGCCAGAAAAAGTATGAAAAGAGTGTTACTTTATTGTTGGAAGCTGAAGGGTAAAGAAGTCTCTCTGTACCAGTCCGTATAAATAATCTTAAGTTCTGAATTAATCCTGTGAGAGGTTAGGTCAAACGAAAGTAGGTCAGAGAAATTAAGTGTTTTTAAATAGTGTAGTGTCATCAAGAAAAAATATTCATAAAGAATATTTAGCAATCTTTAAGTACTAGCGAATCTTTCAAGCACACAAGATACAGGACGAACCGAGTACAGAACCCTCTGGGACGCCGGCGACAACATGTCAAACTGCAAAACCCTGAAGGTTCGGTCGCTGAGATAAGAACGGATGAAGCACAGTATAGATGGTAGAACTGGAGAATGGGCGAGTTTGAAGGGAATGCCTTCGTGATAGTCTTTATTAAAGGCCCTGCTCACATCCAACAGGACAGCGGACGTAGCCCCTTTCCTGTTGGCGGCGTTAGACATATTCGTGATAGCGGACTAATTGAAGAGTGGTCGGGAGTCCTCTGCGGATAAAAACTTCCAACAGCGGCGAGATATGGGCGAGCAAGAGGCGCTCGATGACCTTGGAGATGCCTGGTAAGAGAGAAATAAGACGATAGCCTTTAGGAAGCATTCACGGCTTGGGAATCATAACGATGTTTACGTTTTCCACATGTGGGGAAACACTGTAGCCGGAGACAGTGCGTCCAGCTGCCGACCGGGAAAGGGGAAGTGTGTTGGACCTTCTGGGCCGATCGCTTGGAGTTCCGGGTCGTCAAAGACACCCGTATGCGTTTTCCATAAGCGTTGGCAATCCGGCTGTTTTATCTGGGATATTTGGTGTTGAATTGTTGGCTACAATGTTAGAGAGCGGTGGTCGAGGAGAGCCTCCCACTCCTCGGACGATGGCGCTGACCGCAGGCCAGGCCTGAGATATTCCGAAACGAGGCGCAACTCCGAGCCGTCTGCTTCCAACGCCATCGCACAACCTCAATGACAAAGATGTCTAAAGAGGGTAGTAGCCTATGGGATATCCACCTGTAGACCAGTACAGCACTACTCCCCGACGGGAGACAGCAAGGCCCGTAGGGGCCTATCCTGATTATAACAGGTATGCGCTGGAAGGTAAGACTTATCGTAATGAGCCAGTTGAGTCTCGCAAAGAAGTACGGCATCAGCGTCGTACTCCTTTACTAAAGCCATCAGTTCAGATCGTCGGCGGAGATCTTTATGTGTATTCTACGCAACGATCCGCAAACTGAGTAATCGTTACAGTACAACACGGACGCTGGGTGACGGAAGGAACAGACCTTTGGTAGTTTCTCAAATGTTACAGAAAGTCTTCGACAGCGTATGGCACAATGGGCTTTTTTACAAATTCCGGGATGCCCATCTCCCAGACTGCTACCTCCATCTGATCGCTAGCTTTTTGACGGAGGAGACCTTCTGCATGCAAATAGGTGATTCTGTATCTTCTGAGAGACGAATCACAGCTGGCGTCTCTCAAGAATGTGTTCTCGACCTCCCCTGTCCCTTGTCTATGTCAACCTTGTACCGAGACAGTCTTTTTTGAGTCTAGATAGCCATATTTGCTGACGACACGGCTGTTTTTACAGCAGATCGTAACGCAGAACGGACCGTCCTATGACTACAGGATCAGCTCGATTTGCTCAGTGATTGGACTGATAGCTGCAAGCTCTCTTTAATCGCGATAAACAGTGTAGCCGTCCTACCCTCTAAGCAAGGGAAATATCCGTGGAGGCAACTTTGCACCGGCAGAACGTACTGTATTTTCGCTGGTCCAAAGAAGTGAAGTAACTCGGTGTACACCTAGATCCTCGGCTCACCTGGTGTAGGCCTACTCACGCCAAAACATTTTCTTATGACGTCACAACCTAGTGTGGTCGTAGCCTACTCTATTGTTCTCCTTTATTCCGTCTCTTTAACGAACAACATTCTCCAGACTCTCTCGTTTATGTATCTGAAGTCAACCTCTACATCATCTACCTATCTTTTCCTAACTCTTCTCCTAATTCGTCTGCTCATTGGTTTTTAGTCTGCGATTCATTCCTTGAGTTACTCGCAACTATTTTTTTTACAAGATATAGTATTGAGACTAATTCCTAAAATGGAGGACCAGTTGCTTTCGCTAAAGCTGCAGATGCCTAGCCTGCCCTTTTAGTTTTTCTTCAGTGCGGTCTTAGCTTTTGTTGAATCACCAAGCCGGCAACCCCTATATATGCAAGACAGCACGGGGCAATGCTTATATAATGGTGGTATTTACTTTACATTGTGAAACATCGTCATAAACCCTCTGTGGTTTTTAATAGGTGTGATCTCGCTAAAGGTTACCGCTCTACACACCGGCAATTCTGTCGACTTTGTCTGGGACTTCTTGTTCTATTCACAACTAATCTAGGTCATTCAGTACCCGCCACCTGTGACCTTCTATGTCGTCATATCTTATCCAAATCTTTGTAATGTTCTTTCCATGATTCGTTTATAAGTCTTGTATTAAAACAGACACTTTTATACATTACGAGGTTGTGACGCATTGGCATTATTTGTGGTGTTTGTAATCACAGTGAACTTCATATCTCTTATACGCGTGTAACGTGTTTACACATCGCTATGAAAACAGCCAAATTAAATTTAAGTAGTGTCATCTGAAGAGAAAACATTGATTTCTGCTTAATAATAATTGGTTTAATGAACTAACAGTCTATTTTATAGTTTTATAGTGTGCACCGCATTTTCGGAATATATAATTCAATGTCAAATTATGTCTTTACAAAATTTCAAGAAGTTAGATTCGATAAAATTGTAACACTAATATGCAGTAACTCATATGCTGTTTATTTACTTACTGTAGTTTGTCATATTTAATATGTTAAGGATAGTATTGTAAGGGAAGACAAAAGGACTCGGATAGGGGCTTGTGTACCACATAGTAGAAAATTATGATGTTTTGAAAGCTAACCTCTTAATTGTCGATTACAGTGTAAATGTTGTAGGATTTACTTATTTCAGTAGCGTGGCGTCCATGTAATCGCTGTTTTCGGCGGCAACAGTACAGGGTTGTCAAAAGCACTCCACGGTAGATCAAATACACAGACTAACAAATGTTATCAATAAATCGCTGGAATCGAAGATGTCCTGCTCAGGTGTGTTTCTCGACGTTTCCCAGGCATTTGACAAAGTCTGGCATCTTGGACTCTTATATAAAATAAAGAAAAATCTGCCACATAATTGTTACCGTATCTTACATTCCTACTTAGTGGGCAGAGTGTTTCAAGTCAAGTACTCGGATGCTACTTCTCCTCTATTACCAGTGGGGTCGGGTGTTCCGCAGGGTAGTGTCCTGGGTCCTCTGCTCTACCTCCTGTTCACCTCGGACTTACCGTCAGCAAGTGAAACCACTGTTGCTACCTACGCCGATGACACAGCGATCCTAGCGACACACTCCGACCCCTCAATGGCATCTCTTATACTACAAGAATCATTAAACAGCGTTCAGTTATGGCTTGATAATTGGCGCATAAAAATCAATTCATCCAAGCCAGTCCACATTACCTTCACCACACGTAAGGGAAACTGCCCTCCAGTCACAATTAACGGTCAACCAGTACCGCAAGCTGAAAGTGCTAAGTACCTTGGGATGCATCTGGACAGGAGACTAACATGGAAAAAACATATAACATCTAAGAAGCTTGAACTTAATCACAAGGTCAGAAACATCTATTGGCTTATAGGCAGACAATCACGGTTAAGTCTCGTCAACAAACTCTTGATCTATGAAGCTGTTCTTAAACCGGTATGGACTTATGGTATTCAACTTTGGGGTACTGCAAGTACAAGTAATATTGAGATTATCCAGCGCTTTCAGTCCAAAACACTTAGATCAATAGTCGACGCTCCTTGGTTTGTCTCAAATAACTCTATACACCGCGACCTCAAAGTTTCAACCGTGAAAGTAGAAATCATGCGCCTCTGCAGGACTCACATCTCCAAACTAGAACAGCATCCCAACCACCTGGCAATTAACTTGTTAGACAACAGCGAAGATATTTATAGACTAAAGAGCCACAAACTATTAGACTTACCATTCAGGTTTAACTCATAATGTATTCTCTGTATTTTCTGTATTGTACTGTCTGTGATATCTGTTCTGTATGTTTTTGTATTCGTGTCATTCATACGTGTTAATGTCAACCTGTATATGTGCCTTATGGGCCCAGTGTTTAATATTTGAACTTATTGTATCATGCCAGCAGGAAGTGAAAGTGACTTTTGTTCATTTGTTTACATGCTTTTATCATTTAGTTTTGTACTTTTTTACCTCTTTAATCAATTATCAAAAACAAGAAGAGCTGTCAATGGTCAGCTCTTCATAATCCTGTGTGTGTTGTCAGCCAATTTGTTAAATGTTCGCTCAGTCGAAAAAAAAAGCAGTACAGGGAACAAAAGAAAATTATATTAATTATATCACAGAATAAATACTTTAGTTATTGAATAATTTGAAATCCCAAAGATATTGGTAGATAAACTTGAAGAAAACCAAAGCATTGATTTCGTTCACTGTTGTGTACTTGCACCGTCTTGTGTTGTCCGCTCAGACATCGTCAATGTTATACTGCGTGTGGTCATTGACCTCGTAATAGTAGTCACTGTACAAACTGTGGAGGAGGGACACATTCGTCTACCCAATGTGTTGCCGCTGTATCAACCGGCAAGACGCTCAGTTAGCAGCTATATGTTCGTTTCGGAAACAACGTGCAATTACTACATACTTATTTGTGTTTTGTTCGTTTAGTTATGTGTTTCTCTGTTTGTCTTTATTATTTTTAATTCGATTATTTGTGTCCTGTGTAAGTATAATGGAGTCAGATTCCGTTGAACCGGGATCCTTTTCTTTAGTAAGCGAATGATAGAAATAATCCGAAACAATATTTTGGCTCTGAAGAGAACATTTAGTACAAAAAAAATTCGAATTAATTTTTAGGCTAACTTTTAGGCCTATCGCAACTGGCAACAGCGGTTATGTACCCACCCCACGTCACTGTTTATTTTCTAAAACAAAGTAAAATGAGTAAACTGAGAAAAGTATTATAATTCCTTACAAACTATTGCAGTGATTCGTTTTATCGTATAAGTCGAATTTATCAGCAGAATATTTACACGCGCATTACGTGTTGTCGAGACGTTAGATGCTCCATTATCTTGGTTCAATAACACGCACTATTTGCCGCAGTCTCTGTTCGGCTTTTACCGCTTTATTTTTAGTTTGGGCACACCCTCGTTCAAATATTATTCTGTCTTCGTTCTTTTTTGACAATTTCGTTGGAATGTACGTTACACGAGATTTCTACACGACTGAAGGTCACGTCCTGAGACACATTATATGTGTGCGTGTTTGTACAATGATTGCAAAATGAAAACTTTGCACAATACAGCAGCGTCAGCAGACGCCGATTCTTTCGTAACCATAATAATAGTATAAAAACATTCTACAGTATATCCGTATGCCTGCAGGGGCATGCCTCACTGCACCAGTTTATAACCAAGCTCTGTAAGCTCTGTACAGAATATATCCGTATGCCTGCAGGGGCATGCCTCACTGCACCAGTTTATAACCAAGCTCTGTAAGCCCATTACAGAATATATCCGTATGCCTGCAGGGGCATGCCTCACTGCACCAGTTTTATAACCAAGCTCTGTAAGCTCTGTACAGAGTATATCCGTATGCCTGCAGGGGCATGCCTCACTGCACCAGTTTTATAACCAAGCTCTGTAAGCTCTGTACAGAGTATATCCGTATGCCTGCAGGGGCATGCCTCACTGCACCAGTTTTATAACCAAGCTCTGTAAGCTCTGTACAGAATATATCCGTATGCCTGCAGGGGCATGCCTCACTGCACCAGTTTTATAACCAAGCTCTGTAAGCTCTGTACAGAACATATCCTTATGCCTGCAGGGGCATGTCTCACTGCACCAGTTTTATAACCAAGCTCTCTAAGCCCTGTACAGAACATATCCGTATGCCTGCAGGGGCATGCCTCACTGCACCAGTTTTTTCGATATTGTATAGGCTACTCTAATTCAACATATATGAGCCTATAATACATCTTTGTTAACTTTAAAACTTTTTGTTTCTTTTGTTTAGCTTCCAGATTTTTAGCAGTAAGGTAGGGTAAGGTAACTTGTTTTTGCTTATAGTGAATTTGTATTAATAGTTAATTTTATAATATTACAGATGTAGGCTAATAAGGTATATAACGTTTTCCAGCACAGATACCTTTACGTTTAGGGCTCCATATACTGAGAGTTGGTTTGAAGGGTCTCAAAAGAAAATACTGCAAACATATTACTATTTTAATACGCGACAACATTATTTCTATAAAGTAGTGAATCAACAAGAAGGTGGCGAAAACAGGATGTTTGAGGCATAGAATGGTGACCTTTCTGTGTGACTGTGTCAATATGGTTGACAAACTACCGTATACTGAAGAGTTACGTAGGGGCGACTAAACGGTGAGGATACGTCAGAACAAGATTTCAGACACTACCTAAAAATCTGGAGTTTACTTAGATATTAGTCATTAGGAAACTATTCTGACCTCTAAAATATCGAAGTTGTCTTACTCCCAGCTGGTGTATTAAAGGTAGAACCAAATGTATAAGAAACTGGAATTTGGTTCCTATTATCCATCACAATAGTAGGTACGCTATGCTAAAGCAGTCTAAAGTTAATATTGACAATCTTGAGAATCACTTATTATTCAATGTACCTAACAAATTAGAAACTTTTTCGGCGGGAGTGTCTCTCAAGCCATTAAAAGATGTTTAAAAGCCTGTGAGGCAACAAGATTCAACGAACATAACAACGATGACAACCATTATTTGTACGTTAATAGTAACACCTTGTACGGATGAGGTCCGCATTAAAGTTTGCCCTGTAAGGACATTATAGAGAGGGATTCTAATTCCAACTCTATAGGCCATAGGAAGGATGTGTATAAAATTGAAACAAAGACGAATAGTACGGTGAAACATTTGAGTGGGATTTCAACGCTGCTACGATGTGCCTAATGAGCACAAAGATTGCCGACATGCTCCAGAATAAAGCACGCACTCATTAGAACCTGATGGAACTGAATTTTTCTACATGTTTTAGATACTCAGAATTGAAAGTTATAGGTCAAAGGTTTATTTTACAGAAGAAAAACATCTCCCATTGTGATTGTATAACAGACATGAGTAGACTAACGTTATTTCATTTATGGAATCATTAGAATAATTAGTCACTTTTCAGGGATCGTAGCAAATATAAAAATCAGGTTAAAGAATGACTGATGTAAAATATTTGAAGATACATATTTCTTAACCTCCGTTTAACGTGAAAGGATCCTAATTTAATTGGATAATTATAAATTTCCAAATGCCGCTAACTAAATAGTTTTAGGAGTGCATGTTTGAAGACGTTTTACCTCATAACATGAAAACTTTTTACGATAAAAGTAAAGGTAAATATATTCGCACGATCAATAACTTGAAAAACTTACAAAGAAAAATTAGTGGGATTGAAGATGATTTTGTAAATTAACAAAACACTCTGATAAACACACAGTACAATTTTATTGAAACGTTAAAGTCAGACGTCGTTTTGTAGACAAAAAATCGAAATTTACTGAAACGTTAGTTTTAATGAAACCTTCTAGCCATAATTACTGTCGTTATTACGTAACAAATACTAAACAAGGAACTTTAACACGCTATTTTAGGATCTTTGCACTTGGTTTCTTAATATGTTTTGTCCACTTAAAGTTAGAAAATAACTTCAGTTCTATTAATTTTTATAACGGAATGCAGAAATCTCTCATGTACAAAGTTCACTGAGACTTTGACATCTTCTACTATCTATGGAGGCAAATAGCGCAAAATATTTCTCGTACGAAATAATAAACTTTAGACGTTTTAATTATCTTTTTCAGTAACTAAAAATATCTATTAAGTTTTCTTTTACTCAAAAGCTGACAGCGCAATTTTCCATCAATTTTGTGAGTCGGTTTTATCTACCAAAATTTAATATATACAATTCTCTCAGAAAAGTTAAAATAGAATTGACAACCCGTTCGTATTAGCTGATAACGAAAGATGTCTTTAAACGTCTAAAGCCTACTAACATAGTAAGCTTCTACAATGTCACTAATGACTTTAGGTACTTTGCTCAAAATTTCTCCATCGATTAGAAGACGGTGAGTGGACCAAAATCTGTTACAAGGGTTTAAGTGCAGAACTTATTCGTAAATGTAAAGTAAAGTCAACTGAAAGTTTTTTTGTTTTCATAGTGGTCTGTTCGAATAAACAAAGTCTATTGGGATGAACATGTACCCCTGTATACTATTTAAGGCAAGCAGTAATAAAACTTTGTGTATGGGTTAAAGGGGGCTTTAGTTTCACTAACGGAAATCCGAATTACACCAAGAAAAGGTGCAAAAACTTATGAGACTTATGTGGCTATCTCACATGACGCAGAGCGGTTACAGAATTTGCTAAATAGCCTTGAACGTATACCAATATGTTACATTAAGTTTAGGTGTGTTAACAAATGTATTAAACAAATTTTAAACTTCTTTATTCAGCAAAAGTGACAAAACTGCTTCCATTTAAATCTTAGCAGTATATTGTCTCGTCTGTCCATATGTCGACATCTGTTCGTACAGAAATCGTTAGCTTGTGTGATATTAAAATTTATATTAATTTTATGCATGGAGGTATGAAAACAGTTTATACGGCACGCAACTGCTGACGTTAGCTGACAGTCAAGAAAGTATTACCATCATTCCGACCGGTGCGACATGAATATTTTTCTACAGAATCCTTCAGATTGTGACAGCTGTACAAAATGTCTAATACTTTTATCTATAGCATACCTCAAGCACCATATAAAATTTGCTGTAATGCATTTATTTTATTTTCTCCAAAGAACTGAACTTAAGGTAAGTACTATGTATATGTATTATGATATGTGTGAGTGTGTGTGTGTATGTGTATGTGTGCGTGTATGGAAATTAATATTAGTCATATTAGTCTTATATATATTTTTTATTAATAATAATTATCATCAAACTCAACGTTTAAACCAAGAATGGTTTGTTCCGGTCTCAAATGGGCAAATATATTACAGCTGGTCACTCCAGCGCTTCCTCGGTCGTCCCACGCCTCTCCGTCAGCTCGGCTTATAGTTCCATAGTTGTTTAATGATGCGGCAGTCATCCATTCGGCAAAGATGTTCCCATCTATTCAGCCGATACTGGCGATCCTGTAGAGTATGCTCATAATATTCAGTTCCTGCCGTATATCTGTGTTTCTTCTATGATCATGGATAGTATACCCTGCGACGTGTCACGGGTATTAATAATAATAATAATAATAATAATACAAAAATCTTTCTTACAAGAATATATGTTGTATTTATTTTTTGAGTATTCACAGTGTTTCGATAGTTTTAAATATCATCAACAGAAATTAAAAATAATTAAAATTTATTTTTTTTTATTTCAGTACCATCAAAAAAGATGACGTTATTTTTTAAAGCAGATTACTCCCATACAACATGTCAGAATATTTCGTCAGGGACATTTGTAACAAGTATCAGGATCACAAATTTCATCATCCGGTCTAATAAAAGACTATATGTTGTATGATTCTGCAACATGAAACATAAAACATACTAGTTGGTCATCGAAGACGATAAGAAATGTCATTACTCTTCCATGTTCGCTGTTAGGTCTGCGGACAGAAATGTGAACGAAAAAATAAGTGGACGAGAAATTGTTTAGATGCTGTGGGCGCAGGCGCAGATGGAAAACAAATTCGTTGCTGAACATTTTTGAGGGCAGAAAAGACAGAAGAAACTGTGAAGACAGTTTTATTCCATGGCTTTTTCAGCTTTTATTTGTTTGCGTAATTTTTTACATAGAAAAGGACTAGTATAATTTTGAAAATGTTACGTTTATATTGAATTTAAGATTAATATTTAATTAACATTAAAATATAGTATTCTAAATATAATTTACCTTAATTTCCGTCCAGTGACGTCAAGCGTAATTTGTATTTGGTTACGCGTTTCAGGCCATGTGGCCCATCCTCAGACCATCACTCCAAGAGGAGCTCGTTAAAAAATAAAAAATCCACATAAAACAAACACATAATAAATAAATACAAAAATATATTAAAACATTTAACATTTTTTGTATTTATTTATTATGTGTTTGTTTTATGTGGATTTTTTATTTTTTAACGAGCTTCTCTTGGAGTGATGGTCTGAGGATGGGCCACATGGCCTGAAACGCGTAACCAAATACAAATTACGCTTGACGTCACTGGACGGAAATTAAGGTAAATTATATATAATTATCATACAGTGACCTGGACCGCTTTAAATATGTTTAAAGTATTCTAAAGTATTTTTCGTATGCTAAAACTTGCATATAATTTACATAAAATACATATTTATTTGTTTTATTGATTGTAATGTTTTTAAAACGCTGATGAATTCTTGTGTGCCAAGTAATAATAAGTAAGAAAAAAGAATTAATGTGTGTTGCTTGTGCGTGTGTACGTGCGCGCGCGATTGTTTAGCTACTGCAAATACAGGAATAGATAGGAATTTTTAATCCAGTAATGGGTCATTTGAACTCCACAGAATTTGTTAGAACCGCGAAGAACACAAATGCTAATCGTTAGAAAGAGAAACGCTAAGGACAGTTGGTAGATAAAAGATTTGTACTGCAATTACAAAATTACAACAGGAAGCAGGAAAACACAACCAGAAGCATATAAATTTATATTTGCCAGATACAAATTAACAATTAACACTCGTCACTAAATAAGATCGTCTAATATTGCACTAATTAAACACTGACACAATAGTACTCGTACCCCTTCTGTATGCCCATTATGCCTATTTTACCTTCCAACTCAACTGCTGAAACAACCTGGTGTTGCTAGTTATTTACCAACTAATGTCTGCAAGAGTAAGATCTACAATCTTCCAAACGCCTATGCACAAAGTCCGATCGTCTCCTAGAAGGCCAAGACAAACATAGGCCTTCTGCTTCACGTTACAATAATTTTTCTTCACTTTGCTCTTACATAAAATACGACAGATGTCATCTAAGGGTACATACGTTACCCATAGGAAAAAACAGTATGAACACACTATTGTAAATTACAGTGTATAGAATAGGTAGCATTGCTAATTTATAGAGTACAAAAGGAAATTAAGCAATGAGCAGAACGTAAATACTACAAAAGTTTTTTTTTCATACGCAAAATATAAAAAGGTGTTGATTTAAACATTATGTTTAATTTAAAAATTTCGAGAATCCTGTTAATGCACAGTGATAATGCTTAGTAAAGCCTACAACAAACTAGATGACATTCTCAAATATGTGTATTAGTTGAAAATTAAAGTATGTGAAGAGCTAATTTCTGCCTTGTCGTTTTAACGTTGTTTAGAGCTTATATATTCAGTTGACAAGAAGTAACAACTACACTGCTTTTAATGAAACACACACACACACACACACACACACACACACACACACACACACACACACACACACACACACACACACACACACATATATTGCAACAGTACAGTTATGTTGAGTACTGTGCATTGCATTGAGTATTTTAAATAAGCAATTAGAAGATATAAATAACGCATTTGAATAATAATAATCATTCAGACTGCAATATAAATTGTAATCGAAACACCTGACTCTCGTGTTAGGACAGGGAGCAAAGCAGCTGCTCTCTGCATGTGTGTACACAAGTACGTGTTTGTGTGTGTGACGACCGGTTCATTCATGAAAGGCGCCACCCTTTCGATAACGATATAAATTAATTGTATTTAATTAATTTACTAGGCTTGTGTGCATAGTAGCGAAAAACTGAAGACACCAAAATGTGTGTTAAAATAACACAAACACATAGATAAAAAATAGTGAAAACGAAAAAAAGTGAAATGATAAGAAGTTAAAATTTAATAGTAATTAGATTAATTAAGACAAAGAAAAAACGGTTTTGTGCATGATGAACGCCTAAAAATTAACGATCGAAGGAATATCGTATAACGTGTCAAAGACTTCGCGAAGACGAGCAAATGAAGTGTCATTAGAAAGCGGGATTAATAGTGTAAGTGGACGAGCCTCTCTTGTTTCTAATTTAATATGGGGTCTGGTTGTTCCTTTTATTATAATTTGTTAATGATTAATGATTATTTAAAGGTTAATGATTATTTTTATTAATTAGGTTAAACATTTTTTCACCTAATTCGGCTCGAACGTTGGTCGCCAATTTGTAAGTATTCACGTGTAAGCCCCCGTGTTATTTTGCCACACGTTGGATGCATCAATTTATTAGTAGACGAAATCGTCTGGTTTATAATTATTATTCTCAGGGTTATTAATTATTATAGGGTCTTGTTGTTCGTTTATTATTATTTTTCGAAAGCTCGTTCTTTATTATTAAGTTGTGGGTTAGTGATTTATTCCACCCAATTCAACCTATTGTTGAATCCGGTAGTGAATAAATCGGTTACTTACACTCTCTATCGTCGTTTAATTGTGTCAGTTTATTTAGTTTAAAATGTTTTTTAATTCACTTTCACGAGTTGATTCGCTGGAAGTTCCGTTGACTCTTCGAATATCAGCTGTGGTGAGTTGATCAGTAATGTTCTGCCTATACACTAACATAAACATACATAGACAAGATATTTACTATAATTTATAATGTGTAGCAATATGTATAGGATGGTGCGGTTGGTAAAAATCATTCCATTTGAATGTCTGCTCTTGAAGTCTGGTACCAACCGTCTCGGATTTCTCACTAAGCTGTATCTACTGTTTACAATAAAAGCCAACTATTTTAAAGGTTCATATGACAATAGTGGTTTATTCAACTCTAGAACAATTAAAATTTGATACAATAAGATAATTTACTTTCCTTTTGGTTAACAATTAAAATAGAACATGGACTCTAAAACATTTAAAAATCTGAGGTTGGTATGACTGCATTTGGCTAGTCGAATATTTTCTGTTAGTAAACAAATAGGTTATAATGTTTTATAAAACTTGTAGTGGTAGTAGTAGTAGTACGTTCTTTGAGTCTGCAAAATACACATATCTAATAAAAAGTGCTACTGTTATAATAAGTAGACAAAACTTAAAATCATTGATGGTTAACTTGAAATAATATAAAATATGAACAACTGTTCATGGTTAATCTTGGAAGTTAATTCAGGTTCATGTAACCTTGTTTGTTAAAAATTTATTAGTTATTTTTCATTGATGCATTAATTCTTTAATATGTGATAATAATTATTTAGATTCAGTGTCATGGTTTTGACTCATCTCCTAGATTGGATGTACATAACACAGGTACATGTAATTCATTTGATACATTTAGGTTACCCTCTTGTGTAACTCTTAGTTTAATTATTAAAATAAAATATAAACATCCTTAACTTCCTACTGGTTAGGGTACAGGTTCCCTTCATTGGTTATACAATGTCTTTGCTTACGCTAATACATTAGAATCATTTCAGTAGTTAAAATTGTCGTTACTGAAAGCGTTCAATTTTTTCATTGTTTATCTATATTTCTAAGTTCCCTTCCTTTTGGAATTGGGCAATTTACCGATTAACTGACGTTAATTCGATTCGCGATTAGCGTTTTTTCTTATATATTACTTGACAACCATAGTATAATAGTTATGGGTATTGATACTTGCGTAACTGGTCGTTCGTAGGATTTACACTTTTTCGTAATGTTTTCAATTAATTAAAATTCTTTAATTAATTAATTAATTAATTTTAATAACAGCACTGCACTCACTCCTATGCGCATATACTCCGAATTAGTTCACTTGAAAATATACTGCACTATCTTCTTCAGTTGTCATAACCTCCACTCAAGGTTTGAGGTTAGTGCGTGTGTTTACAGCTGTTAGCTGTCAAAAGCACGTTTTTCTGGACGATCGGCGAGCAGGTAGTTGCTCTCGTTGCTGGTGAAAAACTGTCTCCGATTCTTCTGTCGGAATGATGCATTTCGTATTTTTTATAGGATCTGATTGGTTAATAATTTTTAATTCGTCTAACCTCGGCGGGTTTCGTTAAAATAGACGCTTAAAGTCGCGTCAGTCGCTGGTTTTGAGATTATGAATCCGTGGTTCACAGACCCAAGTGCAAGGGCTAAGCATCTCACAATTATTTTTATAAGTCAAATATCTTAATTATAACTGCACTGATGTTATTTTTATTACCCTTATCGTTTCTATTTTTTAATGACAATTATTTTGAATCCCCTCATTATATATTTCGGATTCGGGGTTGCTGAAATCGCACTTGGTATAAATACATAGTGTCCATTAAGCTATTAATTATTTTTAATACATTGGTTTTATTCCATATTTGATGGTAATAACGTATTCTTATCTTACTATTCGCTTTTCCCTTAAAACTATGCAGTAATAATTACACTATGTCTGTTTTCATAGGTTCAATCCTAAGTCTATGGCTATACATATTGTTTATTACTTATATTATAATAATATTAATATTTAATTACTTTCCAATAGTGCGTATTTACACTTTATTGGTTTTAGTCACTATTGATAGCGTTCTTTTCCTTATATTATAGGTTTATTGTCTTAATTATGGTTTGTCAAGTATGTTTGCCATACTTCATGGAGTTACATTATTATATGCTTAATACTCTTTCCATATTATTTTTATTGTTGTTTAAATGACTCTTACAATGGTTTTAATGACATTGTTCTTAATGTGCAGCAGTTTATTCTGCATTTGTACTGGTTGTTATCTAATCTTAAATGTTATTAGGATTAGTTGCAGCTAGTTGTTAATATAGTTTTGTTGTTATTATCGTTATTATTATTATTTAGGTAGTTATATTTGTTGAATTTATTCAATTGAACGGTATCCTGTCTCACTCAAAGTTGTCAGTTGAGTTACTACTCTTATATAATAAGTTTACAACATTATTTGGTTGCATCAGGCATCCTTGCTATAACAAGCATATAGTTACATTGGATTACATTAATATAGCTTTTATATTTATCCATTACATCATCTATTGTATACAAAACGTTCCTTATATCATCTAGTTACTTCACATTTTAATACATTCTGGTTTGATATTATTTTGGCTTTGTTTTTCTTCAGTTTTAGTGAAAACTGGTTGCCCAGATTAGGTTATGTTGCATACTAGGTAGCATTAATGCGTTGCTGCTGGATTTGTATTTCTGCACTATATCTGATTGATTTGCTTTCTTTTAATGTTGGTACATTTGTTGTTAGTTATTATAGTACCTTTCGTTTACCTTTTATTGTCTTAATTATTGTTAATTAGTGGGTTTTTTCTAACATCAATTCCACTGTACAACTGGTTATTTATATTTTGGACATAGTCTTCTTTTTATGTCTACACATCATTTAGCTAAAATAAACTTATCCTAGTCTTATTCATTTTCTTGGTTATTCTTTATTTACAATAATTAGTCCTTATTGATTACAGTTTATTTTACATGGACAAGGAATATATTCACTAAATGAGTTGTGGTCAGTGTTGACTTTACCATACAGCTTAGGGATTTATATTATGTAATGAATTAACATTTCTTCTTTCTTCTTGTACAATTATTCCTTCCTAGGTTTATGTTAGTTTGTTATATTTCATTTTATTTCCCTTTTTGTGTCTGGTCTGGATATCTTTGTTCTTTTCTTCACTGATCTCTTTCTCACTCTTATTTATTTTATACATATGTTGTTTTCACTTGTTTCCTTCTGTTCTTCTTTCTTCCTTCTTGAGGTCGTTATTGTTGTTTTCTTCTCACTGACTCTTCTTTCTTCTTGATATAGTCATCGTGGTGTCCTTTTCAATGATTCTTTTTCCTTCTTTTGGTTCCGTTGTGTTCTTCTCACTTATCTATTGGGTAAGGTATGTCAGTCGTCTCGTTGTTAGTCTTCTTTTCCTCTTTATCGGTACATTTACTAGTAATTCCTTTTTTATGATAATTCACTTAGTTTAACATATAATACTTTCTCCTTCATTATCCATGGTGGTATTCTTGACCTTTTATGTATTCCTAATAGTAGTGGCTTTCAAATTAATTGTTGGTACGTTGGTGTATGTAGTGTCATATGTACCGTTACAATAGTGACGCGCTCGACAATTGCGAACAGGCAGAATATTGTCGAGACATGATTTCGGTGCCTTGGGTATAAATACGAGGACGCGCAATCATCGCTTTCTTACTCGTCAGACCATCATAGCAGCCGGAGGCGCTGTCCAAGGGCTACAACTCTTTTGGTTCAATCATCAGGTCTGCCGGAGGCTATGTCCAACTACTAGAGTGTCTAGAGTTGATCGACAGTCAGAGCAGCCAATGCAGCAGAGTACGAGCAGCTAATGCAGCAGAGCCAGAGCAACTAATGCAGCAGAGTACGAGCAGCTAATGCAGCAGAGTGCGAGAATTTAGTGATCCAGAGTACCGAGCAGCCAATGCAGCAGAGTATGAGCATCCAATGAAGCAGAATACGAGAATCCAGTGACGAGCGACTACAAGATTCCAAGACTACCCGACTCCAGGACTTCCACGACAATGAGGGTCATTCGTATCCAGGACGAAGAGGACTCGCTTCAGATGCACCACACAAATAAGTAGGTGACAAATAACCATCTATTCATAAGAAACCGAGACTAAATCAAAAGACTTTAAATATCAAAGAAAAGAGAAAAAAATACACAATTAGATTCTAAGATGATTCAAGTAACTGTATAATTGTAAATGTATTGTGTTTGTACATTAAGTACCATAATATAAGAAGACTGTTAAACAAGAAAAGTTAGCAGTAACTGTAAATTCAAAATCTATAATTATTAATAATAAATGTCAACCTCGTTAGAGGAAGTAACAGTAAATAACGCAGATTGCAATTATGAAGAGAATTTAGTAGTTATAAAGAAAAACAAAATAATTAGATAATTAAAAGATTAAATAAAATAATAATTGAGCTAGCTGAGAGCAGTAGAAAAATTGATAATAATGTATTAGATTTAAACATTATAATATGTTTGTGTGTAAGGTAGTATTAAGAATTATGCGTAATAAGCACATAAAAGTTATGATAATTTGGAATCGTAAGGTCGATAAGAGAATTATTTGTAATATTAAAGTGCAAATTGCACGTAATAAGCAAGTAAAAATAATAATGAATTTAAAACCGAAACCAAATAAGAAATTGTTAAAAAAATATTACATGAATTTGAATAAAACTTTCAAGTGTTATTTCTTATGATTACACGCTCATTACAATATAACATAAGAACAATAAGAGAGGATCTTACCGTTATAATATATAAGATTGTTTTGTTTGTAATGTAATTAAGAATAACACGTTTAATAACATAGTACACGTAATGTCGTTTTAAAGTTGTGTTACTTTAAAATGAGTGCCTTCCAATCAGCTATTCTCAATTATAGGGATAGATGTTAACGACGTGTATTGGATTAGTATAAATTAGTCACGCAATTGTAATATTGTTGGAATTACCAATACATCGTATACACACACATGTACACATGCGAGTGCACTAACCGATGCGATGACTGGAGGATTAACAGTAGAAAAGTGTTCCATTTATTAAAACTATTTCTGTTTAGGTTGTTATAAATCTCAAAAACAGCATTTTCTTTGCAGGACTTAACATGATACTGAAGCTACTCAAAATAAGTGTACGTACATTTATATCAACCGGGGACGAAAAAATTTTGAATTTTCGACATTAAATCTTATTCTAACTTAAATGCTATATTATGAGATAACCGAGACTTTGTGTTTATTTGGAAAAATGTAAGGTACACAACTATTAAGTAGTATACACGAGCGTGTAACAATGTGCGAGTTACCTGTCACTTGCAGAAAATAAAGTCAGCTGTTCCCTCTCGACGCCAGCCTATCTTAATTGGAATATATCAACAACAAGACGTGAATTCCTTTAAGAAAATACAGTAATTTGACATGATAATGTCTTTTGGCTGGCCATCATTTGAAAATTTCTGTAACGCTGTAAACTGTAACGCATCACGCTGCATGACGTCATTCTTGCGTGACGTCATTGGGATTGTTGTAAATAAACGTTTGTTTTGATACGTCGCAATATATATAATGTGTTAAAAATAATATCACTGCAAACAATTAAACCAGATTTATAAAGCGTCCTGAAAGTTTAAAATCAAGTGTTAGCACAATTTACCAGCCGGGAATCGTTAACTAAAACCGCGACCGCTAACATGCTAACGTCGTCGCAGATTAAAGACCTAACAAGCGAACAACACTGCATAGCTGTAGATAGGTTATTGGGGTTATTGTCTCTAGTTAATGGTTGTCTTCGTATGTGATTCAGCTAACGATCTATTCATTAAAATATTTGTCATCGTAAATGCAAATCTACTGTTCTTTATATTTAATTACTCACCGCAGAAATGTGAAGTATAACACAGATACATAATGTCATTGGGATTGTTGTAAATAAAGGTTTGTTTTGTGTTGTGGTGAAATACACTGCTGCTGGTATATAGTAACCATAACGTGGCGACTGATTAAAACAGCGTTCGACAATGGATAGCAGCGACGAGAAGGCTCAGATCAAGAAACGACAAAATGCCGAGCGAGCAAGAAAGTATCGGGAACGAAAGAAGCTCGAGAAGGAACAGCAACGAGCGGTTGCTGTCGGCGGTGAAGCTTCAATACCAGCGGCCCCATCGCAACAAAAACGAAAACAAGATGACTTGTTGAGCGAAGAATTGAACGAGTACTTAATAAATACACCGTTCGCGTCGATGATGACTGAGCAGGAGAAAATCGATGCATTCTACAACATGAAACTATCAGAGAAGCGAAGGAAAACCAACGAACGAGTAAAACGTTGTAGATTGAATAAGAAACAAGATGACTTGATGCACGAAGAATTAAACGAGTACTTAATAAATACACCGTTCGCGTCGACGATGACTGAGCAGGAGAAAATCGATTCATTCTACAACATAAAACTGGCAGACAAGCGAAGGAAGGCCAACGAACGAGTAAAACGTTGTAGATTGAATAAGAAAACTGAGATGGCAACGAAACGAGCGAACGAAGCAGCTGAATTCGAACAGGCAATCGCTGCGGTATCGCCAAAACGCTTAAAAAAAATTCAAGTACCGTCTGCCTAGTGGCAAAAGCTAAAGAGCATGATAATGTCTTTCGGCCGCCAGCTAAACGCAACATTATTATGGTTACTGACTGACTGATTGTTTCCTTTCTGCAAATGTTGCGTTTAGCTGGCGGCCGAAAGACATTATCATGCTCTTTAGCTTTTGCCACTAGGCAGACGGTACTTGAATTTTTTTTTGTTAAATACCTATGTATCCCTACATTTTCTTGCTTTCATCATTATTATAATAACAAATCTGTCCAGTAGTAAGCGAACGCGACTTCAATATTCCACCAGTGTTAAACGTTACACGGTAGAGAAAACCTCTATTTCACTCAAAACATTATTCGACCAGGTTACCTCTCCGCTTTATCAAGCAACGTCGGATTTTCTTGTCAGGGTTTGTTTGTTTGGCCCTTTGGCCTCCAATTTAGCAAAAGTGAGGTTTACATTCTACTTTCTTGACTACCTAATTTTTCTGCCACCACTGACTTTTTATAACCAATTTCTGTACGCCCTGTACCGAATACATCCGTATGACTGCTAGGCATGTCTGACTGCACCAGTTATTTTGATATTGTATAGACTACTCTGGTTCAACAGATACGCGCTTGTATTACATCCTTGTTAACTTAGAAACGTTTTGTTACTTCTTTTTTGCTTCAAGATTTTTACCCGTAAGGTAAAGTATTATCAACAGTAAATTTACATTCAGTAGTGTTTTTGCTTATGGATATCTTACTTTTGTATAATTGGTTTCTTATATAAATACAATACAATTCTTTCTATATTTTGTATCCTTGTAAATCGGCACATCGGAATATACAAAAAATATTTTTGTTGACCTCTAACACCAAAATCAACTAAAATTGTTTACTTCATATTTCTACATTTGGTGGATCGCTGATGCTCTTGTTGTGCAGCATCTGCGTAAGGCTGGCTTCTTTTAAAGCCATAATATTCTACAAATTCTTAATGAAGCTTTGCCGTAAGTCGCTTGCAGCTAAACACATTGGCTGTCAATAATTCTTTTCGCCACATAACTGTTATTGATGCTACAACGACGCCTAGAATTTTAATCCTTTAATTTCACTATGTTTTCCTACAGATGCTTCTTCCTTACCTTCTTCTTCTTCCCCACGTCAAGGTATAGGCTTACAGTCTGTTCCGCCTTCACTGAAACCATTTCTTCCTTAGTCTACCCATATCTCGTCTTCGTTGAGGTCTGTACCTTATTTAAAGTTAAAACAGTGATATGGTGTATTCCAGTCTAGAAACCAGAATGGGTTTTAATAGCCTTTTTCATGTTTTACTACAGTGACAGGATATAGGCCTAAAAATCTGCTTGTCTGGTAAAGTAATACAATCAGTTAATTGAAAAGTATTGTAGCTAATGTGAGCATACATCAAAGTAGTAATGGGTACGGGCTAACGAACCAATCGTTATTAGAGTTACGTGCTCTAATACAAATATTTAATTAGTAACAAAAATTAATGAATATATAAATGCTTGTACTTTAGTGAAAAATAAATATTTACAACAAACGGAGAAAAGGAATGCACATGATACATTCTACAATATAATTTTTAACTGCTAGTTACGGAAGAACGCAGCTTAAACTGTCTGACAAAGAAATCAGTCCCACCTCATCAGTCCGCTGTAGCTTTTGTAGTCAAAACTTAGGTTTTAAAGGGAGTTTTTATAGATTATTCAATTGATCAATTAAGTAAGTATGTTCGCTTTTAAAATGCACCGCTTTTAAATATACAATGTTTTACAACATACGTGCGGAGTCTTAAACAATTGAACGGCATACCAGATGGCCGTACTTCTACTTTTCTACCTTTATATCTGACAAGTTGACATTAGATAAAATTAAGTCAATATAAATTAGATTGGCATATAAAATAATTATCTTTGATTATTTATACTTATATATATAACTAAATAATATTAACATAAAATAGTTCATCAAGAGAGAATTCATTTTTTTAAGTAAGGTTACATACTTGCAAGTGTTTTCCTTGTATGTAAAAAAACTTACAGCAAGGAATTTTGAAATATATAGTCTTACCTTTAACTTACATTACAACAAAATAACTTACATTATTTTTAATTATAATAATATTATAAAATACCTATAGCTTACTTTAAATTACAACGAAACAAGTTTATTTTAGTTTATAACACTATAAACTATGTAACCTTAGTTTAATAACACTTTACTAGTTTGTAGAAATGAAATCACTTTTAACGGCAGGGAAACTAGAATGTTATCCCAAAGTAATGTTTAAAGTTTAGATTCATAATTATACATATATCTCTTAAATGGTATCTAAGATAATATTTGAACAATGTTTCTATTATTTTACTTCAAAATGTAAAAACAGTTTATATTATTTTAGCGTGTGAAACAACGCTAAACGTGTAAACAACATACGATATAGTAAATGAAGATAGTAATTTGGCTAAATAAAAGCTTATCAAAAATATACTTTTACATTCTCACGTATGGTCTCATTATGTTACGTGCATGCAGGCAAAATAATTTTTTTGTAGGACGCATGAGAAAAAATATGGTTCGTGTAGGTAAACTTAAACTGGTAGGCATTTCTTCCTGTTACTCTGTCTCATGCATTTACATAATCCTGTTCTAACGTACGGGTATCCGTCTTGCTAAATGTAGCTTTTCACCATTAATTCACGTTTACCGATTTGGTATGAAAATAATAGTAAATATAGACTCTTCTGCTATGTCCCTATATAGAATTTGTAGAAATAAGGTCAACTTTCTATCACGGTGCTTATTACTTCATATGTTGAGAGTCTAGGAATCCATGTCTTTTTACTTCCATATTCCTTAAGGAAATGGAAGTATGGTGATGGCAAAAAAAACCGTGTTCGAGATTATTGCAGATTCTGATTGTACTACACTCAAAACATAAAAAAGTCGTTTTCCGAAAAGTGTCTGTGTGTGTGTCTGTCTGTCTGTCTGTCTGTCTGTCTATCTGTGTGTGTGTCTGTCTGTAGATTTTTTTCTATGGCAAACGATAACAGCCGCAAATTCAAACAGAATCAAATAATGTTTTGCATACAGCTCTGATTTGTAGAGTACTCACGACCTATTGTTTTTGGTGAAGATCGGTTGAGGGAAAGGGGTAGTTTACCAGCAACGGTTTTTCTTATCAAGGGAATTTTTTTTATTTGGCAAACGATAACAGCCGCAAATTCTTTACAGAATCAAATAATGTTTCGCATACAGCCCTGAATTGTAGAGTTCTCAAGACCTATTGTTTTTGGTGAAGATCGGTTAAGGGAAATGGGTAGTTTACCTGCAACGTTTTATGTTTCAACGAGGGGATTTTCTATGGCAAACGATAACAGCCGCAAATTCAAACAGAATCAAAAGATTATTTGCATACAGCCCTAAAGTGTAGAGTTCTCAGGACCTATTGTTTTTGGTGAAGATCGGTTAAGGGAAAAGGGGTAGTTTACCTGCAACGTTTTTTTAACAAGGGTATTTTATATGGCAAACGATAACAGCCGCAAATTCAAACAGAATCAAATAATTTTTTGCATACAGCCCTGATTTATAGAGAGTACTCAAGACCTATTGTTTTTGGTGAAGATCGGTTAAGGGGAAGGAGTAGTTTACCTGCAACCTTTTACGTTTTAACAACAGTAAAGTACTTGAAAATTCATTTAAACTTTTTAAACAATGGTAATTGTTAAAAATAAAATAATTTTGTTGCCAGGCAATAAAATTATAATTTATTCATTTTAATGTAAATTATGTATGAGTTAATATACATGTATAAAAATAATATATCCTTCGTGGCAGGTAAGCATATCTCAGTTATGTAATGTTTACGTTTCCATTTTATTATTATGACTACAGCAATAAAAAGGCAGGGAACACACACACACACACACACACACACAAAATTCGCGTTATTTCTGGCCTCACTCATGTTTATTTTCTTACATTTGCACGCTTTTTAAATGGAAAGTGCCGAAACCCACACCAACATAACGCGTGCAAGCCGAAAAAATGGACATCAATTTGCTTCCTGTGGATCGCTGGGCAGTGTAACTGCACGTGTTAACAGAGGAACGATTCATAGACAGACTTTTCGTCTTTAGGGAATGAACCCTCTGCAAGATGCTGAGGGTCCATGAGTGACTTCGGAGCGCTCCTTCATTTTCGCGTGTTTGTTCTGTGAAACGTACACTGTAGACTCGCAGCTTTACTCTAAGCAACGCTCAATAGGAAATGTTGAAAATTTTTGTCCACAGTGTACCCTCATTCACACTAAACCTGCTCTGATGTTTTAATTACGGACATCATAATATTAAAACTCTGGAAACTTGAGCACTACTTAATGGAGATCAATCATTAACTTATACAAGCCATTAATTTTATGCATATTTTTTATATATATGTGTACAACGTTATCGGCAACAAAGAAGTAGTTTTTGTTAAAATTCCTTCCCGGGATATTTGGCCGTAGTCCAATGTTTTCTAAAAAACCAGACGTTTCGGCAATGCCATCGACTTCCATCATCAGTGAAAATCGAGTGCGATAACGTGAGGTGGTATACGTTAGTGACCACAGTACTGTGGTTAAGGCTGAAGCAGTAAGTAGAAAGAAGTAGTTTCTATGGTAATATTTCATTTCGAAAGTGATTTTAAATATAAATCTTAGAATATGGAAGTCATGTATGGTTCTCCATACCGATATTTACATATATCAAGTAACGGTTTAAAATTTAATACAATCTTATTTCTTTACCAAGGTTTGTGTATTTTATTGTAAGCTAATTTTATAATTTTGATAATTTTTTCTATATCAAACTACACACAACGTTTGGTCTGTAAGAGAATACATGCTTTGTTTATGTTACTCAAAACTGAACTACTTACAATTAATCAAAAGTAATAAGGACATTTCTGGATAATGCTAAATAGGCGGTTACTTAGCAACTTAAACATGATACTGCGTTATTTTGGGGAATTCATTCTGCTTTTATTACACAGGTATATGTTATTTTTAAATATTTTAACTCTATAACTTATTTTTCACTAACGAAGTTTACTGTGTTCCATTGTTTTAGGTTGCAATTTACTTGGTGTATTTCCAAATCAACGTATGTTCGGATATTTTATTAAGTATTTGTCATCTGATGTTTATTATCAATACTATATTTATATTATTCTGGGTTATTACTTTTTTCTTAAATTGCATGGTAATTTTTTACTAATTATTTATTTACTTTTGTACTTTGTTTGGTATACTAAATTATTCTTGCTACAAACGTATTCACTAATATTTTCTCAGTATTTCTACTGGTATATAGTTATAAAATTATTATTCTTTTCTATCAGACGCTATCTGTTTTATGGTCTAGCAAAGAATGACAAAATTAATTCTTGAATTTTTGAAACCTTACTTACTTACTACCCAACGCCCACCCTTGGCTGTTGGGCCATTAGGCGGCGCGCTGACCAGTAGAGACGTGAGAGCCTTGCCGTACCATCTTCGTCTTGGACTTGCGTGTCTGAGATCAAGGCTGGACATGTAATTAGGTGATCCCCATTCATGGAAGCGTATCCACAGAGAACACATTCAGGAGACGACAACACGCCAATGCGGTGCAGGTGGGAGGCCAGGTAGTCATGACCGGTTGTAGTTCTAAAAAGAGCAACACTAGTTGCTCGGGGTAGAGTTCTGTTGATGGGGCCGTCCGTAACCAATGTTGCCCATCTTTTTCCCACACAGGCTCTTAATTGTTTTTCTTTTAGCCATAGGCTTATTGAGGAGTTTATTCTTGCTTTCGCAGATGCATATGAGCTGGGGGTCTCCGGCTGAGGTAGTGCTGCGCCCATTTTGGCGAGGATGTCGGCTTTTTCATTTCCCATGATGTTGACATGGCTGGGTACCCATTCCAGTTCAATCTGCCAGCCTAATTGTACGAGGTTCTGCAGTTGTCGCCTACACTCAATTGTCAGGGAGCAGTTTGTGTCACCATTTGAGGTCACGTTTTGAATCGCTGCAGTCGAATCTATGAGGAAGACGGCTTTGTTAGGTGGTGAGATCTTGGCAAGCTCAATAGATGCTGCCTTTATGGCTGCTACCTCTCCGTCATAGTTGCTTAGGCGGCCTCCTACAGCGAGGTGGCCTTCAGACAGAGAGCTGTAGAAACCAGCCCCTGTTGCCCCTGTAGATGGTATAGAGGATCCGTCTGTGTAGATTCGTATCCACTGCTCAGCGGGAAAACGTTTTTGTACAGTGTGTAAGGCTGCTTGACGAAGCTCGGCTTCATTCGACTCTGTTTTTGTCTTATTATGGTCGAAGAGTTTCAGGTTAGCATTTGGGAGTTGGCTAAAGAATTCACGGTGATGTATAAATGGTGCTGCCTCATTTGGTTCAATGTCATATTTGCGTTGGAGTTCTTCATAGATCGCAATCGGGCATTTCTGAGTTTTCAGAATTTCTGCCGCTGTTTTATAGTTATTCCACCGTTGTTGGTAGGCTCTTTTACATCTCTACCAGGATATGAGGCACAGCTTTTCCCGTCTTACTTGGATAGGTTCGACTTGCAGTTGTGACTCCATGGCAAGTATAGGAGTTGATTTCGGCGCACCAGTTATCGTTCTAAGGGCTGCATTTTGGACCAATTGCAGTTTCTGGCATGCTGCATTGGAGGCAGTAATAGTTGCTTCTGCGCCATATTCCAATAGCGGCCGAATGTAGCTCTTATATGCAGTTGTCAGAACATCTTGATTTGCTCCCCATGTAGTCGCAGTGAGTCGTTTAAGTAGCCGACAGCGCCTAGACGCACTGTTCGCGGACTGTTCTATATGGTGCTTCCACGTCATTCTGGTGTCTATATTAACACCCAGCTATTTAGATATGTTCACTTCTTCGAGTTCCGATCCACAGTAGCGCAGATTGACCGTAGGCCGCCTTGTTGATAGAGAGAAAAGTTGGTATGTCGTCTTGGTGGTATTTACCGTCATGACATTTAGTTTGGCCCACTCTTCTAGTTTAACAAGTGCACTATTAGTAGTTGCTTCAATACCCATGATATGGCTGCTAGTTGCCCAGATAATAAAGTCATTGGCATGCAGGAGCGCTTGTACTCCCGGCACACACCGAACAGCCACCAGAATGTCATTGACGAATAAGGTTAAATAGGCTGCAGCAGATAACGGCACCTTGGGGTAGCCCTTGGCGTTGAATTCGGTACTTTGAAAGGCAATTATTATAGCGGACACGAATTTGTCTTTGACTCAGGAAGGACGCTATCCAGTTAAAAAGGTTACCTGCGACGCCACTCAAAGCAAGTTTGTGAAGCAACATGGGTCTCCAGACTGTGTCATACGCGTTTTTTTAGGTCAACCATTACTGCCAGGGAGGACATTTTTTTGTGGTACCCATCCTTAACACTTTGTGCAAAGTAGACGACTTGGTCCATGGTGCATCGGTGCGCTCGGAAACCTGCTTGGCAGTCATCAATAACCGCATTCATTTCAAAGAACTGGTTCAGACGCCGCACGACCATTCTTTCGGCAACCTTGCAGCAAGCACTTGTTAATGTGATGGGGCGGTAGCCCTCAGGTGTATCACTTGGCTTTCCTTTCTTGGTAATAGGTATAATCTCCCCTTTCCTCCATTGCTGGGGGACGCGTGTTTTCCACGTTAGATTAATGAGATTGAGCAAGGCTAGTTTCGCTGTTACCAAGATTTTTAGGAGCTCTGGGTAGATTGCGTTGGCTCCTGCTGCCTTCTTGCCCTTTGTGTTTGATAGTGCAAATTCAAGTTCGGAGAGGCTAAAATCGCTTAGGCAAATTTTTTGTTCGGTTTTGTTGAGGCATTGCATTAGAGGTTTTTTTATTCAGGTGTCTGTGTTCGTTTCTTGTCTTTCGGGTTCGGCTTATATTTGCGTAGTACATGTAAAAGGTTTTAGCTATTTTTTTGGGATCTGTGATAAGATTGAGTCCGTTTTTGAAAGGTTGTTGTCCACTGGCTTCAGTGTCATTATTTAGCCTTGAGACAAAACGGTGTGCTTTTGCTCCATCGCGCCGGAAATCCAGCTCCGATAGGAAGGTTTTGAAGGCCGATCTTTTAGATTGCTTAATTTCTTTACGTAGTATGGCCTGGGATTTTCGGAGTTGGATACAGTCAGATAGTTCTTTAGATTTCTCTGCTTTCCCTTCTCAGAGAGTCTCTTGTTTTCTTGAGGGATGAAAGTCTTTTATTCCAGAACGGTCGAAAACCCTTTACTTGACCCCTTGGTACACATAATAGAGCAGATCTCAGTATAGCATCGTTCAGAGATTCTATGGCTGTTTCAGGTGATTTCCAATTTATTTCGTGTGGTATAATATCATTTGTTATCTTGCCGTATTCGCTCCAGTTGGGTTTTCTAAAGTTCTACCGGGGGGCACGTTTGTTAATGTATGTGGCTTTTCCTGTCGCACATTTGATGAGAATGGAGCGGTGTCCACAGCCTCCTGCGTCATCTATCAAGTGAACTTTTGTCTTCTGTGCGATGTTAGGGTGCGTAAGGAGGAGATCTGGTCGGGAAGACTGTCCAGCAAATGACAGGAAGGTTGGTGGCGTGTCTTTCAGGTCAAGAAAATTTTCGTCGATGAAAAGTTCTATGCGTCTTCCTGCGGGTGTTAACCTGTCATATCCCCATCTCGGTGATTGGCTGTTAAAATCACCTATGATTATGCTATTTGCTTGGATCGTTGATTCAATTGCATCAAGGTATGGAATATTGCCAGGAGGGTTGTATAATCCTATGACTGTGAAATGTTTGTTATTTTTCCATATATGGGCTAGAATTATTTCCACTTTGTCATCGTCTTCCATCTCATGGATTATCTCTAATTTAGAGCAGAGATTATTTTTAATTCCAACAATTATCCCCGAGGCGACTTGTCGTGATCGAGGTAAAATATGGCTGCAGTATCCGGTAGTTTGGTAAAATTCAGAGAATTCAGTCGCAGCGCCTGCTTCTACTATAACATATAGATCCACATCAATTTGGCAAATGCTTCGTTTAAATTGTAAAAATGTATCGTTGCTAAGACCTCCGGCATTCCAATACAGGATACTTAGGTCCGTGTCAAGGCCCTGAAAAGGGCCGTTGGTGTTTTTGGCAAGGTTCTTTTGTATCATTTTTGTCAGCGTGCTTTAGGCGAACCTTTGTTGATCGTTTAGTTTATGCAGGGGGCACCACGTGCAGGCGATCAACTTCACCCCTCCAAAATTTTTTGAAACCCAGAATCTATTTCTTCTCCCTGCTTTAGTTCCAAATTATAATATTTTTATAATTTTCTTATTACCTGCATTAGACTGTTATCTTGCACTGACAATTAATTTAAAGACAGTTATTTCTATGTAATTTACAATAATTTGTAGTGTTACAATTATTAGTAGTTTATATAATATATTATAATACATAGTGTACATAAAGGCTGTGACAACTTGATTATTCTGTGTTGTTTTCAATTCTATGTTTTACCTACTACTTTCACATTAAATAAAGCCTAATTTGAGAATTTCGGTTTTTACTTATTACAGATAGTTTAGTACGATCAACCTATAGTTTTTAGATACTTTTTTTGCTCTACAAATAATATTGTTACGCTATCACAAATATTTTGTATGTTTCTCGGCCAATACAGCAGAACCCAGCTGTAATGTGTGTGTGCGTACATATTGCTGCTACTTTGAGATGAAAGACAATCACGTGACACTTCTCACTTGTCTATAACAAAGGTTTTGCAAACCGAGCAATTACAACATATTAATTGTGAAGAAGAAGAGCATGGATTTAGAAATGGAAGGTCTTGTGATAATGCATTATTTGTCATTGAAGAAATGAAAGAAAAGACAATTGAGTTTCGAAAATCGGCTTTTATGTGTCAGATAGATCGAGATCGAGAAGGCATTTGATAGAGTCCGACTGTCGAACGTGTTAAAGATTTTACAACGAGGAGTCCCAATCAACATCCCAAAGCTAATAAAAGAGATCTACACGAACACCTCGGTGATAGTAAAATTCAATGGAAAATTATCAGACAATATATACCTGTAACAAAATTAATCAGGCAGGGGGATTCTCTAAGTCTCATACTCTTCAATGTAATTATAGATGAAATTATTAAGGAGGTAAAGCATATGAGACGATATAGGATGGGCAGAAGTGTGTTTAATATTACATGTTATGCGTGTAAACGTCGTATACGTCGTAAACTAATAGCGGAAAACGAAAATGACTTACAAAAATTTGTGTATAATTTTAACAAACCATGCCAGAAATATAACAAAAAGATATCGGAAGAGAAAACAAAATCAATTACAATTTCACATGACCCGTTAAGGTGTAAACTAGTGATAAATGACAGAATAATAGAACAAGTAATGCAGAGATAATGCTTAGGAACCAGGCTTACAAGTAACTATAGCGTAGATGAAGAAGTAAAACATACACAAGGTATGGGCACACAAAAAAGAATATCACAGGAAAGATGGCCAATTAGTGTTATGGAATGGACCCCACCAGGAACAAAGAAAAGAGGGGACCACCTATCACTTGGATAGAAGAAATTCACACTATACTGAGGAAACTAAAAATTGAAGAACAAGCAATTGGATGAACAAGCAGCGGTGGAAGATGAAAATTCAATCAATTCTGTAATATTTGGTGGTGGAAAATGTGTAAACATTGTACAGCCCGATAATAATAATAAGAAATAGAACATAAACTGATAAAAGCAAGAAGAATTGCGGGATGCATGAGTATCTTTATGGAATAATAAATAACTCACACAAGAAGCAATAAAGTAGGATTTACAAAAGCACAATACGTCCAGTAATATCCTGTGCATCAGAGACCAAGGTACATCAACAGCTCAAACAAAATGACAAACTATACAAAAGGCTATATTACGGAGGGTACTGGGAAAGACAAGGTACGATAGGTATCCAAACAATAGTATAAGAGAAACGTGTAATATAACAGATATTAATTCTTTGTTTGCAGAAAGAAGAAGGGTATGGATTGAACACATATCAAGAAAGGATGACACAAGGCGAGTGAAAAAGGCGAGAGACAGCGGACCAAACACCAAGAGGAGCATTGGTCGGCCAAGGAAGAGGTGGAGTGACAGCATGTAGGACCTATGGTATAGAACAGGACAGACTTATAACAAGAAACTTAAAGAAGAGAAAATTAAAATATATCTGAAAAATATAAATTAAAAGTACTGGTATACGTTTGAAGATAGAAATCAACATCCCTCAAAGGTTATATAAATTTACTGTGCAGCTAAAAATTATTTTTCCGTATCACTAAAAATAGGTTTCAGTGTTCAAAACTACTTCAATTATGTTGAATTTTCTGGGGTTTTGAATAATTTTTTAAAGACAATAATAATTATGTTGCCGGGCAACAAAGACTAGCCAATTTTTGATGCAGTTGTTTTAAACATACATATTACAGAGAAGTTGGTCGTGACCTGTAGGAAACTTACACCTTACTTTTGAATACGCGTCGTATTTTGTTCTCCTTTTGATTTCGTATCATGTGTTCCTCTCTGTCTTCCTAAAATTTAGTCAAATTATGCGATTTCTAAAGCTCTTTTTTTGCGTAGGGAATGTTATGGCTTCTTTTTCTTCCGGAGCTGTACAGGACTCTTGGCTTCCGCCACCACTCGCCTCCAGATCACTCTCTCTCTCTCCCTCTCTCTCTCTCTCTCTCTCTCTCTCTCTCTCTCTCTGTCTGTCTCTCTCTCTCTCTCTCTCTCTCTCTCTCTCTGTCTCTCTCTCTCTTCTCTGTTGCAACGTTCGTCCAGTTTTGTACGCAACTTCTTGTTTTCCTCCACTCCATGTATCCATCGCCTTCTTGGTCTGCCACTTCTTCTTGTTCCTTCCATGTTTCCATTTAGCACGTGCTTGGACAGTCTCTCCTGTGGCATTTTCTCCACGCGTATCAGCCAACTTATCCGCCTTGCCTTTATGAAGCGCACTATATCTTTCCGCTGCAATATTTCATCAGTTTTCAGCATTTAGAAGGCATTTCCACTCTCCTGCTCCCATTATTAGGCCGTATAGCTTTCTCACTATTTTCCTTTCAAATAGTCTCAACATGTTACGACCTCAGCTTTTATACTTTTGTTGACCTTGTTGACTCAGTCACCTTGTTGACCGCTATCTGTTTTACAACCTTGTACGTGTTTTTTCTTCAATCCTATGTTTTCAACTATTTGATTCAAGATTACCTCTTTATTGCTATTCTCCCAGCAGATCAAATTTCTGTTGCGATTGCAACAATACGTATCAACCAACATTGCCTTTTTTTTTTTTCCTTCTGCGCTTGCTCTCTCCTCGATATACTTGCTCTCTCCTCTCTACCCATAAGTATACGGTAATAATGATTGCAACTCTTAAACAACAAAATAATATTAATGGCTTAGATGAATAACCACAGTAATGAGTTGTACACACGTGTTGAGAAAATCACAGACGTAATTATATAAAAAACAATTATTTTGTACGGAAATGTTCAAAGAATGAATCCTGACAGACAAACGGGAAAGATTTTTAACTGTTTCAAAAAGCTCAAAATGTCCAATACGTGGTTGAAAGAAACAGAAAAAGACATAGAAGAACTCCAGATTACTCAAGAAGATATTGACAAATGCTTGCCACTGAAACAAAAAAAAATTAAAAATTCCCAAGGTTTTCAGGAAAACCCCAAGGAGAGGAGAGGTGTCATCTGGTCTCATGAAAGGAGGGAGAGAAATTGATCAAGAATAAAGGAGACGTGGGAGAGAAGGAAGAGAGAGGACAAGAAGAGAGGAACCAGTTGAACCAAATGTAGTCCAAAGTGCCTCATACAAAAGAAAACAGCAAAACATCAGATAAGTAAAACCAGATGAATAGTGCTAAAGACCATTGTTTACTGTAAGCATATAACGTTCTAACTGTATCGATATACGAGCAAACAAATTACCTGACATTGTCATTTTACCCCGCTATACTCTCGGGCTAATCCAAACCCCACTGCTCCCATGGCCACCTAAAACAAACAAATTAACACATGTTAATATAATACGTATTTCAATGTAAATAATAAATACAATTAAACACTTAAATATAGGAGATGTTAATACTTTAGGTTTATATAATAAAACAAAATGAACGCGTGCTGTTATGTCCCTTTCATTATCAACTTATACTCTATACAGTGTAACGTCACAGAACGTTCCATAAAAAGAAATCATTTATATAGTAAGTTAGCATAAGAGGAAAGTGAAGTGAACAGTATCGAACCCAAGTAGTCCCAAAAAATTGTGTAATTTTGTATAATAATTACTTCTATCAACTTGAAAAAACGACCAAACTATGACTTAGACAAAACCCCATATATATTATTCAAGTGAATAAGAGTGAAAAAACCATAAGACACTATAAGAGAGAGAAATAATGTCAGAATCCACCAGAATAACGTCAATAATTATTAAGTTTTATAACTATGAATATAGTATTAAAAACTATTTTTTGTGAATAAATGGACATGATCCATCATTATATTATGTGATGTAAATAAAATAAATGTATTAAATGACTTAAATTCATTATTAGAAAGAGTTTAAGTTAAAATAAAGATTGTATATTTGCAATGACAAAAAATATTAATGTGTTGGATTTGAGACCATACACCAAGATTTCATGAAAAAATTAATTATTATCAGATTTAAATAAAAACTATATGCAATTGTCAAGCAGACAATAGTGAACAATTTATCTTAAATAAAGGAAGCTGTCAAATGAATAAAAGGCAGTCAAAATAGCCAAAAACCGTGTTAACTAAAAACATGTAATAGGCATCTAATATTGTATAATTTATGAATTTAATGTTGCCAAAATGCAACCAAATTGCATTAGAAAGCTGTAATATGATATAAAGCAACTATACTAATATACCTGACCAACTTTAACATTGTAATAGTCAAGTTAGCAAAATATTTACTTATACCATGTATGGCTGAAGCCAATTATCCAGTACAAAAATAATCAGATCTGGCTAAAATACTTACATAATACTAACAAAAATGAGATAGAAAGGTACAGTACATCAAAATACCTTAATAAGAAATAAACTCAGTTGAAAGTAAAATCAATTCTAAAAGAATTTAACTATTTAGAGTGAGATTTGTCACACCATAAAAAATGACATCTCAAGACAATCAATGATGCTATGTCATCTTGTGATAAATATAAAATATGTACAAAGTAACCAGGTATCACAAAAGATAGACAAAATAATAAACTCTGTGTGTATAGTGGTGAAATAACACATATATTAAGGAAAAAGACTAATCATTGTATTAGAAAACTGACAAGAACCTAGGCCATGAGCAGAGGCCATATAAAATTGTATTTATTTGTGTTTTATTGATGTTAAATTTTGTTTATTTTGTTGTAGGAGAGTAGTAGTAGTAGATGTCCAGCTTGTGAAGGGAACTTTATAACTCCACAGCAATTTTTATTATAAATATTGAGTTTTTAATGACTACAACTCAAGGTGAGGGTTGTAAATTGTAATGTTTTTTAGACTTAAGTTAATTAGATACCAATCATATTTAGTATCGCTAGATTCAGTTAAAAACAAGGAATTTAAATACATTAATGGCATACAAATTGTAAGTACTAATGTGAAACTGTTTGATAAATACCAGTGTAAATTTTGAAATATCCATTGTATGAAGAATAAGAAATTCGTTCTAAAAGCTTCTACGGAAGTGAAAATTGTTCTATGACATTCCATTTCGTTTATTCTCGAACAATCTAGAAAGAATTTTTACACAAATATACCGGAAGTCGACGAAAACAGTCATCCCGATTTAGTATAAAAGCGAGACAAAATTTGACCGAAAAACACTTGAAGATTGAACTCCAGAGCTGATGCATCTCACACAACACTGATCAACGCAGCTAAGGCGAAACCGAGAGGCGAAAAATCGGCAAGACACGGCAGGAAGGCTTTTTCCCGTACATAGACATACCCGACTGACTTAACCTCAACGAGAGTCGCCAAAAAGTATCGCTGAAATAGAGCAGCGATACGGCAAATTTTAATAGAAAGCACGCAGCCAGAACGTCGACGGCCCAGGAGGGTCCCAAACATTTAATAGAGAACGAATTCTGCTGTGTTCGCATTGACTGACTAACGTGACAAATAATTCCCCCGAACGTAAACAAAACAATACACTGAGCCTTCCTCAAAACTGCATGGGAGTCAGCGCTGCGGTGGCAGATTTCTGAATCAACGCTAAACAGATGATTCGTAGTGGCGGCGTTTGAACGAGATTTTACTGCCAAACGTTTTGACAAAAAGTGCGGAAAAAGTAACGATCGAAAAAATTAACTTTAAATAGATTCAGTGTACACAACAAGAGGCGATATCGAGAAACTACCCGAAGGAAGTGTCCAGTGAGAGAATAAACGACCATTGGAACGTGAGTTTACCAAAATTAAAATCTTTGTTACCTGGTTACAATTTATCACACAGTTGTACTTTACACGCCACACATACACCTTCAAATCACTTAGTTTTTTCTTGTAAGGCATCTAATTGATATGTCTTGGTAGTTCAAAGGAGTCACGTCCTGAGATTAAAGTTTTTTCATATATTAAACTCATGCTTGTCAACTGAGTCAGAATCTGAAATACTAGCCGATACTTGATTGGATATATTGTCAATAATAATAACTTGTAAAATTTTTTTCTCTGCAATTTTATAATTTTTATGAATGATAGTCCTTCAGACGATTTGTTTGTTGTTGTTAAAGAATTATTAAACTTAACTGATTTTTCAAAGCTAAACTGACTTGTTTAAATTTTTTCGTAGATTTAAAAATTTTATCAATCACCTTTAATTTTTTCTTTTTCTTGGAACAAACGTTTCCAAGTGGCGCCCACAAAAAGCATAGTTTTAAGTTGTGTTACAGGACTACATCACTGCAGAGGATCCAGTCAACAGGGTAAGTGACAAAAGTGCGCGGAGGTAACGCCCGACATATTACAACACATACACATTACTTTCACCCAATACTCTATTTGTTATAACAGTCAGTTGCAGATATGACACGTTAGGAACCGGTATCGTTGTGAACATAACATTGAGTAAGTACTAATGTTCGCGAAATTACAAAATTTTGATCAAGTGACAAAATATGGAGTAAAATAAATATTTTAAATTTCGAATTCAATTTATTCATCCTAATTACTGAAACACGAGCTGAAGTATTATGTCTATATATCACAGTCCGGTAATGCAAACGCATAGAAATATTGCTCTCCTAAGGCAGAAGGTGTATCCCAAAATTTTTTCTTGCTGGCCTATTGTTTGTATAGTTTGAGTCAATCTGCCTTATCCCTATGCAATATAGAAATGCTTATCAACAAAAGATTTGCATATTGAGCAGAAATAAAACTGCCCGTTTATATAGCACTGAACAGAAAAGCGTCAGAAACAAAAAAAATTACAGATATGCCTTTTTAAATTAGGAGGGCAGAATAGGCCTGAAAACAATTTGGTCGGTGTGATTTTATGAATTATAGATTTAGTATTAGTATTATAGAAGTGGCACACGCACCTTTCTGAGGTGTCTTTAGGGCGATAAACAAAATCACTCCAGTGATGTATTCGAAGGGGGACTTACCAAATGTTACATCTGTTGCATTTTAACAGAAAAATTATCAGAAAACATTTATAAAAAACAGGCTAATGTAAACTTTTCCATAGGCCACTTTTACTGAAAATTAGATATTTGTGAAGAAGGGAAGTTGTAACGTGTATTTACTGCCGTTACGTATAATTTAAAACTAGGCGTATAGCCTAGATGGAAGCAAAAGTTTGCTGGACCCAGACTGACGGGATTCGGAATTAAACTCTCCTTTAACATCAACAAGTTCGTTTATTTGTGTTTTCTACTATTACAGGTTTTACATACGTTCAAACAATTGATATTGTATTCTGTTAGCAGTGTTAATCCAGAACAATAATTATTACTCACACAGTTTTTTTATCATCAATATAATTTTATAAGAAAACACAATAACTGATTCCACCATTTAACATAAGAATTCGAAATGTAATACTGTACTGGTGCATTTCAATTTGAATAATAAATCACAGCATAAAAATAAGTAGGATAAAATTATTAATACTCAACACATGTTCATTCAGGCCACCATATCTTTTGTTTAAAGAAAGAAAAGGGTTACAAGAGGCTGCCAAGGGTTATTATTATTATTATTATTATTATTATTATTATTATTAAAACTTCACTTAAAGAACATTCTCACAGTCTTGGTGTGATCAAGAAAATTGGTAATATACATATCCTTCAGACAGCTCATAATAACTGTAATTTAAATTAAAATTAATTTTTCTGATTATGTGACATCAGTATTTTAATGAATCAGAGTATAATTTAAAAATCCCTATTCCATTACTAGATATGAATTTATGAAGGTGTCATTCTTTACAATACTTGAATGTGCAGTTAATCGCTATACATTTAGTCAGGTACAAAATTTAAATTGTTTTTACATTTCTAGTCATCAGTATTAATCACCTCTTGAACTACCTTAACGTTTTTCTACATGATTGAAAAAGAATAATTGAGTTTAGGTATATAACAATATAAATCGGAGCTAAGGAAATGCTTACACCTTATACAGAAACAGAATCTATCATACATGATACTTGAACAAGTTAGTCTATCAGCCTGTCCTTTCACTTGTAAATGTAGGAATGTAGTTGTAATTGATGAATCTAATATATGGAAGTTTTCACCTGATATTTTGAAGCACGAGGTATTCGCTGGTGACCCGTATTGATGCTAACGAAACGTGGCACTGTTAATGAAGAAGTGTGTGAAGTTGCTATTTGTAGTGGACGGTCTTTGTAAGTTTTTAGAGTGAGTCCATGTGGCTGACGGCATGGGAAGGGAGCACCTTGGTTAAACTCTCCGCCGATGATGTCCGGTGTTCATGACATCATCCAACCCCGCATTCTTCCGACGAGTCGGGAACCCTAGAACAGTTTATTATTTGTAATTGGGCCGTCACCTAATGTAATCACCCCGACTATCACACTACTTCTACTCGCACGAAAACACTGTCATTGACCATACGGGAGCTAGATAGTTCACGATTAGCATTTCCATTAGCTTGAGCAAAATTCAAAAATTTTCTTTAATTAAATTTCCATTTATTTATAAATTATCTTTTAAATTATTCAATAATTCCTTCAATATATAGTTAATGTCCTTTTAGATTTTACGGTTACATTTCTGCAATTAGTTAAGTGCAAGGTCAGCACGTGGTTTCCAAATACGGGAAGAAACATGTGGGACACACACACACACACACACACACACACACGCATTAACACACATTCTCGTATTCCTTCCTTATTCTCTTATATTTAAAACATAACCCTTTTATTAATATAATTTGTACAAAGTAATAGTCCTCACCTGAGACACTCTACGAGATTAATTAGTCATAGTTAAACACAGCGAAGCCAATTGCGAAACCCAGCCCCCAGACCACGAAGAGCTCTGTCGAAAGGCCAAAAAGAGAGTGAGACCGAATAACCGTTTTACTCAACTCAGGATAATTCAAGAAAAGCAAGCTTAAAATTGTTAAGCACCTGGACTGGCTATCTAAAGTATCGCGTGACCGTTGCCGAGCGGCAAACTTGATTTCGTCGTCGCTGCTGTATACCTTGCGCGAGCACAGCGCAGCTATCTCACTCTAACTGCCGAAGCAACCAAAGGCAGTGGACAAGGCGCGACTTATGACCGGCCGCGGGTTTCGAATGTCGATTTTAATTGCTTCGGCACACCCTCACCCCAAAAGGGCAACCTGGTTGCCCCAAGAAAAAGAAAATCTAAACTCACAATTCGCAGTCCATATGACTGCTTCCTCAGGACTACCATAGTCCTCTAGGCTCCCTTGGGCCTCCTAAGGCCTCCCACAACCAGAACTGAGACCCAAGGAGCAAATAACCCCTAATTGGGCAACTTCTATCCCCCTCTTCCGAGGAATGAACAACTCTCAACTTGACAACAACCATCCCCACACGACCCTCTCCGCCCTGCCAATCCCAGGGAGCCGCCCCTACACGTCACCCTCACTGGTGACCACCACCTACTACTACTGCCACTCACATATGCACGCCCGAAGGCCAACAAGGTGCTACTGACCTTGATATGTGAGTGCCTACCTACTCTACAACTGTCCACCTCGTGGACCGACCACGCATATGCAACACAACAAGGTAACCTGCGACCTTGACATAAGCGTGGCCAACTTCCCTACTCTAGGGCGGACGGCCCCGACTAACAAAGCAGAAAGATGGGACGGAGGTCACGCGATATGAAATAACATATTGAGTCACTACAAAACATGGACACTACGCATGGGAACTGCGTGATAGCGACTGACAAGACCATGCGAACCAGAAACTCAAGTAGCGACTTTACCTTCTGAAGCGTTACCCTGACGAAGAATCAGCTACGACACATCGCACCATACACTCTGCTTCTGATCTCTGGTGGAAAACGAGAACAGTCTACTGTAGTCGATATTCTCAAACGAATTAATAGTGAGTTTTTATTCATATACTGTAATTAAAATTATACTAGCTGTTACCCGCGGCTTTGCAGTTAAATATCTGAGTCTTAATACGCATTTTAATATAATTTTTATTGGCTATGTCTATATTGCATTCTGTCAGCTTGTATAACAGTTTTGTACTCATCAGTCGGCATTCACTCGAAAGCTATTTTGAATACTTGTGCTACAATATTATTTTGGTACAACAGCCTTTGAAGATTCGGGGATGGTTTCAGAGCGTCGATAGGCCCAATCAAATCATTTCCCAGGAAATAGATTTGTAAAAACTTCGGATTTTTATTTGGGACAGGGAGCAACGACCTGAATTTATGATATATTTATCCTTTCACTCAAAACCAATATTTTCTTCTATTGCTGCTTTTGTAGCATAATATGTCATCTGATATCATGCATTGTATCTCGGATTTTTATGGTGGAATTCTTGGATTCTGAAGTTGTTTCTGGCATGTACGAACAAAGTGGTTCTGGTGGCTGATTCAGTGGTTGTAAAATGACTTTTCCATTAGAGCAACACATCCCAGGTGATTCAGTTTAAAATTTTTTGGCTTGACGAAATTCGCATAACACATTCATTTTGTCAATTATAACTTTTGGATGTGAAGAATAGTCATAATTTGGATCATACTGAAAAGCCTCTAAAATCAAATTACCTCAACTGCTTACTTGTCTGACTTGAGCATGCCGTATGCCGTCGTTTTCAAGCCGATATTCATGTCGTTCTGGTAATTCCACATCCCTTAATTTAGCCTGCCTCACACGTTTTTGTTCGACGCGCTCCCCATGCTCCTCAAGTGTTTCCGCGGCTCTTAAATCGGCCTGCCACAGACGTTGTCGGTCTGCATGTTCCTCATCCTCCTCACGTGTTTCCGCGGTCCTAATCTCTGCCTGCTTTCTTCATTGTTGGTCTACGCTCTCTCTATGCTCCACAGGTGTCTCCGCAGGAAAAACGAATAAGGAAATGCAGAATTACTCGACCGAATAAATGTAACTGATACGACGATGAATGAATGACTCAAGAGAGAAACAGAAATGGTAAATTCTGTGTGAAGGTATAACTCTCGTGTACTGTTTACTTGTCTTCAAAGTCGAAGTAAAAACTGATCAATGCGGGCGATCACTGCGCCTTAGGGTACGGTTGAATTTAACACAAAGGCAGCAATGAAATTGGTCACACAGACGTCAACTCCGCTGCGTTTTTAAGCTCTCCCGCGTTGAAACGCTACCTCCTGCGGTTTAGTTACGTTTTTATCACTCACGAAAGTGGTCACACGCAGTGTTCAAAAATGGCGCTAAATAGAATTTGTTTATTTACTTGTTACTATGGTAATTAATTTTTGTCTCCATGGTGTTCTTGATATCTTTATATGCGTCACACATTGACTGTGAATAAACCTCAATATGAAAAGGGCCTAAATCGTGCGAACGGGGCGGAATATCAAATTCCAAGTTAGACAGTGTTTTTACCAAAATTTGGTCGGAATCAGTGTAACGGTGTGAATTTGTATTCATTACAAAATAAACAAATCCTCAGACTTTGAGTTTTATATATAGATAAATTAGTAGTAATATTTAATATTATTATTATCCCGGCTGAACAATGTTTACACATTTTCCGAAACCAAAGATTACAGAAGTTATTGAATTCTTATCTTCCACTGCTGCTTCTCCATTCAAATATGTTCTTCAATTTCTCGTTGTCTCAATATAGTTTGAATTTCTTATTAATTAAAATATTTCATTACTTATTCATTGCATCATCAGAAATACGTATAAACATAAATTTTAAATTCGTTTAAGACAATAACAAAATATATAGACGTATCTGCATTTCAAATTATGTCAGCACAAGGGCCCGTTAACTAAAACACGTTACGTTCTTTATCTTAAGTGTTAGTGAGTTAGAAGCATTGTATATACACATTAAACGTTAGTTTTCCTTATCCATTCCATGGATCATACTATGCACTAATTTGTGAATACGACAATCTGCAATTTGATAATACATTACTAAATCTATCACTGACATAAGTAGCCATCAGTAAGAGTAGATTTCACTGAATGTAAGTTTTATGCATCTTACTGGCTGAACACAAATTACAGATCAGAGCATTCGATGCTCTCTTAAATTAGAGACGAGACGTATCACTTGGAGTTGGATGTGGGTAGCTAAAATTGCAACCCTGAGAGCGGCTTCTCTAGATGAACTGATACATGATCGTTTGTGCTGCTGATTAAAGTAAACTGCAACACTACACCCCCCCTTGTGACACACTGTCCGCCTAATTAAATGTTATTGGACGGTGTGTTAGAAACTGTCGCTCCGTCATCAGTTTGTCAGCTCAGGGCAGCAGTGGCCTAGCTCACGATTCCCCACGTCAGCACAGTATTCTATAGGACAGTTGAATGAAAGCCTTTATTGAAATGAAAATTTCATGTACGGCACTATGGCACTTGCTCACTCCCGTACACCCAGTCCAGTAAACTGATTCAACGTGTAACGAAATAGATGAAACGATCAAACTGTTGCCAGATAAATTAGCTGCTTCAGTACCGACAAAACAGCTCCTTAATTAAATAAACATTAAAATAATTTTCATATTAATCGAATTAAATCAATTATTCGTTATTTTACATTGAAGTCGAAACAAATTCGATTATTCGTTAGTTTCTAAATTGACGTAAAGTTATTTTGATTGTTGTGTATTTATTTAAAAACCTCTGATAATGCTGATGCGTTTCAGTGAAACGTGCGTCAGGCACTGAAACGATAAAATGTAATACACTACTTGCAGAAGAAGCTATACTGAATAATATCAAGGCCTAATATTATATAACTTGTGGAAGAAACTTTGAGTTACGTATACAGAAAATAAAAATTGAATTATTTTTGACAATTTTTGAAAAAACATTTCATAAATTGGCAGCTCTCATGACGTCACAAATTCTTGGCCTTTCCCTTAACAACAGTACTGCTGTATGCAGCTGTAACGTGCAGGTTATTGCAAGGTGGACAAATTTCAAATTTTGTGTTTGTAACGTTTTGACAGAACCAACAACGTTGCTTGGAAACGCGTTTGGTGAATTGGTGAAATATTGATTCGAAAATTTCTCCTTTAGACAAAAGTATGTTGCAATTTCTTTTATAATCGGGTGGCTTTTTCAACAATAAATTTGTTCCGCAAAGAAATGCTGCTAGTAGATGTCCTTCTTTGTCTATGGTATGCAACAAGAATTAAGTGACCTGAAATATAAAGAATAGAGAATTTCTGCATGAGAATTTCGTCTTGCGCAAGGAATATGTCGAACAGCACAGGGTAACGAGTGATGAGCGTCCACCTTGCTCTCTCGACAAGTGATACTCAGCCGATTGTCAGTTCTTACGTAGTTTGAAATCGCTTCTGATACAATGACCACGATAACGACATCGTCGAAGCTCCGGAGCAGCTGAAGGTTGTTTCTATTTGACACCGAGAATGTTCCCCAAAATGGGCGCGTACAAACTTATTAATTATTAAGTTACGTTCCACCATAGTCGGTCAGAGACGGTTGAGGAATAGGATGGTGACAGGGGTAGCTTAGGATGCCGATGGCGGTGGATAGATAGGTGAGGGCTGTAACTACTAAGAAACGTCTAGTATCAGAGTAACAAAGAAAGCCACTAAATGTGATCTCAGAAAGGGAAGTGTGAGAGCGAGTATCAGCAAACCATGGACCTTCGGCTAAGCTATGAAAACCTAACAGAAGAGTCTCTGATCCTCCTGGCAGGGCTTTTGCAATCTCAAGCCTCTGATCAATCCCCCAAGCATTAAACATTTCGGCGAAATTTCATAATCACTTAGCATGGCCTACTTTTATGCCAGTTTCGGGTGTTAAAATGAGGCTTATAAATAATCGTATAAATACTAATATGGCAAGAATCTTGAATGTCTCGTTTATCTTAAGGAAAATGGGGAGTCCAACCTTCAAGCTAGTCTTATGCCCCTTCCCCCAGAAACACCTCGCACTTACGCCACTGATTGCAGCTGACGATATAGATTTGTAATGGAGTAATATCATTAAACAATTTTATTGTTTAAAAATAACACAAAGATAATACAAAGGAAACAGCTAAGGAGAGCAATAGGTTGCAAAAATAAGTATAAAGGAAAGAAGAGTCTGAGAATTTGAACAGCAGAATTAGGCAGAACAACAGCAGAATCTGATAAAGAAAAACAATGATAAATTTAGATGCTGTGATGACATCCCACAGAAGAGCCAAGAAAAGCGTATAATAGAATAAGAAATAAAACATAAGAAATGTTAAACAAACCCATCAAGAATCGTGGTAACCCTTCATAGACACTACACAACACGATTTTTATGGTAGACAGACTATGGCATAGAAAGTGATGAAAAAACAAATAGCTCTGAAAGAAAAAAGGCTCATGTTAGTATCATTGAGGAAGACGCATGGACAAACCATTATAGGAAGTTATATTTTAACAGGTCAATAGAAAGTGATAAGGAATATACAAGTAAACCAAGTAGAAAGGGTTTAGATAAATTAACAATAGAAGAACTCAAGCACTCAGTGAGTGCAATAAAAATTAGATAAGAGTAAATTACCGTAGTAAATTCTTAAGTAATGAAATACGGTGGTACATTATTATGTTTACGAATTCTACATTTTGTAAATAACATATTGTCGGAAATCATTCCCTACAGCCTTTCATGTTAATAATGGCGTACTTATATGTTTTGAATTTAATATTCCAAATTCCGTTTCTACTTTCAAAGTTACAGAGATACATGTTTGTGTACAAATAATAATAAATTATTCAATATTTGATTCTTACGACATAAACGTTTATGTACATCTCCATTTGTTCATGTGCGTACAAACGTAGAGCTTCGTGAAATGAATTTTATTGGGCAACTTACTTTAAGAGTAAATCCCTCTACAGCTAAATCGCTCGTTTATGTGTATAGGCATCTTTAGGCACTCTGTCGGTAGAGATTGGAACTAATTATGCGTTAAGAAGAAGACAAGACAACGGTCGGTACGAAAAGAAAATAAATTATTGCTTTAATACTAACAAAGAGTGTCAAATATATATTTATGAAATTATCATTTGCAAGGCAATTAAATTTATTTTGTCTAATGCATACTGCTTTGACAAATTTAGTTTTTATTTAAAAACTATAAAAGTTATAAAGAATTACATTTTTAATTTTAACGTGGATCGAAAACTGTTTTTTAAAGTACACAAATGTTCACAATTTACTTTTAATGAAATAGTGAAGATAAATGATTGGTTTTGTAAATCAACAGCTTACCGTTCAACTGATAAACACTACGCTAATGATAAGAGCTAACGCTTCCACCAGGTGGGAATAACTTTGTTATCAACTATTTCATGCGAAAGTTGAGAAACTATCGTGACCGTAAGCTGAGTGTTTCGTATGAGCAACACGTCAAACCGAAAGAACTGAACTAAAGAATAAACCTTCAACAGCAAGAGAAAGTTTTGTAAGCGCTATAGTTTATTAGGAAACTTGACGTCATAATCTTATTCTTACTCTGAGCAAAGTATTTTATTTACTAAGGCTTATAGTTTTATTTTTCAACAAACTAAGATCAATTGTAGGGTACTCAAAAAGAGAGCGTCCATATTTACTTTATTTATCGCAATATTATCTAAGCTGCCTTAGAGTCCATTGAAATTTGAATGGCATTGTATCTCTGTGAGCAATAAAATTTTCAAATGCTTACTTGCTTATCTACTCTAAAACCACTTTCCGTGTGAGACTGTTAACTGTTAAGTCAGTATAAGCGTAATATTTTTTTCAAAAAATTTTATTTGTGGAATAATAATAATAATATTAAATTTACTCCTTGAACGTTTCTAAATCAAAGTATGCTAACTGTGCCATTCTCCACAGTCCCGTTTGTAAACATTGTAACGAACTGCGTCCACTGTGTCAATACAATACGTACGGGGGAACGCATCGAAATAAGTATTCGACGATGTATCAGACACTGAGTGTAATTTTGCTCATTTTAAATTTCTCATACTCTTTGAAATAATTGTTTAAAAATTATTAGTGAATAATATGACTACCGGCATAACTAAGGATCATAGTAGAACCGAATGCTTTACTTGTTGAACACACAATGACGTGTAATCTAGTTTAATGTCATTAAACACCGTACATCAATTGTTTAACAACAGCTCGTTACAGCGATGTAATGTGCCGATATAATTCTCCGTATTAACAATAGTAGCCTATTTTTTTTAAATACAGGAATAGTAAGAATTAGTGGAACAAAAAATCACATTTTCTGTCTGTTTGTATCGCAATGCCAAGTTTATTACTGCCAAATAACACTGAGTACTGTTAGCGATACTAGAAAACACCCAGTGTGTTTTAGACATTTTAAGTTAACAAAAGAGAGTATATTCTCTAACGCGTAAGTTGTAAATTTAGATTCAAAAAAAAAATACCAGAAGATATTTATTTCTTCAATAACGCCAGAGAGTTCTACAGACAGCGGGTGTACAGATCTTTTAAGGGTACATGTAGAAAGTAATACACAGCAGTCTCCAGTCAACAAGCTCAGACAACAGTTTGCTTGCTACAGCCCAGAAAATTTAAAAAATGTAAGATGCACTTATGGTTTGAAGGCTTGTGTATATGCATTTTTAATAATTTAAAAACTATACACAGCAAGATCTATAAAGTTCTGCATATTACTACCTTTACAGCACGACATAGGCAACGGTGCTGCCTGGTCCGCTTTCAAAAATTCTACAGCCTGAGAAAATATAAAGTTACGGAATTAAAAAGTTATAATTTCGGTTTACCAACACTATTATTTATAACCGTTATTATGTTTAAATAAATGCATATTCTGTTTACAGAACAATGTAAAGAAATTGTATATTTTTATAATTTGTGTTAATTAAAACAGATATGATCATTAACATGAATAACATAAGAGTGGGAGAAAGAAACAGAGAGAGAGAGAGAGAGAGAGAGAGAGAGAGAGAGAGAGAGAGAGAGAGAGAGAGAGAGAGAGAGAAGACAATTAATTATGACTAAAAAAATACCATTCCATCAATTCTGTTTATTTAACACAAAACTTATATCATTTACCTATTAAAGTTTGTAACTTATATTGCCTGCTATGTATGTAACTTGTTTCATATTAACCAAATAAATGTAAAATTCGATTAAAATATTTGAACAGCACAAGTATTCTTAAAAAAGTCGTTAAAAAGTCAATACATCCTAATTTTATGTTTTATTTGATTAAATTTTCGAAGGAAAGCCAGAACAATCTGCGCATAAAATACATTTTACCAACAATTTTGTGAGAAATCTTTTATTTGTTTGCTTACTCACACAAAGAAGAAATATAAAGCAGTAAACTAAAAACAAACTGTACGATATAAATAAAGTAAAAAAAGGGGAGAGTGTATGTAATTGATTCTTGGCTCTGACAGACAAACATCGCAGACTAAATAAAATGTTTTTGCTTTGACCGACGCTTTCTCTGATTGTAGATTCTTCTTTTGTCAGAAACTAAATTAAAACATTCTAGTCGCATGAAAATGTTTTTTGAGATTCAAATTATAACTACAATCTGACTAAAAGTTTCCTGAATACAAAGGTAATTCGATTTACCTTTTATTGACTATCCAATCTAAAATAAATTGTTTACCAGAAATTGGATTATCATTTATGCACACACACACACACACACACACACACACACACACACACACACACACACACACACACACACACACACACACACACACACACACACACACACGCACGTTGACATTAACGTGTTCCTGGGGTTTTCTACGGTACATAGTTATGTAGATTTATATTGTATTTAAATTTCACTTTGAGATAAACGAATTTGTATACACATAATAACATTGTTCTATGTCAACAAGTAACTTGGTAATAAAATAAAATGTAATATTTTGTGAAATGTAAATTTTCATTTTTGAATTCCATTTAAAAAAGTTTTGTTATTCAATTCCAAACGTACGCATTTACATATTAGGTTTGATAAACTTCAGACACATTCAGATATACTTTCCTACGGGTTTGATACACCACATGACAATTTTAAACTTTATAAAGCTTAATAGATTGAATTTACTGTACCCGTAATTGGGCAAAGGAAATTTTTTGATTTCGACACATTTTTTACATAAGGAGCAATAGATTGGATGATTGATTTAAAAGCTGTTTCAATTCTTATTCCTTTTTGTTTCTCAATGAATTGTTCATAGACAATGGGGCAATAAAAAGTTCAAAAGTTTTACAAAATGTTTGGTATTGAAAACTTTTAAGTGTTAGTGATTTCGGTTTTTGAGAAATATAATCATGTTTTTAACTTTTTAAAATGGTGCAATATATACTCCTGGTGTTAAATTAGTTGGTTTTTGTTGAAGTCAATTCAAATCAATTATTTTTTAATCTATTTCTAAACCTATGAAGATAAATTTAGCAAAACGTGCGTCAGGGCAATTAAAACCATAAAATAATAATAAATCTACTTGTAGAAGTAGTTATAATTTGATTGTGTGTGTGTGTGTGTGTTACTAGGATACACATATCCATACACACCCACGTTAATACTTTTTTACATATAAATAACTCAGAGGTGGAACCTGTTGTAATTAATGATAATGTGATGTATTTTTATATAATTGCACTTATTGTTTTTCTAATTGTACGTATAATTCAATTTTCTATTGTATTCTTTTTTATTTTTTATAGCCTAAAGGTACCATATGATGTGTAATAAAATTTTTTATTCACATTCTTAAAACTATCGATTTCGGTCATAGACCATCATCAGGTTATATATAGCACACTTGCGGTCACAATATTGTAAAACACTACTATTTACAAAAACAAATTCGTAGACATTGTTAAAGAATTTGATACATATGTCGTTGTCTAAAGCTTCCTAAGAACTGATCCTGTCATAGTGTTCATGTTTACATATTATATCAGCTGATTACTGAATGTTGATTTTCATTTTGCCGCAATATTTCAAATGTGATGTGATTTTTAAAGTCCGTCATAATGTCTAATAGATTTTCAAACTGTTGTAATTAGTTTTAAATTTTAGAGATGTAAGCAAACAGGTGAAATCTGAGACGTCTGGAGCTGTTTTTAAACATCTGTTTGAACTATTGTTAATCTATGATAAGGAGGGGTGGCGTACTATATGTGTGTACGTGTGTGGTGTGCCAGCTGTAACATGATTTATCCAATATTCTCACCTAGGCTTCTGCGGCCGGTATCCATTATGTTTTGAAGTCTTAATCTGGTATGGATCGCGTCAAAAATGACTCGTACGTCAAAGTTTCACTCATATTACAATGAGTATCATCAGATCTCAGTGACCCGTATACTTAGACCTGAATATATTCATTGTGATATGAGTGAAACGTTGCCATTCAAGACATTTTTGACGCGATCCATACCGGAAGAACATTTTAAAACCATAATGATTTATCCATGGCAGGAAATCTATCTTTCTCTATACAGTGTATTTAATTTGTGTTAGTAAACTCACGTTTCAAAATGAATTAACAACAATAATTAAAGATCATTCTGTAATAAAATTTAAATTTTACAAAATACATTTTCTAATTCAGAAAATGCAATTAGAAAGATCGCACTTACATGCATGTGTTGGTGTAAGATTATTGCAAAAAATGGCAATTATAACATAGTTGTATAAATTAAAGTTAATTACGACCGTCATTGACAAATAATAATCGTGATTGCGAACAACGTGAGAAAAATTGCGCATTTAATGCCAACACTAGCTGACACATCAATTTTACCGCTATTATGAAACCAGATAAAAATTAATGCGTTGAAATGGCGACGCAATGTATAAACAGATAAATTTAACATGTTTAAAACGCAATATTTTGATAAGGCTGACAAGTCTGACATGGTCAAAAATAATATAATTTTGTGGAATGATTGTTTTATTCTTAAAAATTAGTATCAAGGTATGAAATGTAAATTATGCCTGCGGGAATTTTATATGAATATGCTTTACTCTATAAGATTGCCGTTTGAAGGAGGGTTATGCTTTTTCACCACCGTGTTGTCTACTTTCTTTGCGGCTAACCGGCTACACTCTTTCTTACAATAAACATTGATAACAATTAATTACCTAACGACAACTTTGTACCGCGACAGAATCAAACTGACCACTCACTTTTTTAGTTGGAAGTTTAAACGATTCAGGGAGATACGACTGTTTTGGCTCTTACCAAAGTTGAACATAAGAATACTTAACTGGCATTTTGTTTATACAAAATTGTTAAAAGTTTTACGTGCGAAGCATTTAGTTTTTTAGACAAAAGACACAAACAGAATATTTGTAATTAAGATAACTATGCTTACTTAGTTGTAAGATAATAATTTCGTTTGTAATCACATTAATTAGTGACAACTTGGTTATAGTTAAGAGAAATAATCTTTTAAAGTCCAAATGTAACTTACTTCTTTTACGTTTAGTAACAGTGAAGATCGATTCCAAATAGGATATTATTTATACTTAATATTTTACCAGAAGGTAATGTATCGTTGGAATGAATATAATAATATTGCACTGTTTGATTAACGTTAAATTTTAGAAATTAAATTTCCAAAATGGTAATCACTAATGCAGTTTATTTACTAATTTAGTAATATTTGCAAATACACCCTGAACTAATATTGGTGACTTTAATCAGAATAACCGTAGACCAAAAAGTTAATTATCAACGCAGAAAATTTGTGTAGCTTTTTAAAATTTACAACAGATTCTAAAATTAACGCTTACGTTGTAATAAATTTTATGATTTCTAGAACCACATTTTGAAATTTAAAATATTTATAATTAAACTTAGAAAAAAAGCCCGAAGGATTAAAACATTAATATGTTTCTAGAAGAAGAAAAATAGTGTTTTGTTAGTAAAATTGTTGTTGTTGAAACGGTTATTAGAATTTTTAAGAAAGAGTTTTGTTTCCACCTCATCGTTACGCATGAAACTATGTATGAAATACGTCAGATTTGAATATTTACCTTCGGTATTATTTCCTAAAATACACTTCATTATCCAAGCATAAAACGTGTTTACGCCCAATGTATACTAAAAGGAAAAATTCAAATTGTCAAAATGTTGAAATTGTAATTAATCATCTGAGATTTGAAAACACATTAGTCTCAAACTACAGCTTACCGTCAATTTAATTTAAGACTCAAATAGCGTACATCATTACAACTGTGTTAAAGGAAATAAGGGTTAAATTTAATTTTGCTTTGTAATTGTGGTTTACAGTACTTATATATATATATATATATATATATATATATATATTTATATATATATGTATAATAATGCTTCCATTATTTAATGTTCCATTATATTTAATAAATTGATGTGCCTGTTCTTTGATTAAATACTTTTAACCTTTCTAATTAACTTACACGCTCAATCTGTTAATGTGTATGACGAGACTACTAAGTCAAAAATTGTATTTTTATATCTGTCTGGAATAACAATTAATATACCGCATTGATGTAGATGCGTTGTACGGTAAACTTTAACAGCCATATCAGATAAATAATCAGATGTACGGTAAATTCCAGAACGTGCCGCGAAAGTATCCGCTAGCCTAAATGATGCTAAATTCTAGAGGAAGCAAGTTACACATAGGCATACTCTTGATACCAGAATGTATTAAGGGGATTCTGTGTTCCGAGTTTGACGTAACTGGTTGACACTAAACATCGATAAAATAATAGAAAATCTTGCCCTGTATTCGTGTATGCAATATTTTTAGAAATCTTGGACACACGCGCGCGCGCACACACAAACATAAACATTGAAGCAACATTGCTAAACACGTATCAATCCCAGCAAACGGGCGGGCGTGTAAATGTTATACAATTCACGATATGCTTTGTAGAGAACTACTTCATTCTCTATTAAACCTTCGTGTCAAGAAGGAAATGAAATGGGAACTTGCACTTCTGCATATTTTCTTGTCATGGTTTGTAGACATAAATAAAAAGCTACTAAATGAGACGTTGCGATGTTCATAATCTGAAGTGACAGCACTTTTCTCCCCTTCATTCGTTTCGTAATTCGTCACGTCAGCATGAAAACTATTGTAAATGTTTCATTACATTTTTGCACTGGAAAAAGTGTATATAAGTTCAGAAAATCATAAACGGTTGAATCAGTATGCACATAAACGAACTTACATAAATTTTAAGTACTTAATGTACAAAGCCGTTGCTTCTCGATAATTAATACATTTTTAAATTGTGTAACATGTTTTCAGTTTTAATCTTCTATTTGCCTGCCAATTATCAGTTTGAACTGATAGGCATACAAGTTAGTTTGCATATGTTGTCCATATTGCGATGGAAATGGAGCACAGCTGAATATAAAACGTCTACAAATTTTATAAAATAGATTTTTATAGTGGGCAGAGAGCGGTACTAACTGGGTTTTCTTTACCGCAGTTCAACCTAGTTAGGCAATTAAGTAGTTGGGCTTCATTTGATAATTAAAATCATTGGAAATTGAGAATACCAGGAATGAAGGTAGCCTGAGATTTTAAAGTCTGTCTCCGGACAATTTCATATGACGATAAGAAATAAATATCGGTATGGAGAACCATACATGACTTCCATATTCTAAGATTTATATTTAAAATCATTTTCGAAATGTAATATTACCATAGAAACTACTTCTTTCTACTTACTGCTTCAGCCTTAACCACAGTACTGTGGTCACTAACATATACCACCTCACGTTATCGCACTCGATTTTCACTGATGATGGAAGTCAATGGCATTGCCGAAACGTCTGGTTTTGTAGAAAACATTGGACTACGGCCAAATATCCCGGGAAGGAATTTTAACAAAAACTACTTCTTTGTTGCCGATAACGTTGTACACATATATATAAAATATATGCATAAAATTAATGGCTTGTATAAGTTAATGATTGATCTCCATTAAGTAGTGCTCAAGTTTCCAAAGTTTTAATATTATGATTTCCGTAATTAAAACATCAGAGCAGGTTTAGTGTGAATGAGGGTACACTGTGGACAAAAATTTTCAACATTTCCTATTGAGCGTTGCTTAGAGTAAAGCTGCGAATCTACAGTTTATGTTTCACAGAACAAACACGCGAAAAAGAAGGAGCGCTCCGAAGTCACTCATGGACCCTCAGCATCTTGCAGAGGGTTCATTCCCTAAAGACGAAAAGTCTGTCTATGAATCGTTCCTCTGTAAACACGTGCAGTTACATTGCCCAGAGATCCACAGGAAGCAAATTGATGTCCATTTTTTCGGCTTGCACGCGTTATGTTGGTATGGGTTTCGGCACTTTCCATTTAAAAAAAGCGTGCAAATGTAAGAAAATAAACATGAGTGAGGCCAGAAATAACGTGAATTGTGTGTGTGTGTGTGTGTGTGTGTGTGTGTCTTACCTGCCTTTTTATTGCTGTAGGCATAATAATAAAATGGAAACGTAAATATTACATAACTGAGATATGCTTACCTGCCACGAACGATATATTATTTTATACATGGAGGAGTTCAGTGACATACACACGTACAGAAGTCATCTTCAAAAATACTAGAAGTCGTCCACGCTTTTATCTTGGCAGTGTAACTTACAGGAAGTTTTTTGATGTTTTTAAAACATCTAGGATGCAAACTTTTCCCGATAACTAAAAATTTCCTTTTTTCGGTTCCCGTCATGTTCGCACAAACAAAAACTGTAACTCTTTGTTTAGAGAACTTCCCACCAACGCACTTTTCATTTGTAAATTTGAAAGTCTTATCTGGAGTTAATTTATACAAAATTCCGGCTTCATGTCCATAAAGATGTCTTCATCTTTATATGATCGTCTAATTTCTGGCCAAGTGTTATGCACCCAATCGCCTGTAACGTTCAGATCTACGCATTTTGCCTCACCACAAATTTTTGCAAAGGAAATCGAGTGTCGGGCCTTAAATCGATCTAGCCATCCGTTGGAGCACGCAAAATGGCTGGCGCCGGCAGTCCTGTTACAGTGCTTATCGCTTGCATACAATGTATGTCTGTAGCCATGGGCTAGCGCGCGCGCGCACATATATACGTTTATATGAAATTTAGAGTAAAATATCTGAGAAATATTTGACGCTATAACAGAGTAGTACAATATTTAGTGACGTTAAAACCGGGAATTTTTATAATGTTAAAGATATCAGTTTGACCGGACTTATGACAAAATAACGCTACACCAGAGTTGACGTAACAGCCGAGGCCGTAATAACCAAGTTCCACTGTATATATAAAGATATTAACTCAAACATAATTTACATTAAAATGAAAAAATTATAATTTTATTGCCTGGCAACAAAATTATTTTATTTTTAACAATTACCATTGTTTCAAAAAGTTTAAATAAATTTTCAAGTACTTTACTCTTGTTAAAACGTAAAAGGTTGCAGGTAAACTACCCCTTCCCCTTAACCGATCTTTACCAAAATCGAAAGTCTTTGAGACCTCTATAATTCAGGGAAGTATGCAAAACATTATTTGATTCTGTTTGAATTTGCGGCTGTTATCGTTTGCCATAGAAAATACGCTTGACAAAGAAACGTTGATGGTAAACTACCCCTTCCCCACAACCGATCTTCACTAAAAACAATAGGTCTTGAGTACAAATCAGGGCTGTATGCAGAAAATTATTTGATTCTGTTTGAATTTGCGGCTGTTATCGTTTGCCAAAGAAAATACGCTTGTTAAAAAAACGTTGTAGGTAAACTACCCCTTTCCCTTAACCGATCATCACCAAAAACAATAGGTCTTGAGAAATTTATAATTTAGGGCTGTATGCAAATAATGTTTTGATTCTGTTTGAATTTGCGGCTGTTATCGTTTGCCATAGGAAATACCCTTGTTAAAACATAAAACGTTACAGGTAAACTACCCCTTTCCCTTAACCGATCTTCACCAAAAACAATAGGTCTTGAGAAATTTATAATTTAGGGCTGTATGCAAATAATGTTTTGATTCTGTTTGAATTTGCGGCTGTTATCGTTTGCCATAGAAAAAAAATCTACAGACACACAGATAGACACACAGACACACACAGACACTTTTCGGAAAACGACTTTTTTCATGTTTTGAGTGTAGTAGAATCAGAATCTGCAATAATCTCGAACACGATTTTTTTTGCCATCACCATACTTCCATTCCTTAAGGAATATGGAAGTAATACAAGTTGTTTTATCGGGAATTAGATGTTTGACATTGACCTAGCAATACTATGTTTGCTGTTAGTGAAATTAAGTACTTTATAAATTTATATGAAGTATAAACATTAGGTATTAAATATGAAATACGTAAATAATAAATTTTATATCTCTTATGTTTCTTTTCTATTTATTATTACAAGATCATTTATTATTTATCAATACGTGTGTAAACGATGATGTTGGAAGTAAAAGATATTTTGTAAACAAAATATCACTGTTTATCTACTTCTGTCTCTAGCTAATTTATTTTTCCTATAAGTATTTGATAATTTATTTGAATTAGCTATAAATGTTTAGTATATCAACTTTTATAACATCAATCAAATATTTTTGATATTTTACGTAGTATTTGTATTTCTAATTAAAGCATGACGACTTTCATACTTCGCTAATCTATCACACGGTATATAACGTAACTTACTGCCGTATAACATATGTAACATACGTCTATTCGTATGTAACATACTCTAAAAAAGCAAATATTACAAAAAGATTTGAAATTAAAATATATCAGTACAAGCTGTTTAAAATGTAAATTTTTTTATATAATAATTAACGTCTGCCGAGTGACGAGCGAGTGGCTAATATTTCAAACATTTTCTACTTAATCATGTCATGGATCCAGGTTTTTAGCTTTTCTCAGTAAGTTTGTAACCAAGAATCAAGCTAATATACATACATTTGTTATCCCATTTCAATAAGACTTTCATCTACCTCTAATAATGTAGATGTACTTCGTACCAAGATCGGAACAGCCGTTTATGTAAATTGTTTATCTTAAATGGACGCTAGACTTTCAACTGCTTTCAACTGAAGCTTAACCACCCAGCCGTTGGTAAAATATTTTACTATATAGAATGTGAAGACACTGTAAAACCATCATTCATATGTTTGTAAACTCACGTTATTATAAGTACGTTCTCTTTTATCAGATTACTCTAAACTTTTGTAAGGACAAAACGGAAAAAAGTTGTAGTTAGCTTTGTAAAACTATGAAACCGTAGAAACATTCGTAAAATTAGTACTTATGTAAGTTTTAACCGTGAATGACAATTGATAAAGAAAGTATAGTTTGTAATCCTACTGCCACATGCAGTAAGACTCGCTACATTTTAGCGACACTTCCCCAGGGATTAAGTAGCAACTAGTCCTTGCCTTATGCAGATTATACTGTTTCTAAATCATGGCATTCGAAGATACATTTCATTTCTTTAATATATTCTCTTCTAGTTTTATTGCACACAAAAAGATTATGGCACCTTATTTTACTATTTGTATCCATTGCATTAAAGCATAATGTAAATCGTTATTGTCCTATCTTGCCATAGATATGTGTCGATTGGTTTTTAAATTTTCCTCATTCGTAGTCAGATGTTGTCTAGTGAGTCAGGCGATTACAGATAATCAAGTCAAATATACCATTTTTAGGTGGCAGAAATAGTAGTGCTTCTAAAATCTATAAAACACTTAGAAATGTGACATATACGATTTTGAAGACTGTAAAACATTTGTTTGTCGTTTTAATATGACAAAGACGGTAAAATAGCAAACTAATTTTACCATTTTAACAATTACACTTTTATGAGTACATAAATGAAAGATACATTGATACTCTGTAGCTAACCTAGCTTTCAAAGGTCTATCCTGAAATGGTTAGGGATAATTTAGATTATTAAAAAGCCAAAACTGCGATCACTAAATTTCTCAGTTCTAATGTGGCACTCCAATATTAAATCTTACTGAGGGAAACAAAAGTTTGATACTAAAGAGAGCCGTCCGTTGCAGAAGGTTAACCGCATAGCAGCTACCTGTGACCTTCAAAATACGGTTGGTTTAGACTCAACTTTTATATAACCCTAGTGTTTATATACCCAGTTACCACTGTCAAACAATAAGACTACATGAGAACAGAGCTGAAAGTGGGACAGTTTGGAAAATAATTGCTTTATTCAGTTACCTAGAAAATAAACCGCAGATTCCAATAGAACAGGACTGGGTAGCACAAGCGTATTTTCTATAAAGGAAACGTGCTAAGTATTAACTATACTTAACTGTTAGAAGTTGACTTCAAAATTAAAAAAAAATATGTAGTTTAAAATTCAACATTTCTCTAATGATAAAGTTATGACTTAAACGTTTGATGTATTACCTACACCATTTAAATCCAATCTTTAATTATAAGTATTTAATGTAGTGGCGTTGTTTACACGATCTGAAACTGACATGAAGAGAAAGTTATTAATAATATTTTTACACATTGAATTGCAACATCTAATATCAGTAAGGACTTTGAAATCACTCTGTAAAAAGTAAACAAGTGGTAATGAACTAAAGACAACATTTACAACAAATTAATTATTTTATCTTTAAATTAATATTTTTCTATTATTTTCCTTTCAATAACATTGAAGTTTCTTTTCGTAAGTTTGTAATACACTGTATAAGAACAATAATAATAAAAATCTTTTGAAACTCTATTTTATTAATTTTGTACGTGTTACGAATATTATATTTTACTATATCTTGTTTTTATATTTGCTATGCAACTACCTTCCTTTCTATTTTTTCAACTACTAGTCTTCTATTTTTCCTTTCTATGGGTGGAATTATGAATAGTTTTCTCTGTATTGAGAACTAAACTTGTTAAGAAAATATCTTTCAAATTATTTGTTTATTTTCTTATACAAAATAACTATGTTTGAATTATAAATTACACAGAAAAATTACAAAATGAAAAAATGCATTATGGATGACGACTTGATTAGTATTGGTCTATTCTGACATGTAGTTTATGTGCATGTCTAAGGGGACATGTGTTTGGTGTTTTAGTGCTAAGTCCCAGGTGGCTTTCCGCTGTTAGTAACAAAACAAACACAAAACGTGCTCTCTGGCAAACAGAAACACAACACGTTTAAAAACACGTGCCAGAGCAAAATTCTGACCAAGCAGGAATTATGATGATCATAAAAAATGTTCCTTCTAATACAAAGAAGTAAATTGGTTGTTGTTAAAAAATTTTAACGAAAACGTAAGAGAACAAAATTTCTTACGTCTTCAAGGAAATATTATTGATAGACAAAACAAGAAAAACTGTTGTAATAATAAACTGGGATTAGAAAAAATTAAATCTTATTTTCATCAAATCTCAATAAGAAAAAATATTTTACTTACATCCTTCATTCTTTACGTATTTCTTTTTGAACTTAACATTTGAGGCTGTTACAGTTAACTACAACGTATGTTCATTTTTACAGTAGTTGCTTAGTAAATTTGCATACATAGAATGTTTTGGAAATTTTGCTTTGTACAAATTTAAATACATTTCCTACATTGTTATAACTTTCCATTTATTACCGCTAATTTTAATGCTACAAAAAATAAATTGTAAATAGAAAACGTGGTGTCTTATAAAAACCTTTCTATAAAGCAATTTAATTTTATTAGTATTTTTTTAAACTGTACGTGAAATGAACGTTTTATGGATGTCATGAATGTTTAGAGATTTTTTTTTGTATTGTCATGTGTGTATAATACTTGGCTATTCTTGTGTGAGTAGCCAATAACTACCAATCGGTTAATATTAAAGTTAATATCAATTAGGAGGTTAGATTTGATTCAGTTTGCAACATAAAAAAATTTTAACAAATTTTTATTAAAGAATTACAATTATAACAAATTTTGTTTCTATACATAAAAAGAAAATTCGATTGTTTTTATAAATGAAATTCAAAAATGTTAATAAACTGTTTCAGGAAACCTCAAGATATCTACATCCAAACAATTTATAATTTTAATAATTATCTATCAATTTTTATTTGTAAGTTTTGTATTATATTTAAATAAATTTGCTAATAAAAACATTTGTAACTATTTGTGTGTGTAACGTATAATAGTTGACTCCAGTTTTTTATCGGTTGAAAAATTGTAAATATTAATAAGAAAGTATCAAATGACCAGACGGGTAATTTATTAGTTATGTAATTATTTTTAGTAGAAAAAATGTTTTAAAAAGGAATCAAACAAACGATAATTGTGTGTATAACATACAAACTTTCTGAAATTTATTTTAGTACTGCAGTAATGCAGCTAAACCAGACGACTATTCCGACAGAGTATTACGAAATTATTGAATAACATAATAAGTAAACTGTCAATCCCAAATTCAGTGTTTTATAAATTGTGCCATATCTTGTATTAGTACGAGATACATAGGTATTGTATTTAGTGTTTTGAGTAAATTATCTTCTTTACTCATTTAGTTTCTATGAATTGTATATATTTTAGTGTAGTCATTTGTTCACATATTGGAATTTACGTATATCTCCTACTGTGGCGTGTGTTTGTAAATTAGATGTTTGTTTTATCTTTGTGTCTAAATTCACATGATAAACTATGTATTTCTCGTTTTATCTATGGTCACGTAAGATATTTTTCAGTGTTTTCATTAATTTTGTAAATATTTAAAACATCGTAGATTAAATAATGATGTTCAAAGTTCAATTTTGAACAAATAAATAATTTTTTGTGATACAATAAAAGAAGAACAAATTTTTCACGTGTTTTGTTGTGTTTCTTCTTCAATAAAAGCTTTTTATAAAGTTAACTTGTTTCTTATTGTTTTTACGTAAATCAAATTTCTGAATATTAAATTTTTTGCAAATTCTGTTACAAATGTATATTTTATTTATTGGTAATTTAAACAAGGAAATTCACATATAACTTAAAAATGTGTGTTTTGACACCACTTACTGTAATTTACAAAATATACTATAAAACTACAGTTCTACATGTATATAAAACTACATACTACATGAAACAGTTCTGAAAGCATCTTTATTTTTCAATTTTGCAGGTCAAAATTTATACGAACCAACACATTTACCACATAATTTATGTTCCAAGAATTTCAGTAGACCTTAATACAATATGAGCAGAAATCAAATTAAATGTTTTCACATGTCATTAATAAGAAACGAAGCATTTTGGACATATTTTTATTTGCAATTCCTTCTTTAATTCACCCTGTAGAATGAATTTCTGAATTACGTCTCATTCCACGTGAAACATTGTGTATATATCTTGTAAAATGAAATTCAGTCCATTGTAGTTTTGCGACGAAGACATGCAACGAAAAAGTTTCAATACTTTAAAGTAAAGTCTAAACGTAAAAGTTGCACTGTAAGTACGTTTGTAACGGTATACGCTGGAAAAGCAATGGTGCAGATTGTAACGTCACCTGCATATTTTTTATTATGTTTTATGTAGAAAACATATAATCCTAAGAGTTGTTTACGTCGGTTGGCAGTGGGATTAACTTTACGTAGTTGGATTATAGATAAAGGTATCTGTAGGTGTATAAAGGTGTCTTTACGTTATAAGGTGTCTATAACATCTGCAACACCTTGGCACGTTTAAATCTTAAGTAATGTTTCTTTTTTATAAAAAATTCCTCTCAAGTTTTTGTATGTAAAATAGTACATACATTGTGACGGCGAGGCAAACATCTGCTCTCCGGTACCAGCGCCGCGAACACCTGGCGGCGCGTGACACCTGACGGCAGGGCATAAAAAGAGCGCCGCTAGAATTTTTTGGCGCAGTCCATCGCCACGCCATCGGACGCACTTCATCTCCTCTCCTCTATCAGACGACATCGACGCGGAGCCAGCCATAAGGAACAGCCAAAGAGTAGAACGGACGTTCTTCGCGGGCGCAGCCGCAGACCATCTCAGCACGGCTCGGACGGAACAAACATCACAGCGTTTTCGCCACACGGCCCTTTTTAGTGTCATCAAAATAACGAAAAGTTGTACGATTAGCGCCATTTGTCAAGTGACAAGCCTTTTGTCCGGTGACAACATTTGAATCCAAATATCTGTTTTTTAAACATTAATAATATTATAGATATTTGTCATTGGCAATATAAACATATGCTGTGGAATATTAACCTATTGTAAGCTTAGTGGGAGTTGGATTGAAACGTTAAATATCAGCATGGTTCATAATTCCTGTAACTGTCACTAAATACAATGTACATACCTTTTAGAATTTAAACTCACATTCTACACTCGCCAACAATGTACTAAGTTATATAAAATTCGGCTAATAAAAATTCTAAAGCAATAACTAAACAGAAAGGGAGAATAATGGAATAAATTTTCAATTCTAATCCGAGAATTATAATATAGTGAAATGTTTTTACTTTAAAAGAAAAATGTTGCTGATGACCTATATGATTTAGAAACTCTTCAAAAATACATGTCACAAAAATGAGTATAGGCATTGATTCAACTATCGCCGAAAGAAAATGTTTAATTCTTCTTCATCCTTTATCCATGTGTCTATAAAACTCTCAGGACGCTTGAGTATTGTTTGTTATTAACTTGTTTAGATACGCAGAACGATTTTGTAAGATTTAACAACATTTCTATTCAACAATGGACCCCTCCCTTCTTTTTACAAATAAATCATACATTGTCACAAATATCAGATTGAACTTGGACCGTTTCTACTGTGTCATAAATTTAGAAACCAACAGAAATAACATCACTTGTTGTTGTTGTTGTTGTACAAGAGTAAAATTAGTTTTACTGACACGCTCTATGTCTCTGTAACTGTCATTACATTTTAAGACACAATACCTCTTGTTCTGCATTGTTGTGTAAGGCAAATGTATTTTGCTATTGAACCAACCTTGTTTACAGCTGTATTCAAAACAGGCTGATTGCATTCTGCGACAGATCCGCCAGACGGCACCCTGTCTCTCTGAAACGAGTTCAATAAACTGCATACCACTACACACACCATATTGTATAGTTCGCACAAAGTAGTGAGTTATTCCCACGCCGGTCGTGAAGAATATCGTCACGGTTGATTTCGACTTACTCTTACCAACATTTTAAATAATTTTAATTACCACCATACAACGTATTCTAATTAATAATCCTTAACGTGGAAAAAAGTTTAATATCACGGTTGCAGAACTATTTTAGTGCATTTATATTAGAACTGTCGAAATAAAATTGCGTTGTCATTGGCGAATAAATGTTAGTGCGCATTGTATACAAAATTTCCTATATGTCTCATGTGTAACTGAAAATATTATGTTATTATCGGTGACATAATAAGATACATTGTTGTCAACAAAATATGTGATTTTTATGATTCGCTGTCGTCAGGCGTTTGCCTTGGGCTGATTGCCTGTTCCAGTCCTAATGGAATTCACTAGACCATCGATTACGGGGTCTTTGCACATTTCTCTTCTTACTTAGACGGGATTCAAGAGCGCTTCTTAGGAAGCCAGTTGAATCCTTTGTCTACATGTGTAACCAAAAATCAATAACTATTTCAAAGAATTAACCGCTACAAGCTACGTGTATTTAACGTTAATATAGTTTAAAAGCGGGCACGTAAATTCTAATTTACCAACAGCCTGCTAAAAAACAAAAACATGTCTTCGAATTTGAATGTCACAAAATAATTCAACGTATGTTTTATCGGGCTAAAAAAATTATATCGTTTAAGTTCAGCGTCGTTAATATTTAAAATTGTCATCCGTGGGTGTAAATCAATGTCTTTTCTACAATATTTAATATACTTAGTGAACAAATTGCTGAAACGGAGGATAACGACATTTTAAGCATTTCTTGCAACACTCTAATAATTATGACATTCATAAACTCATTACGCGTATAATAAGATTGTATTCTTCGTTTTAGATTTAACGGTTGCTACTTTTTATATCATTAATAAGATAAGAATAGATGTAAATAGTGTTTTTAAAGTAGTCTATCATCTCTTTAGTTACGAAGCACGTAAGACGGAACATTGATGATAGGTCCGTAGTATGTATGGTACATATGTTTGTTTTATGTGTGTGTGTGATTGGTGTTCGTAAGTCTGTAATATTGATAAGGGTTTTATATAATTACGATGGCAAAATATTCAATTCAACACTCAAAATAGAAGTACAATTATCATAAATAATGAATTTAGGCGATAAAATTAATTATGTTTAACTTCTAAATAGATGTTTAACAGAATGCACATGTGAACTTATTATAGCAAATTTCAATTAAGGCAACAAATTAATGTAGACTTATAGACACAATTACCATACGTTTACAAAATATATAGATTATAATCTAAACGGATGGTAAGTTAGTTTTTCAGAACATATTAAAAATAATCGCTTTCTTAATTTGTAAGACACCGAATATTCAGGAATAAAAAGTCTTTGATTTTCAAGTCACTCGTTTCGTGGACTTTTGAGTTTTTAATTTGAAATTGAATGTTACAAACACGTTATGCAAAAATATTATTGCTTTTTTTATCTATGTTGTATACATTTGAACAGAGTGTACATCTGAACAGACTAGACAGACTGACGTATGTAAAGATCTAACATTTACAAATTGCTATATTATGTCTAGAACATGAGTGCTGTTTGTGACGGTATGTAATTGCTTGCCATGTTGTGCTACTGCACGCCATTGTCAAAGCAATGAGTTTAATTTCGAGTATTGTTTACCAGTAGAGTAGGATATACATAATCACCCCTCTTATATAACATAAATATTTGAAGAATATGTGTTTTACCAACCATCGAGAATTAAGTGTTTCTCACAGCGACTGAGAATCTTGTAAATTTATTTTTTTAAACATTATCTAAGGATTTTGGCAAGAATATTTGCAAATTTAATAATCATCACACTTAAAAACAGCACTTTTAATAAAAAACACGTTGACATAGACGTGAGCAGTTTGTCTGGAAATATGAAAAGGATCTATTCGTAGAAACAATGCTTACAAAGGTTGAATTCACAAAGTTTTACTGTCCATACGTATAACATAACGCTGAGTAAACAAACTTTTGTAGTTAATAAAAGTAAACTTTTTAAATGTAAACCATATAGTCCACCTACTTTTACTTTAGAAGCTAAATTATAACTGCGAGATACTTGCTGATACCGCGGTCAGTGATAGGGAGTTTTTTAATAAACCCATTTTAGGAAATGTAGAACACATCTTTATTCCAAAATCTTTGAATTGTGGATAGATACTGTTCCTAGTAAACAATTTCCTAAGGCCAATATGCTGAAGACTCTAGTTGAAGGCAAGATATGCTACTCCTTTTAATAAATATTTTGGTAATTTTTAAAAAGTTTTTAAAGTTTGTCTGAAATGCTTATGTAGGTCAAACGTAGAGGCCAGTTGAACAAAACCGATTTCCACAAGAAAATTGCTAAGCTTAATTAATTTAATTTTAAAAATCTTTCCACGTACGTAACTTTTTGACATAACAATTAATACATTCCCGGCATGTGTATTAATTTATATAGTTTTATGTTCCACATAATGTTATTGTCAATTATTATGTTACGGAAGCAGAAAAGTACACATCTAGTGACTTCTGAAAAAGTCATTATTAGTGAAGGAAACCGATAGCACACAGAATAATTACATCCTTGAAAATGTATTTCAATAAACGTGAATGTGGAACTAAAACCTGAATGTGTTCAAAGGTATTGTACATTGGAAGGGGAATTACAAATTTTATTAAAGGAAATGAAATTCAAGAATGTGTGTGGGACTGATAATTATCCGTTGGGAAGTATTGAAGTGTCTGAAAAATGAAAAATTACTAAAGGATATATTTCAAATGACACATAAGTGTCCAGAAGAATTTTCTCCTATAGTTGTAGTTAAAAAAAAATCAAGTATGTACTATGAAATTTGAGTACTTTTAGCTTAGGTTTCACCGGTTTATGGCACCCCACCTAGTACATACAAGGTGCCTTTCACATTTCTCTTGTTTTTAGCAAGCTTGCATTCTCTAAACATAACCTGACCTACACCAATCATCAATCTCAGATTTCTAATAAAGTAGTTTAAGCTAAGGTATTTTTAAGATGCATGCTGTTCTCTGTTTTTCATCCATCATTGTGTTGCACTATCACGAATTAGACTTACGGTTTATTGAAAATCTTTTAGTTCAAATTTGTCCACGTCTGGTACCATGTTATAACTTTCCTCATTAAGGTCTTGTATAATCATAGTTGGTTACACCGCTTATCAACCAACTGAACATAATTTTATCGATGTCCTGATTTTAGTCATAGGCTACCCCTGAACTCACTACCCCTTTCCTCTTCAAGTCCTTGAATAATAGAAGACCATAGCAACTGGAAGCTAATGGCTGCCAACTAGCAATATTCGCCAGACACCTACTACTCGTTGTTAGGTGTAAAACCAGAAACTTGGCATTTTGTTTGTTTACATGGAGTCGTACATTTCGAGTTCCTTTATATATCTTATGGAGGTTTTTGCACCGTTGCACTTGTATATTTTTTTGTTTTACAAGGGTGGTCGCGTAATTTCTTGACGACTACCCTATGAAGGGTAAACTTTATAATTTTTAGGCATTAATAATTATACTGGACACTAGTGACAAGTAAAGGGAACTTTAGGCTTCACAAGTTTGAGATAGTTCGGTTGAGGTTTCTGTCTCTAGTTTCAGTTTACCTTCATTAATTTAGATTCAGAAACTGGTAGTTGGGAGTCTCTTGTTGGTAGAAACGCCGGTAATCAATGTTAATGACAAAACTGTTATGGCATCTAAATATTTTACCTAAATGTAGGTTTGATATCTAAATATTTTACCTGTAACTGCAGATTCACTTTTAGAAATACATAGAACTTCATACACTGATTTAATTATTTTTTCGTTGTGATTGTTCAAAATGCAGGTGATCCCAAGTACTAAAGTCAGTATTGTTACAATATTTTAGTAGTAAATTACAAATCATTCGTAGTGAGTCAACAAGTTTTCCGGGCTATTAGGCCATGGTCTAAGGTTCTTATTAGTTGAAAAACCTTAAGCCGTTTAAGACATACTAACGTCGTATAACCTCATGTTTAATCTAGTTCTTTCTCCACGTAAGATGTCGCCAGATATTGTTCTCCGAAGTGACCAAATCTCGGTATTCAAAATGTCAACTGTTTTCTTGTTTAACTTTGTGGTGTACAGTACTTAGTATTTTCCGTATAGGTTTCTCGCTTTGTTGGCCTTAATAAAACCGCATCTGCACATGATTTCGTTTTCCGTCCCTTTTTGAATTCTTCTTCCTCTCTTTATAAACAGTAATCTTTGATGATGACCTCTCATCAGTAAGGAAAACACTTTTCTTTCTAAAGCCACTCACTTTTCTTATGTCGAACTTAAGTCTACTCGGTTGGGGGTGACCTATCTCTTTTTCTTCTGTGATATTTATTCTTATTTTGTGATAGTATCAGCATTCTTTCTATTACTAGTAGTCTTCATCTATAGTGTAAAATTTTCGTCTGCTTGCTTGAGGCCTTTGTACTGGAGACTCGGCAAAGAGTTTCTACAGATTGTTTGATTAAACTTTATAAGCACTAAAGGATTCTTGTAGTGACTGCAGCCTTATCATGATTTTGTGATATTTGTTTGTCTGGAGCCGGAAGCGTTGGCTTTTATAAGGGCAGCTTTACACTTTTGCAGCCTAATGTGAATATTTCTTTTACTACTTCAACCTGTTATTTAGCGACATCTCTATGCTGCTGTACATTTGACCTGTTACAATCAAACCCTGCATCTACAAAGTTTCCATTCATGATAGAGTGAAGCTCTAACAGTAGCGTGGCGTCCATGTAACCGCTGTTGCCGGCGGCAACAGTACTGAAAATAAGAGAAAATAATATTAATTAGATCACAGAATAAATACTTTAGTTATTGATTAATTTGAAATTCGACCAATATTAGTATTAGTAGTAAAAGTTGAAGAAAAGCGTAGTATTGCTTTCGAACTGTTAGGCACTTACACCGTCTTCTGTGGCGCCGGCTCAGGCATTGGCAATGTTTTACTGCGTACGGTCATTGACCTAGTACTAGTTGTCACTGTAGAAACTGTGGAGGGGGTCACACTCGTCCGTCTAATCTGTTGCCGCTGAATAAACGGCAACACGCTCAGTTAACAGCTATGTTCGTTTTCGGAACTGACATGCAACAGATACTACTGACCTCATTGTGTGTTGTTCGTTTAGTCATGTGTTTCTCTGTTTGTTTTTATTATTTTTAATTTGATTACTGGTATTTGTATTTTGATTTATTGTGTGTAAGTATATTGGAGTCAGATCCCGTTGAACCGGGATCCTCTTCTTCTGCCAGAGAAAGATAGAAAACGCTCTAAAAAAACACTGGTACAAGGAATAATGCGAGTTAATTTTTAGGTTAAAGTTTAGGCATATCGAACCCGGAAAAACAGGTGTTATGTACCCATGCCACGCCACTGAGCTCTAACATAGACAAATTACACCCTTAAATGTTCAAACATAACAGACAATAAATCTCATGTAATTAACATTCTCGCACAAAATGACACAAGTTACCTATTACAGACTTGGTCTGCACACAAATATCACTTTATACTACACCCAAGAAAGTAAAGCACAGTGAATCGCTACTTACAAACTGACTTGGTGCTCCGGAATCTGCACATTTGTACTTCACTTGTGTAGTGTCATATGTGACAAGCTTAACTTGAACGCCAGCAGAATTATCGACAAAATTTAGGAAGGCTTATCGGTAAGATGCAGAGCATTGCGTAATGCGTCACTCACATAACTCGTGCCAACTATCACGTAGCCACACTTTACTTTTCTTCTCAGAGTACTAAAATATTGATTTGGCTTTTCATTTTTGGGCAGTTGAAGAAATATATGTCTTCCAAATATGTTTCCAACAACATATGTTATAGGCCTATATGCCAAATGCGATATGTAATAATAGTTGTGCTACAAGGATGTCACAAATCGCATAGCAAAAAAAAAACTGTTTCCCGAGAAACGTTTATAATATTAAATCGTTATATTTCACCATTCATCGTTCTTTAAATACATCTATAATTTAGGAAAATAAAAAAAACTTCTACCACTAAATATTTATAGTTTTTGGACAAATAGTTTTACAATAAGCAATATTTATATAACCATAGAAGTAGCAGAATTTTATTTTGTTCATTGCTTTCATCATTCTTTTAATTTCTGGAAAACACAGATTTATTAGATGCAATTTGGATGGTCATTGTGTAGCGCCTACTGAGTTTTACATCTATATTTTTAATTACGTTTTAAAGTTGTTATACTCGTTTTCATGAATAACGCAGTTAGTTCGTAGCTCGTATGTTTTCCACTTGCAAAGGAAAACTGTTTAACTTCGAATGCTTTATAGATTTTTATTAAAAATTAAAGAACGTTAAAATTTTTACCACAATTACAATTTTTTAAAACACAATTATATATTATGATAAATTAATTAAAGTGTTATAAGTGTTGTTTTAAGTGATCTTAAATTTTAAAAATTATTAATGTAATGTGCACTATACTTAAAAATATGTAAGAATTCACAAATGATAACAATTCAATTATGAGTAGACTGAATTTGTATTTAAAATTGTTAGCTACAACGTAAATATCGGTATGGAGAACCATACATGATTTCCATGTAAGATTTATGTTTAAATTACTTTTCGAAATGAACTATTTCCATAGAAACTACTTCTTTCTTCAGCCTTAACCACAGTACTGTGATCACTAACGTATACTACCTCACGATAATGCACTCAATTTTCACTGACGATGGCAGTCGATAGCACTGCCGAAACGTCTGGTTTTGTAGAAAACATTGGGTCACGCCCAAACAGCCCAGGAAGGAATTTTAACAACAAACTTGGTTGTTGCCGATAAAGTAGTACACATTACATATAAATAAAAATTATCCCCTCCCGCTTCAACTATAATTTTCATTTATAGAAAATTACCCCCACCCCGTTCAACTAGCCTCTTCATTTATAGTTATTTCATTTACGTTTCTACAATGGATTATTAAGATCTTCTTATCAGGAGACTTTATTTATCAAAATTAAGTACTTTACTCGTGAAGTACACGAGTACAACCAAAACATTTTCAGGTAAACTACCCTTTCCCCGTAACCGATCTTTACAAAAATCAATAGTCATCTACAACTCAGGCACATATGCAAAAAATTATTTGATTCTGTTAGAATTTACGGCAGTTATGTTCTTCATGAAAAAATGTCTCTAGTTAAAACATTAAAGGTGGCCGGTAAACTACCCCTTTCCCTTAACCAATCTTTACCAAAATCAACAGGCCTTTAGCTCTTTACAATTCAGCAACGTATGCAAAAATTTATTTGTTTCTGTTTGAATTTACGGCAGTTATCGTTCGTCATAGAAAAAATTACCCTTGTTAAAACATAAAATGTTGCTGGTAAGCTACCCCTTTCCCTTAACCGATGTTTACCAAAATCAACAGGCCTTCAGTACTCTACAATTCAGGGATGCATGCAAAACATTATTTGATTCTGTTTGAATGTGCGGGAGTTATCGTTCGTCATATAAAAAATTACCCTTGTTAAAACATAAAATGTGGCAGGTAAACTACCCCTTTCCCTTAACCGATCTTCACTAAAAGCAATAGGTCTTGAGAACTCTACAATTCAGGCTGTATGCGAAACATTATTTGATTCTGTTTGAAGTTGCGGCTGTTATCGTTTGCCATAGAAAAATTTACCCTTGATAAAAAAAAAAGTTGCTGGTAAACTACCCCTTTCCATAAACCGATCTTCACCAAAAACAATAGGTCTTGAGTACTCTACAATTCAGTGCTTTATGCAAAACGTTATTTGATTCTGTTTGAATTTGCGGCTGTTATCGTTTGCCATAGAAAAAAAAATCTACAGATAGACACACAGACAGACACACACAAAGACACTTTTCGAAAAATGACTTTTTTCATGTTTTGAGGGTAGTACAATCAGAATCCGCAATAATCTCGACCACGATTTTTGTTGCCATCACCATACTTCCATTTCCTTATGAAACATGGAAGTAAAAATTCCTATAGCATGCTTAATAAACATGCGTTTTAAAGAAAACCAAAATTTTTAGAGGCAAACGGTGTGTACGTGGGATACGTACACAGAAACATTTATTAACCACCTGTACAACAGTGGCGTATAAATTGTAGAATTACAAGAGCGGTTACTACTCACTCAGACTAGTCACTAATGCAACAATTGAAGAGAGTAGTCTGCAGTGTTGTATATCACTACGGGTGTCACAGTTTTGTTCAGATGTGTTATTCTCATTCATACATTCTTCCGCTACCGATCTGTCTCTAGATGTCGGTCTGTCTATCTATCTGTCTGCCTCTCTCTCTTCTCACCCCGCTCTACCCTTCTCCCTGTGGAGAACTCAACGATAAGTACAAAGAACATTTCTCAGTTTTTGTTAGCATCCGATTGAGACAAGCACTAGTAGAGAGTTTTATAAGAGACAAACAGCACTGCATTTTTATTTTCTTTGATTACATTTTGGTTATGTGTAGGCATGAGAACTACATTATCACTTCTACCTATTTATGGTGATAATTATTAGGTAGTTAAAAGACAAAGCTGATAACAGCACACGATTTACTGATAATAAGTTAAATGAAGTTTTTAAAGTTCCAATGCAAAACTCACAAAAGTAAAAAAAAACCATAATATTTGTTGCGTACATTTGATTATTGTTTAACATAAAGTTACGTTTGACTTACTAATAACAAGAATAATGCAAGTATAGTCTGTGTTGAATTCAAAAAACTTATTTTATTAATTTTTTTAAACGTTTTATCAAATTGATATTGTAGCAGAAGGATTATTTTGTAATAAGCGTACTTTTACGCCAGACGTTACGCAAATTTACATGACATATTTGTTTGAATGGTTGCAAATTGTATCATATAAAAACTTTTTTAATCATATTGAACAGACCCTTTTGGGTTGGCAACTTAAGAGCTTTGAATAGAAATTTTGGTAAAACATTTCACGAAACGCTGACAGGTTTTATTAAAAATCAAACACTTGAATTTTTAAACTTTAATCAAGTTGTCATTGGCAGTAAATTGGGTAGTTTATTAATCAAGAACATTAGCTGTCTTCTTTAGTTTTTAAATTTTTTGTTACTCTTTATTCGGACTTATTTTTATTGTACTACTAATTGGTTTGATTTCTTACTAAATATTTACAAAGTATCAACCTGTAATAGATATTTAATTACGTTATTTTTAAAACTTTATTTACCAATTTTAAAAGATTAGTACATCATAGATTATTCTAATGAAATTAACACCTATTTTTAATGTTAACTTTAGTGTATAATTAATTAATTGAACCGGCTAATTTCCGAATCCTTGACATGACGTTTTGTTAGAAACATTTTGTAGTACAAAGGATACTTAATTTTTTCATGTTTTATTTGTATTTATTAAAATTTGTTTAGCTGATGATGTGTGCTAAACATATGCTAAACATTTTAGGTTATAAAGATGTTCATACTGACCAGAAGTACGTATGTAACCACGTACTACTACTACTACTCTCCAGCACTACAGCCCATGGTGAGCCTTGGCCTCCGCTACGACCCGTCTCCACTCATCTCTGTCCATTGCCTTCAGTCTCCAGTTCCTAATGCCCATCTTTCTTAGATCTTCTTCCACATCCTGCTGCCATCTTCTTCGAGACCTTCCTCTTCTTCTTTTGCCCAGTATCGTTCCACTTAATATAGTTTTGGGCATCCTCGTAACATTCATACGGAATACGTGTCCCAGCCATCTAATTCTAGCTGATTTTATGTGTCTCACCAGGTCTTGTCCACCGATCAACTCATTTATTTCACCGTTATTTCGGATCCTATACATATTCCCTTCCTTCACCGGTCCAAATATCTGTCTCAAAATTCTTCTTTCAAAAATTCTTAGTGCACTTATATCCTTATTTACGAGAGTCCATGTCTCGGGTGCATAAGTAACAACAGGTCTGATCAGTGTTTTGTATAACATCAATGTTATGTAACCACGTACGGGGAATAAAGTTTGATTGCTTTATTGTCATTCATTGCTGGAAATTAGATTCAAAATGATGATACCAAATCAGATTTATATGAAATCTGCGCTCCAAGGTAATCCATTTACGTGGTTTTGTATTTGATACACATTTTTAATAGAGTATTCCAGTAAAGTTAGAGAATACTAATTGACGTGTCTAGACTGTGTTACCTACGTTGGGACAGCTGGTTAACTATTGTTCAGTATCCATTATATATTCAGGGTATGAGTTGTGCTTGCGACGTGTGTAGTTGCTTCCTGTACTGCGATATTCTGTGTAATTGTCAAATCAAAACGTCATAATATGCTTTATTGATAGATTAACGCAGATGTCACCGTCTCATTTGTTTGTGATGATTACTTTAGACAAATTGTATAAAACTTTCTTCCTACTTTTATGTGATTGTGACTCTTGCAAACATGATGTATTTTGCGCTTGTCATTACCTTCATGTCAAGACAAATTCATAGACAATCGAAATTGAAATATATAAAATTATTAGACGACATATCCAGTGAAAACTAGTTAAAGACTATTGGACACATAGAAAGATGTGTCAGGAGATATGAGGCAGTCTTAGTCTCCTTCTAAAAATATCGGGAGTAGAGGATACGATAAAATCAATTATATGTCAGCTAAATTGCAAGATACATATATGTTATATTACTATTGCAACGAGATGAGAGCGGAAATGTACATATAATTATAGAAAATTCAACGGCCAGGACATCATGAAAACGAACAATGGTAGAAAAGCAAAAAGAGAGTTTATGGGAAATGTAGAAAGCAAGTGACAATAAGGTGGGAATGTGGGAACCAAAAGGTGGGAAATGATGGTAATATGATTCCGCTAAGAGGTGCAATATGTGTTCATACTAGGCAACGGGATGATTTAACGTAATTTTTGAAAAGGTTTTATTTGTTTTAATACAAGGTGCAAGTTGCCCCTGTCATATGATAAGATGACCCCTAGAGACAACGTCAGAAACAATAGTAAACGTGCATTAAACTCAAGGCAATGTTATGTAACGCATATGTAAGCATATGTTTTATGTAACGAAAACAGGAAGTTTTAGTTACAAGAGCAGTGTAGGTGTACATATGTATCATGTGTACAACATGTTAAGCAAAATTTCTTCTAATTTATTTGGTTAAAATTTTAACATTTCTATTTATTAGTCACTTATTTCACAATTTCTCTCCTTTAAAACACTATTCTTTACAAAGCACTCCACGATTCAACTGTACAGTACTTTCCCAGGTTTCATACTTCCAAATTTATTCTGTACAGGTTTGTGAATCATTTACATAAAAACAAACTACATCCGAATTTTTTCGTTTCAAATTTGAATGCTAAACCTCTATAAGATAAATAGGACGATTAACATTTACGTAGTAGCATACGTAATATTTGACTTTATATTCGTTAGTTGTGCATATTATTTATGTTTAAGATTGTTTTTTTATTTTTCTTGTCTCTAGTCTAATTACATGAGTATCTGAAATTACCTGTTTTCAGGTTTCAAAGTTTTAGACTGATTTTTCTCTAACTATATACCTATCCGCTAGTAATATTATGGTAAATATTTATATTTACTCAATAACTCTAGTGGGGACGGGTGCAAAGTGAGGGAATTAATTAATTTTCTTGAGTTTGAGTTATCTCAGTTGATACTTCTGCGTCTAGTCGTGAGTTACAGTAATTAATACCAATTCAGATCAGAGACTTGTAGTCGGACGTTTGTCATTAGTGCAGTCCAATTGCAAGCGACGTCAGTAACACCACGACGATGGTTCCCTACTGTGTACGTTCTAATGTTCCCTGCCTTTTTATTGCAGTAATCATAATAATAAAATGGAAACGTAAACATTACATAATTGAGATATGCTTGCCTGCCACGAACGATATATTTTCACTCATACATGATTTACACTAAAATGAAAAAAATTATAATTTTATTGCCTGGCAACAAAATTATTTTATTTTTAACAATTACCATTGTTTGAAAAAGTTTAAATGAATTTTCAAGTAATTTACTGTTCTTAAAACGTAAAAGGTTGCAGGTAAACTACCCCTTCCCCTTAACGGATCTTCACCAAAATCAAAAGTCCTCGAGATCTCCACAATTCAGGGACGTATGCAAACAATTATTTGATTCTGTTTGAATTTGCGGCTGTTATCGTTTGCCATAGAAAATTACCCTTGATAAAAAACCTTGCCGGTAAACTACCCCTTTCCCTCAACCGATCTTCACCAGAAACAATAGGTCGTGAGTACTCTACAAATCAGGACTGTACGCAAAAAATTATTTGATTCTGTTTGAATTTGCGGCAGTTATCGTTTGCCATAGAAAAAAAATCAACAGACAGACACACAGACAGACAGACACACAGACACACACACAGACACTTTTCGAAAAACGACGTTTTTTCATGTTTTGAGTGTAGTACAATCAGAATCTGCAATAATCTCGAACACGATTTTTTTTGCCATCACCATACTTCCATTTCCTTAAGGAACATGGAAGTAAAAATACGGGTTCTCATCAGTATTAGTATAGTGTACAACGATTACTTATTCCACAAAATTGATTAGGTTATTAATCGCATTCAGAGATTATTTAGCATACATTTTTCTAACAATTTTAAAAATGTAAGCGAGTATAGTACCCGTGTATGGATGAGTTTATTGCAGTTTCAGTTACATTTTTCTGAAAGCGAAATGACAGATATGTTCTATTGCGTGCCATACGTGTCTAAAGATGCGTAAATTAGGTACATGCCACCATATTATAAACCACACAAACATTCTCTGTATCTAAAAACTACACAGTTATTTTTTTTAAATTCTGAGTGATTTGTTAATGCACAAATATTGATCACATTTAAGAAATTGTTGTTTAACGAACAGGAGTGAAAATCTGTACAAACAATGTGGTACGTATTACATTATTTCCATGAAAGTAAGTATAAGTTGTGTGTATGTGTTGATTGTGTGTATGGTAAACGATAGTAAGCTACATAAAAATGCATATAAGTTTACAGTATATATTGTTACGTCGGTCTACTGATCGTCGTATGGTACAGTGGAAACAAAATACAAGACAATAATTTAGTCACTAACCACCAGCTTTAATTATCGCAATTAAACGGTTTGTAATTAACAAGGCAGTCTCTTATAGAAAATCAATTATAAGTTGTCCACACTCCATAAAAATGTCAACTAATCTAAAACACAGTTGTATTACAATCGTCCCGCACAATTATAAAACACATGACACTTCGCCACAATACTACAAACTGCACTCCAAAAATTCGCAATACAAACTGAAAGTGAACGTAGCTGAGTACTTGTATTTATACCTTGCCGAGGTTCCACAATATTCGCTAATAGGCGTCTACTAGAAAACACAACGCATCAGCTCTATACTAGTACGCAATTGATTGCGGCCTTGACACAATGCGCGGTTCTGGCGACGCCCAGAAAGTCTCTCGAGCCCATGTTGAAATCACACACGCCACAACAGTCAGCCGGATTCCTCTGGAACATTCGATAAACACGTAGATTGTTCTATAATGTCGTAACAATATATTGCAACAATAGGCCTACATGTATTTGCATATGTACACAGGGCGGTATGCTTTGGTAAACAGTTATTGTAAAAAGAATATGACCAATAGTTTTGAATATTTTGTGCGTTTGCTGGCGATATCCTGTCAAAAGTGTACATCTGCCACGATAGTGTAAATACAGCGTTTGTGTGTGTGTGTGTGTGTGCGTGCGTGCGTGCGTGTGCGTCAGCACGGACCTGCAGTATGATACGAGAGGGGAAAAGTATGAATTGTTGTTTTTGTCAATAAATCAGGCACTGATATCACAGTTCTAAAAACACCAATAGATGAAATTCTTTTAAACGCATATAGTGATGAAAAATTATTGCAGATAAGTCGAATAATAAAGACGTTATGTATATTAATGTTAATTACTAACATAATTAACTAGTAATTAACGAGTGAGTTACATGTAAATGACCTGTGAATAATTACGAAGACAATGCAACTACTCCCGTAACGATTCAGTTTACGTGAACGCGAAAACGGACTATAAAGTGATCAGTAAAGAAAATAGACGCTTCGCACGAATTGACAAAATTTAACATGTTAAAAACAATATCTGTTATGTCAGTTTGCCGTCTACTATAAATACCTCCGGCAATTTTGGGCGAAGCCAGGATCAAGACGTCTTTACACGACGTCACTCTGCCCGTCTGCCGATCGATTTGAACATCTTCACCATCATCTGCAATATACCACGATTGATGGAGGAACACCGGATCTCATCCGCAACAAGCCATAGAGTACCGAGAATGCATCAATATCATCATCATCGTTATTGTCATCATCAGGAGATGTACACACGCACGCAACAACGGTAACGTCGACCATACGAAAGTGACAAATAAACAATTATATTTTTCTGCAAGGAACTCATAAAAAACTCAATATGAGACAGTAAAAACTTAAATAATAATTTTCTTCTGTTCAATTTTGCAAATTTTGTGTGTCATTAGAAAACATAAATATTCTGAAAGTAAATGATATTACTTTTATTAAAATATTAATAGTAACAATTTAATTTTATTTTAGTAACGTTAATATTTTTTATAAACGAGTTGCTATTTTAAAAAGAGTCAAAGTTAGACCCCCATTAAAATATAAAGTAATTTTATAATTTGTTCATCATACATGTTTAGACATTTAAGACTAGAGGTTATTAATGTGTGCTGTATAGCAAAGGTATGTTATGTTTACAGAGTGTAAACTTATAAAAGACAATAGTATATAAATATCGTATTATATACTATAGTGTACTATATATACTATAGTACAGTATAGTATAGTACAATATAGTATAGTATAGTATAGTATAGTATAGTATAGTATAGTATAGTATAGTATAGTATAGTATAGTATAGTATAGTATTTAAACTATAGACAATAGTGTATTATAAATATCAACCATTGATTGATTATTTTAATATGTTTTACTTAATATATTTCATTAATAATTAATAAAATTGTGTTAGTGGTTATAATCACAACATTTTTTCCGATCTGACGATGAGCTGTAAAGCTTGAAAGCGCTAATTGGAACAATGTTTCTATAGTAGTGTGCAACAGTGATAATTCTATTTATTTCATGTTACCAACGTCTCACTCCTCGTTGTAAGAAATACATTTATGATGCAAACACATATACTTAACGCAACGAACACAAAATCTTACGACCTAGCCGGTGTTTAACATTTTATAGTTGCGTTGTGTACATGGACACAAATATATACATTTTATAATACTTGTTAACGTTGCAATACACACACACAACATATATATATATATATATATATATATATATTAACGGTACACGAGGCGTTTTAATATTTCTGTTTTTACAATATACTATCGACAGACAGATGCTGTGGTACTATTTTCTTGTAGGGATAGAAATAATTAAGTTGTCATGCCACTAAATTATTAATACTCTTGCACAGTATTTTCACAGGGGTTCATCAACCTCAGACAGCGTAAACTATAAATGAAAACAAAGACCACAATTTGCTTTAAAAGCGAATTTAAAATTTCATTTGTAAATCTAAAAGTAAAATTCAATATTATATATGTTAAAGCTGAATTTTAAGTAGACAAATAATCTGAGCTCTTGGAATTTTAAACAACTCAGACTTCAAAACTAACTAACCTACAATGGTGTCACTGATTTTCTTTACATTTACAACAACATGCATTATTGCTTTTATGTTTATCAATATAGCTTTCTAAGTATTTTCTTGCTACCTAATCTCTATCATTACTACAAATAAGCTTTAAATATGCAACAACTCTATGAAAGTTACTTTTGTTATAATGCAAAACATTAACAATTTTAGGCCGTTCGTCAATTGTATTTATCTAAATTATATAACATGCTGGAGTACAGTCAGAATAGATTCGTTAGGAAAAACTATGCTTACTACATAACATAAGCTAATTAATAAGCTGTATATTAATCATATAGCGCATTTCTTTAGCATGAAGCTATTTATGATTTGGTATTTACGACCAACGCTCTAAACAAATTACAGTAGAAAGTTTTGTAACATAATTTTACAGATACTAGATGTAATTTTTAGTAGATGTCTTTCTAGTAGGCTTCATGTCAATAACCCGTCACTGACGTCATTTAAAGAAATTATGATGATGATGAGTTGTCACCTTTAACAATCTCAACTTATTACGTTACTTCATTCTTAGGTTATGCCGACTATATCTAGAATATTACTATGTTGCCATAAACAACTGCCGGAAGTAACCTATCGTGCTGCTAGAAAATCATTTTCTGTATAATATCTGAAAATTCTAATTTAGTGTCCACTTTGAGGATACATAATAGTGCGTAAGTGTGTGTGTGTGTGTGTGTGTGTGTGTGCGTGTGTGTGTGGTCGATCGCGTGTGAACATGCACATACACTCATAATTCAAATCATAGTATTACAAAATTATTATTATTAGCTAAAATTTGTTTAATTTTCCATCATAAATTTAGATACAGAATATGTTGAGTTTAAGAAATAAACAATAACGAGCTCAACGTTGCTCCCAAAATGTAAATGTTGGTCGTCTGTAAACACATTAACTAACTGAGGAAGAGCTGTTAGCAACAGTTCGTGGTAACTTACTTCGACACGTAGGTAATAAAACTAGATTGTTTTAGTAAAGCAACGACATAGAACAGTACTAACTACATGAGAGCAAGTCTATTTGCGACAACACACACTGAATTTAGATATTTGCATAATTAGTATGAAACTTGTACACATTTATGGAATCCAGTAAAGGCAGTTGTGTCGTAATGCGGAACTGCAATGAGCTAATGAAATACCATTCAATGGAATTGCTTCACGTTACCTGGTGTAGTAGAATTGTGCACTTACTCAAATGAAACATCTGTTTATTAAACGCACAGAGGCAGGCGACAAAATTGAACGGCTAAATAACTACTGGATAGTGGCCACTATTTAGCCGGTGAAAACGTGGTGTCCGCGTTGGAAGTATTTTCTTCTTTTATTGCATTACTCTGTACATTTATGCAGTAATCACTTTTCAATCTGAAAGTGATTTTCGAATAGACTATCACAACATAATTTGCTTTTTCATGTGTTCGATGCCTTAAATTTTAGTTTAAACATTGTATTTGCCTCCAAAAGCGTTTTAAGACTATAAAACAGGTTAATTACCTACCGTCACGCTTTTTGAAATCCGAAAACAGGATTACTCGAGTTTCGACACATTAAGTGTCATCTTCAGGTCCTCGATGAATATAGTAAGTTAAAAATACATTTGTTGATGTATGCACGTCCCGTCAGATAATAAAAACAACACAAACATAACAACAAAAATACTTAAATAATTTAACACATATTAAAACCGAGACAAAACAGAACGAAAACACGATACACGCGGCCGACGCGGACCTGCGCAGGAACACGTTATGCAATAAAATCAATCGATACCGATTTGACCTTTGATAAATTTTATCGATCTGACACAGCTAGTATCTCGTTCGATATCGTTTACTCTGTTGAATAGAATATTATTTTTATGGATCGATTTTTCATTTAAGATGCGATCGTAATTATCTTTAGTTTACATTTTTAGAGTCACATTAAATTTTTGTGTAGAAAAAATTTTTTTAATTTTGTAATCTTTGTTATTAACATAAGGAAATATGTGCTTAGTATGCAGAAGAGGTTTTTAATTTGTAAAAGTTCACCTTTTTAATCACGGTTTGATTAGTCTTTGATTAGTCTTTCTAATGAAGACTAATGTATACCATGTGAGGCTGACTATTATAAAATTTATGATGTGTAATTATTTTGGCACTTACAAACGCGTTGACACGAGTGCAAAGAACAATCAACAATGACCAGTAATGTAGATATGAGAAGAAAAACTTTATCTAACAGCGTATATATAATGACGTTTGTTAACTCCGAGGCTGCTTTGGATACTACAAGTATTTCAAAGTGTTATATGAACAAGTTACTGACCTGTTGCACAACTACCTACCAGGAGGACCAGAGACTCTTCTGTCAGGGTTACCACACCTCAGCCAAAAGATTGGGGCGCAGAAGATTCGCCCTCACCCTTCTCTTTCTGAAATAGGATTTGATGGCTTTGTATCCGTTATTCTGAAACTGAACGTTTCTTAATATTTCCAGTGCTCACCTATCGGCATCAGTGAGCACTCTAAGATCCTAAGCAACCCAAAATTAAGAAATTACATTTTGAAAAGGAAGACACACTAGCCATTGATTACTCTAATAGCGTTGGGGTCAGAAAAGGACAAGAGCCAGTCAAGAGAGACTAGACGGAAAAGACTAAAGGAAGGGATCTCCCCTCAAGACAAGTTAAAGCAAAGTGAGAATCCAGCTAGGGCACATCGGGGTTGCCAAAACCGTGCCCACAAGATGTAGACCCTTGATGTGAAACAAAATCATTTCAATTTACAGAAGACAATGGTGAGATCATCTGCACATGATTACAGAGGATCGATTGCCAAAAGCGTCACTGAACTACAAAGACAATGGTAGAAGAGACGTGGGTCGTTCAAGGATGAGATGGGTTCCGAAACAGGTTTATATAATCTAATCCTTGAAGAGGATAAGAAGAAGAAGAAGACCTTTGTTAACTAATAAAACGAGGCTGCATGCCAACACGTAATTTTAAGCAACAATTTGTCTGCAAGAGGTCTTTTCAAACGTTATGATTTGTGTTCTGACTGTTGGCAAAGGTAAGATGCCAAAAGTCTTTTGGTGTAATGTGCCAGTGGCTTTTCTCATCAGAGTTCCACGATAATTTAAAAAAAAAAAAATACATTCCTTTGATTTTATTAATTTTGGGAAAACGTCGGACATTTTAGATGATCTGTGTTCATTAAATTTACGCGTAATTTAGTAAATAAACGATGTTTAATTCTTTGGAAAAATAGTATCCTTTACTTTTTTTCTGAATATTGTTCAGTAGAATACCAAATTAAAGAAGGATTAAATTAAGCTCGGATGGATTGCAGCGCTGATATACGTATAAAACCGTTTGTGGAAGAGGCGTGGGTCGTCACTTGCTGAGATGGAAGGTTTATGTATAACTTATTGAAGTAAAGAATAGTTAGTTTTTGAGAAAAACCACTTATTATTAAGGTTGAAATATTAAGGACAAATTATTATATTGTTAACTATTCAGTAGTAGGTTTTACCTATATCGTTTAGCCATCGTGTATTACTTTTAAGAAATAATTTTGTTATCTGTTACATAATTATAGCGTTAGACATGGCGGTGTTCTCGTCTACAAAAACATTTTATAAATGATACTCCAATTTCTTTATTTTTTACAGAAATGCTTAAAGCATAAGATTTGTCATGTTGTTTTTTATGATAAAATTAATTAATACGCGTTTTTTTTTTTAGTTACATCTGTCACTTTGGTTCTAATCACATATTTTGTTAAAAATTCTCTCTGAGGCTTTCACGGCCGGCTTCAATGATATGAGTACTTTGTCTAGCCGGTCTGTAAGGCCGCGGTCCATAGTTGTTTTGAGCAAATGTTTTGGCCGTGACTTCGACGGGCATCTTCAGTGCAGAAGACTGCAACACACTGACCATAACCACAGTTCAGTGGTCACTGACTGCGAACCTTGGCTGCAACACAGAAGTGCCGCTGACTGCAGTGCAGAAGGCTGCAACACACTGAACAAGGTTCGCAGTCAGTGACCACTGAACTGTGGTTAAGGTCAGTGTGTTGCAGTCTTCTGCACTGAAGATGTCCGTCGACGTCACGGCCGAAACGTTTGCTCAAAACATCTATGAACCACGGCCAGCCCGGCAAGACAAACCAACCACTCATATCATATAATTTGTTAATTTTAAAAATTTTCAGTATAAATATTTGCTTTCGTAGCATTTACATAATTTTACAAACTTAGGACTAAATATATCTTTTGTATTCTAATGATTGTTTTTTACTATTACGCATATACAAATTTTTAAATTATTTGTGTGATGATAATTTCTTAAGCAATTATAACATCATTAGCTAGCTAAACGTCTTGATACACGAATACATATCTAATCAGCCACTGCTCTAAATAATTAGGCTACCTCATTTCTGCGTCGACATTTGTGCTTAAAGTATTATTTTTCTAAAACACACAATATAGGGTTAAACGAAAATTTCTGAGTAATCACTAAATTTGTCATCTTCAATAATCACTTATTGCATTAAAACCATTCTAATATCGCAATTATAGCTTATAAAATAATTAAATTATATCGGGTTTGTATTTTACAAAGTATTCTAACTTTTAAAAAATATCTCTATAGATAAAGCAGAAATTTTTCAATTCGGCGCAGGCATAATATTAGCTAAAATAATTATATATAAAATTTTTGAGTAATTCAATTGCAATAAAACACAAATAACGGTAATTCTTTTACAGCAGGTTAATTATTATTTTGTAACTAAAAATCGTTTATTGAATAAAACTGTATAAAAATATCATGCCATGAACTTTAAATATTATTCAAAAGTTGATAGCAAGAAGATATTTAATATATTACGTACAGTGCAAGAAGTCGTCATCTGCATGCTCTGCTACAGTATATTTATAGTCCTGCTGTATTTTGTAGAACGGGTAGTCACACTTCGTGGTGGTAATGATATGACTGGTCAGCAGCAGCAGCTGTTGCTGAAGCAAACTAAAAGTGGTTGAGGTGGAGATATTCTGCAGTCATAAATCATTAAAAGTTTTATTGCTTTGTATCGCTCTGTTATTCTGATTCTATGTTTTGCTCTGTACCTTTATAGACAATTGTGTGTTTCACTATATACAAATCCACAAATCTAGTTGACGAACAAAATTTGACACGATAGAAAATAAATTTTTAAAGTTATACACAATATCTCAGTCAACAAGAATTTTCTTCAAGTTCGTTTCAGTAAAACATTATAAAAACATTCGTACGTCTAACACAAAGAAACTGTAAACAATGCTTAATCCTTTATAAAACATTTTAATAATTTTATAGTAATAACTAAGCGCTGTTGCAGGAAAAGACTTGAATATTTCTTCTTGTCCTGTAGCCACTTGAAAATACCTTCCACCAGTCCATGTGCCAAACGATAATGAGAGTTTACTTGATTTCCATCTTGTCGTATCGTGATTTCAATACACTGACCTGGTCCCTTCCACATAGACACTCATACTTTAAATTCACACTAGGAAAATTTACAATATCAAAAATCCAGTCAACTAAAAAATTATTTTTTTGATTTCCTGCAGTATATTATGTCATAATTCCATAATTTATACTTTGCACACTCATGTTTTGTAGACCTTTGTATTACACTACATTGTCATTACTTTGTATAGTCATATTATTATTACAATATTCCTTGCGGTTTTCCAGTTTTATTAGCAGCGGATTATTTCTAAATTCTTGCCAAGGAGAATAAAACAGTAAAGAGTATATTTATTACCACAAATTTTAATTTGTGTCAGAGGTGAGGGTCCTTAAGTGTTCTGCAGTAACGAATAAAGATTTATCGTAAATTTCAATTTGTTCCACTCTTTAAATATTTGTAAATCCTATAAACTAGCACGTATAATATTTAAAGTATACAACAAAATATCAATTCTTTCATACTCTTGGCTAACAAAGATTCACATTAAATAATATTACCTCACATTTTTAAGGTAATTAATAAAACCAAAATGTCTAAAATATAATGCATCATTTCCGTATTTTATTTAATAAAAAATATGTTAGATAATTTAACTCATAAAATTCAACACAGAAATTGTCTGTATTTTTCTAATTAGTTTTGATCCTATAAGTAATTTTAATATTTATCCTAAATTGTGGAATTAAACGAATTTATTTTTAAAATTTAATTCAGCTAATATTTTTCTGTTGATTTCCTCTGTCAAGTATTATTGATTTTAGACGTCCATTTCACGGGCTGCCTTATTTTTAGTATAAGGGTTTACTGTTTTTGGACAACAAGTCATATTGCTTATTTAAACGGCAAATATGTACTGATCTTTTTTTCAGATCTGGGTCCGTTAATATTAAATTTTATTTTGTTTCTCATTCTATAGCATGAATTAATAACTGTTATATCTTAGGGATACAGTACATAAAAATAAAAACTATCTGGAGCTTTAGAATCAATTTTTTTTATTGAATATACAGTTTTTATTTTTTATACAATTTATAAAAATAAAAATTTCTTCTCTTTAAATGATTACAGTTTTCAAGTTTTTCTACCAGAGCGCAACACTTGCTGTAGATTTACAACAAGACATACACTCTGCAATTTCTCGCCTGTGGCGCTAGTTAATGAAAAAACTAAACTGTCAGATACACAATGGTCATTTCGTTTGAGTTAATTCTCGACAAATAAGTAATATTTTATAAGGTACACGTCTGTATTCGTTTATTTCTTATTCGTTAAATTCGTATATGTCTAATGTACACAAGACGTTAGTTAACCTATGAGTTAATTTGCTTAATTCCACTTTAGTTTAATCCGTGACCGTTCATGGTGTCTTCAGTATTGTTGATTATTAATACATAATATCACCTGATCGGTGAGTACCACTTTCATTCATTATTAATTTAATTTTGTTCCTTATTTTTCATTTCCCGTTTTTATATTAATTTTCTTGAGTTAATTAGTTTATTTTGATTTGAATCTTGCATTATCTATTTGCGTTTAGGTTACTGAACACTTTAATTATTATATAAATTCTTCACTATACGTTTGCACTGAGTGATTGTCAAAACAAGAGTGACGCCTTCTCCACCAGAGCGTCTAAAATGGTGTATCTTACATTAGTAAAATATTAATAATATTACTGTGGCTTTTGTCACAATATAATTGATATAAATCGTTACCAAAAGGACGATGTTATAATGATATTTCTACATTAACAATGATTTAATGTCTTCATTGTTACATTACTGTGCAACATATTTCATTGTAGATACGTATCAAATAAGTACCATTAAAATTTTTATTTGTCTGTCTGTAAATACATATTTCTGATGATATCTCAGTAGTGCACCAGTGGCTTTAACAACGCAATATAATACTAACAAATAATTTTTTAATCGATTAATATATTCCAAATCATTGAAATAAGCCTACATTTTAACGTAAACAAGTTACAGGATTTGTAATCAATAATCTAGAAATTTCGCCAAATATTACACGTTTTCAGCATTGATGAAATTTTATTTACAATATTCAAGGAATTTTTAATTTTTAGTAGCAAAAATGAACCAGCTGGACGTTTCTTATTTAAGTAAAAAATAACATGCAATCTCGTACTGTGCAATAAGGACAGACGTATGAAAAATTACTGAAATTAAATTTTAAGTAAGTTGTGGCTAAAAATATACATATAAAATTCATTTAAAATTATTTTGAATCTTATCTTTAAGTTTAAATTAAAAAATGAGTAGGATATCTTACATTGTTTAGTTTACACAAGATACTAATATAATAAATTTGTAAATGTTATTCATTTGTTTTTACTGTATAAAAATTTTTAAAAAATTGGTATATCTTATTTATTCTTCATCAGACAGTCTAGTAATGAGGACAGTCAATTTAATGCGTGCTTGGAAAATTACCTTACCTTACTTAGAAGTACACTCTTAAAGTTGACAAATAATCGAGGAATATTTTAATCCATTTGAGCACGGTATAATTAGAATTTAAAATTTTGTTTATTTAAAAAAATTCCAATAATTAAACATTAACAAAAACTTAAACTTTTATAATTACAAATAACGTTTGCAAGGTACAGCTACTACAGGTGAATTAAAACTAACAAAATTTAGATTTATTGGGTTTTTAGTTTTCTTTTAAGATAAATTTAGTGCCAGCAACAGTCAATTCAACTTGGCTAAAGAGTGACTGGTTTACGTGTCAAAAATTCCCCATTTGAAAATTGCAGGTGTAAAATAATTCCCAAATTCCTCATGGAAAATTAACACACGTACTCCCATACAATAATTCAAGATAAAATTACCCACACGTACTAAAAAATATCATCTATTATAGTACTCTACTACTTTACACGATAATCACTTTCCACTAAATCTGCAGCAATCAGTTAATCCGCATTCTACAATATCGATAGGTGTATCTAGCTTCTAAGCCGGCCATAGAAACTTATATATGCCCCGTAGAAATTCCAGAATAATTTTCCATGCTCCTAGCGGCGTGCCAACATAATATGCGTAGTTAAAAGATCTCTAACAGTCTGGAGATTACGTCAGTGAACTCGTTTGACACAGATACAGCACCAATTCAGCTAGTCGAGGAGAGTGTGGAATGACTCTCGGATTGTCTATAGCGTTACGTATTTGTTGCAGCAATATTATTGAGTTTTTTAAATATAAAAAAAAAATTCCTACAGTGACGGTAATGTCTTCTTAGTTATCTATTTACAATAAATGTTAATCATTGTAATAACATAAAAATGATATTCTGTTCTTTGGTTTCTGTGGTCTGGGGAAACCAAATGTGAACAATAACCTGAAAGTGAGAAAGTAGAGTTTAGGCATTTGATATAGAGTTAGCTTGACACGCTAAAGCGTGCACAAAGCTATATGATGTAGATATCCAGATTCAATGAATGCATTGGTAATCTATACCTAAAATAGAACACAAATAGAGGAAAAATTAGATAGAATATGTAAACAGAATGCTAAATGCAAAACTAAACGAAAGTAGACGTACAAATTATTAGAAACAAAACATTATAAAATCAAGTAAAAATGTTGAAAAGAATTAAAGTAAACAGCCAAATAATTTGAAATTTGTATCAAGAGCTACGACGACTACATCCAAAGATGTGGTTTTGAATCATGTAAGAGTACATGTTTTTGACATGCATATGCTTCTTTTGAAATTACATATATGTACTTACATTTGTATTAATAGCAATGACATTCTCTAATTACAAAAAAAATATGTTAAAATTAAAGCCAGTAATTTGCGAAATTCATTTATCCGTATCAATATATACGATCATCTTAGTATTTAAAGGATCTGAAGATACAGTTTATATCATTTCTTTCTTTTCTAAAGGGAACAAACATATTAACTACTATTGCTATATCTTATCAGAAATTTAATTAAGAAAGTTGTGTTAGTGGCTATAATCACAAACAGTGATAAATCTGTTTATTATTGCTATAGTTCTCCTTGTTTCTTACCTCTGAGAGTTATTCCTTATTCCTTGTCCCGTTGTTTGTTTCATGACTTTAACTCTAAGAGTTAAGAGTTTTATAATAGTTCTGTATAAAGTTAGTGAAAGTAATAATTGGCAATTTTTGGTATCCATATATATTACAATTTTCTTTTCTGATAGTGCAAATTTGGGTAAACTGTACATCACGGGGGCTAAAATTCTTCCAGTCATTATATATGTTTCAAAAAATAGTTTGAAAACTACAATTATAATTAATTATTGTAAAAAACACATTTTAGAATAAATTTTTTACGCTTGTGTATATTATTAATTGCCCTCAAATTTATGCTAAGCAGAACAGAAAAAATAATTTTAAAAATTTGTTTAAAAATAAATATAAGCTATTTAAAGTAATATATCACTTACGTTTCGATATCTTAAGCCGCATTAATATTGGAAATTTAATGCAATTCGACAGAAAAGTTGGAGATAAAAGTTGGTTGCTAGTCTCTTTCTTCATTAAGAGATTGTGTTTATGTTTATTTTGCGAGGGATTTTGTTGATGTATAAAATTTATTGTTAGTTGCCTGTTAAAAAATGAATGTAGACAATTTTAACCGTGAACAATTTTAAGCAGAATTCAGGAGCTGGGAGTAGAAAAGGCAAATATCAAAATCATGGTGTTGGGAAATCGCATTTTAAGTTTATGCGAAATACCTCAGGATAGAAAGGGCGAATATGTATTTCTGTATTAAAAAACATAGATTCTAATTAGTTTACACTTTTATTTTTAATTAATGATAAGTAAAATAAAAAATAGTAACATAAAACAAAAATTTTAAGATTATTCTAAAATTTAAGTTAATGGAATAAAAATTCGAAATGTTGATGACTGCTATACTTAACATTAATATCAAATTCTTATCACATTACATATTACTGTGTAAACAATGTAGCATTGAGCATAGCACGTCAGTTTAGGTATTGATAACTTGCTGAAGATCCAAATGTTTTTTCCCATTTAATAAAAAAACACACTCACACTCACTGTTGTGTTGACACTATTATAATAAGACACTATCAGAATAAGAAAGAAATATTGTATGCAGTATCAGAAAGAACAAACAAATCACATCAAAATAACATTCACACTGACCAGACTTTTCATAGACATGTCTGGTCAAGTATAACTAAGACTAAGCGCGGTGGAGAAAGGGCGAACCTAAGCAAAAATCATGCCGACGTGTGTCACCGTGCAGTATATTCGCCCTTACTCCTCCAGTATTACAGCACTAAGCTCTCAGCAGGTTTTATGCAGTCCATACATTTCAATGCTATTTACAAAATACTAGCGGCGAATATATACGTAATAGTGGTATTACCGTGTTCTTAACATATCAGAAAATAGGATTCTGTAAAAAAAAAACATCGATTTTTTTATCCTTTCTCCTCCGAGCTCCTGAATTTTAGTTCTACTTTCATACTTTAAAATTAGACTAAAATTTTCTAATGTCGTTTCCTATATCCACTTTGTGTGTTTCATGGGTTCTAAAACACTGTACTTTTTAAATGCAAAATACATTTCCGAATAAAGTCTTTGATTATTTCGCCTAAAGTGTAGCCTTCTTTGTCTTCTGCTCTTTTAGAGTTAGGCATTTTTGCCTATTCCTGATTCACTACCTAATCCTCCCCCTTCCTAAACTTGTTTACCTATCGCTTAGGTATTCAAGACCTGCTTTGAAACCCTTTCTTTTTGACTTTTGTATTCATGTTCCATCCACATTTTTTTATACATTTCTGCCTGAAGTGTTGATACGTTTGATACGATCAAATGTCCATTTCCTGTCTGACTGTTGCACTTCGTATCCTCTCTTCCCTTTCACTGACGTAAGAAATTTAAATACTGACAATTCCATCTGTTTAAAGTATCTTTTTATAGGTTCTGCAGATCCGTTTTTCCATTATAAACATTGTAAACCTTACAATGCTGTGGAAACTCCCACAATCCTATGAAAAGTTTAGCTGCGTGTCTTACAATACCTTATTATTATTTGTCTCATAGCGTGTTCGTAAAAGTGTCTTAAAGTTTATGGTTCAGTTGATTATGGACGATAGTCTTCACTACCATCTTTGCAAAATATTGCTATTTTTATTTTGTTCTTGAGGTCCTATATGATGCAGTTTTCTGGTTATAGTTACCGGTCATTGTCTTTTAAATAAACTAATGTTACACATACAGTTTTCAGTTAATATTAAGAACTTTATCCCAAATCCATCTTTCCTTAATTTTCAAGAAATCAATTTCAACAATAAATTTTGCTTTTTGTTTGTGAATGAGATAAGAGAATGTAGACTTATATATATAGAATCATTGGTAAACTGTTTGCTTCTAACACAATGTGTTAATCACATTCTGTTTGCAACCTCTCCAGTAATTTGCTAAGAAGCGTCATGCCCGACTGCTCAGTGGTAAGCACAATATACGACACTGTAATTGACTCTACACAGCTTATTGAAGATTCTGTTTGCAATGTACGTCTGTTAGTAATACTACTTAGTTGAATAGGACTAACTTCTATCTATGGCGACGTGTCTGACGAGAATCTGTCGTGGGCGGTAATTAATGACTGGCAGTGTAACGGTAGAAAGTGTTTGTTCTGGTCTATCCAGCAAGGGGTAAACTTAACCCCTTCTTACGTGAACGCAACTAATAAGTGAATCTTACCAACAAACTTGATCAAGGTAAAGTTTGCACATAGTTGTCGCACTTCTAGAGCAACGATCTTGAAATGTAAGGTTTTTACATTTGTACAAAGAACCCACCAAGGAAAGTTTTATTTCTTCTACCTAAAATAAACACATATTTTTGCAAGCACTCAATTCTTGTGATAATAGTATTCAGTTGTTCCATCTAAGTTGTAAACGAAATTACAATGTACAAATTAAAATTAAAATGAATAACTAATCAATTCATGAAATTCGGTTTTAAAGTACTTAAATGTTGTGCATTCTTCCGACAAAATTATCATTTATTAAAAGTTGGTAAATCAATTTAAACTCAATAAATAAATAAAACTTAATTAATTGGTTAATTATATTCTAGTAAGTATATAATTACTATTAATTTTCTTTTAAAATATATATATAATTGTTAGGCCTATGCCTAGGGTACTTTATTGATATAAATATCTTTGGTTTTCTACAAGTAACACATATAACAAAACCCGTTAATTTGTCTATTCATTTTAATGTAAAGTAATAAACAATTATTATTTTTTACTGTTGAGCATGTATTCACATACAAAAATATAGAGATATGTATACAGGATATGACTAAGTGTGTGTGAATGTGTGACCTTGAGCTTTAGTGTTTGACAGAGAGAGAGAGAGAGAGAGAGAGAGAGAAGGAGACAGGGAGGGAGAGAGTGTATGTGTGCACGCGCCCGTGCTTGATTGCTTAATCCTACCACCCTGTTTAAGGCACTTTATAGTAAATTGATGCCTACCGCAGAAACGGCAAGTAAACAACCTTTGATTCCTCAAAGAGTTATAACCGATACTTTATGGCAAGTTCAAACTGACCCTCATTTAATACCGTGCGTTCTGATGACCAAGAGTTGCTGACTGACGGCATACACACCCGGAAAGCGAAGCCTACTATAATGTACAATAAACAAAATTAAAATCTAATTTTGTGTGGAAAAATATAAATAAATACAACTAAAAGTTATTCATAATTTTATAACAACGTCAGCGGTATTATAAAGAACTGTGAACGTTAGCTATAGATTATACCAATATAGGTCTACTGATATTCCGCAAGCAGTTATGTTTTCAGAATTGAACTTCCTCATTAATCGTCCTAATTAGCTAACTCACATACTTTCAATGGCAATGAGTAGTAGAAATTTAGTAACGTGTTTATTCTCACAGATTACTCAAACATTTTTAAAATAAAAAGTAGTATTTTACGTTTTATCCGTCGCCTAGACAACGTAAATGAATGTAAACCTGTTTCTTGGTGTATACTTTTTTCAGAATAATGTAAATCTACATTCTGCAAAAAACATGTACGACAATCTGACCAAGACGTTTTGACGCAGAGCTTGTAAAGGGTATGGCAATAAGAATACAACAGTTTAAAACTATCACAACAGGAACAGTTTTTAAGATTTTAAAGTCAAATATAGTATAGCTACAAAGATAATGAGACACCATTTTACATTATCATGCTCATCGTTTGAAAATAACGGCCCCAAAATGACGCCCATTAAGACGTTTACATTCTTCGACTCGATGGAAAAAGCTATCCATGATTCTCAGCAACATGGCTCGAGGAACCGCCAGGATTTCATAAATGACTCGCTGCCTGAAATGATTTAAATCACGTTGGCGTGACGGAAAAACTTTAAATTTCAGACAGGTGTACAAAAACAAATCACTCGCAGACAAGCCTAGACATCGCGCTGTCCAGGCTATTGCAACAAAACGTGAGATCAACCGATCTTCTAAAACAGTTCCCAACACATCCATTGTGTTTTTTGCAGTGTGTGCAATAGCTCCATCCTGCTGGAACCTGACCGAGTCAGTGTCAATCTTTATGTCACAAAGGAAGAAATAATTTGTTCAGCATTTTCATATATCGGTCTAAGTTTACAAATATTGAATGTCCATTATCATTTTCAAAGAAATACGGTCCATAAACACGAACGCAGGAAACTCCACACTAAACAGTGACTCACTGGCTATGAAGAGGTATAGCATGAAGTTCTTGAGGGTCACTGTCACTCCAATAGCGCAAGTTTTGTTTATTGAAATTCCCGGAAAGGTGAAAATGTGCTTCGTCTGACTTAATCAAGCGTTCATTAAAGTTTTCTTCTTGATTTTTTTAATTCCAATATTTCATTTAAAAAATTAACTCTTTTAGTGTAGGTTAGGTTAGGTTAGGTTAGGTCTAGGTTCAAACACTTTCTGTGGCCACGCGAATAGGCAGAGATGGAGATCTTGGTGCAAAATCCTTCGCAGAAAATTACTTGAGTTCTACAGTGTCATAGCTTGCTTCCTAGCAGACCTTTTTGAACAGTAACTCATACGCTTTTCACATTTTCTGCCGTGCTCACTATTTTTACACTTCCTCCAACTGTTTTCTGTGTCGAAGCAGTAGTTTTAAATGTTCCAACCCAGTTCCATATTGTTGAGCGATCTGGAACCATGTCTCCCAACGTTGAAATGATTTTTGAACAGTCTTTGTGTTGTTATATAGAAATCACTACATATATAAAACGTTTCTTCAACAAACGCATAATGTTCAACTCCCCATTAAGCCACCTTTACTAAAATATCATAGTTTAATTGAAGTTATAAAATTATCTCTTTATTTATTTTTGCCACAGTAACCAAACACAAGCTAACACAAATTGTGTTTTCATCGCCCAACTCAGTTGATACTTTATACTCAGTTCATAGTTATATTATGCAAACGTAATACTATGAAACTCTTATACACTCTGATGCAGCTTTGAAACCCTTCAAAGCGCGCATACAAATTGATTTACGTTTTACGGTATTATGAAATGTTTAGCAATATATTTCAAATATAACATCAACTTTTTGGCGGTAATTTTAGTTGAGTATGTTCGATAACGACTAACTTATGTTTTACATATGTTTTACCCTTACGTCACGGACTGTAAAAATATTACCCACGTGTAGGCCTATGTTTTGAAAACGATACTGAAAAGTTAGATATGGTCATTTTCATCAAACGGAGTTTGGTACCCTTGACTATACGTATACCCACTAACAAACAGAGATTGACGAAAAGGGAAAGATTGAAACAAGATGGAAGTAAGGGAATGAGGTAGGATGAGAGAGAAATATAGTCGGTTAGTATTCTAATAAAAACAGAGCGGACAGACTTTCAGCGATTCGCAAAGGCGTACGTTTCCTGTTGGCTGTGTACCACCTAATGTTCTATTCTTGTCTTTTCCTTCGGGGCGAAATAATATTCACTCAAAGCTGGCATTGTATAAATCATACCTATACACAGGAACCATTATTTAAGAAAATGTATTCAACGTATCCACACAGACCCACAGAAACACACACACACACACACACTTTCACGGACTCTAACATATATTTCACCCTTGTTGTCAATTTGTATGAATTAACAGGAAATTAAGTGTCGTTACGGTTTCGACGAATATAGAGAATAGATAAAGATTATTATTCCATGTCAACACTCCGTAACAGTGTATGGTAGTATTCGCTTCATAGTATTCTAGTAATACAGTATATAACCAATTACGTAACACGACACTATGCTGTAATAATTTTACCACTTGACTGGATTTTCAATATCGCGCTGCAAACCAATTTAACTTTGGCTTTTGTTTTATTCAAATAGAGTTGTACGTGATTTCAGTGGGAGTGTTATTTTAGAATACAGCAAGACAAGTTGTTGACAAATTTTGTAATACATTTTTAAGAGACTGAAGCAAACGACAGACTGAATAAGACACCGGAGACTTGTAATAAATATATTTTGAGACAAAAACATTAAATAGTTTACAGATAATACAAATTTAAATACAGAATCTAAACTTAGTTAGTTGCAACTTTTTGTAATATTTATTTGATAACATTCTACAGTACTAATATTATTTCAAAGTCTGGATGTGTCTATGATTTACATTAAGGTATTGATAATAAATAGTATTAAGGATACAGGCTTAATAAGTCCATTGTTTACACTACATTACTTGTTTGTTTTAATTTACTACCGTATGTTAAGTCTATCGTACTATCCTCAATCATATCGATATAATTTAAATAGTTGTTATTCTTACCAACAAACTATTAGCACATAAACTTATACTGAATGTATTTAGTTTTTATAGTTATCTAGTACACTGATGAAAACTACATTTAACACAACTAATTTTGAGGAGTGATGGCTGTTACGAAACTAGCTAACTAGCGACTTTACTAGCGTGATATGCCAAAATTGAATAACGGAGCAGATTATACGCGATAGTGATGTATAGGGATATACCTGTGTGTGTGTGTGTACGCGCGCGCGCGTGTGTGTGTGTGAGGTCATTTGTGGACGTGATTTTACCTGTGAGAATTATGCTCACATTGACAGCCATTGTATCAGAAGCTTTCAACGTATTAACCTCCGTAATGTACAACAGTGCTGCTCAGCGATCTCATCTCTGATTACTACTAGCTACATATCGCGTCCGTATATATTTTTGTGCAACATTTTGCAAAGTAACCATTGCTATTTTGCGTACAATGTGTCCCAACCATTGCTTAAAATTAGCATATAAAGTAAAATATAATAGAACGTGTTCTATACAGAAGGTTTTATAATAATATTGGTTATATCTACAGTGTCCACAGTGCTGGGTATTTGTGTTTATCCGTTGTTTGTCTTTGGAAGTCGGTTAAGTAATTTCTTTTATCCTGTTTTTACCATACATCAAAATGTAAAAATGTAATATTTTCTCTTAGGCTACAACTAACCAATAGATGCACAAAACATAAGATATTAGAGGTGTCATCTAAGACAATATTATAGATAATTGTAGCCTATATACATATTTGTGTGTGTGTGAGTAACATATTTAAATAATATATTATTATTCTACAGACTTCACTGATACTTAGGGAATTCCCTATAATTATTAGTTGTCTAAATCAATGTATTTTGTACACGTTGGGCAAGCTTATGATATTTTTTAATGTCGCATTATAATTCACAAAGTTAAATTGAAAACTGAGTTTGCAAACAAATATGAAGCTTTACATTACTGTGTGATTCGTTTCAAATTGCCTTATACAAAGTCACAACCCCTTCTATTGATTAAGATTCAAGGGAGGGGGTTGAATTTGACAATATTTTAAAAATTTTCCTAGTCGAATTAAAATCTGTCATAACCAGAACTCGTGATAGCTATACGGCGGAGTGTACTAAAAGTTAACGCAATACTTCAGAACTTATTAATTATATGTATAGATAATAAAATTTCTTTTCTTGATCAGTTCGGTGATAACAGTTAGAAAAAAAGTGTTATTCTAAATTTGAAAATTAAGACATGTATGACTGTATGTATTGAACTGTGAATATAATTTTGTTTCCTAATACTCAGTATCACAGTTAATGTATATGCCTTCAAAATTCAAACCTTAACCCAGGTGTCTTTTAAATCACAAAGGAAATAGCGGCTGTGAGTATCTCTTTATGTAATATAAACGTATAATATTTTGAAATCATTTATTTCTTTAAAATGTTGCCTATTTATTTCTACAAACTCTATTCTATTACAAAACCTGAGTATTTGAAATCAATGTAAAGTAAAAAAAAAGAGAATCTAAAAGTAAAACCAGAAACAAACAAAAAATAATTGAAAAGGAATTGCTTTATTATGTGGAAAAATCCTAATTGTCTGATTTTATGTAAATAATACATATATGAATTTCACCCGCAACGAACGATTACATATATGAATACATATATGAATTTCACCCGCAAAAAACATGTAGTAAGGAACATGAGTGACTGGTTGACAGGCAATCTTGTCAACCGTTATGTAAGGGACGACAGAATGGATGTGTTGAACGAGTGTAATTGACTCCACACGAGATATCACGCGAAATGTAGTAATTCTATTGGTAGCGTTGATCTGATGTTAAAAATAATGTCTTGGCTTACGACATATGTTTGGCGTAGTTCTATTGCGATATTAAAATTAAACGGCAATTACGCCATATATTTTGTGTCTCTTTATAAGACATTTGTGATGATATTTTAAATCATTTTAAAAATGTTAATCTACTAATTACTACTTCGAGTAAAGTTTTTTAAAAACTAGAAGAAAAATAAAATATTGTGACGTGATGATTCCCTCAAAATAAATATTAAACTTACATATTGTAAAGTGACGGTTCTACCAAAATAAAAATTAAACTTATATAGGTTAAAGAGTAGAAAAATTCCTATTCCTAATTTTCTGTTCGTTTCTCGTTTACAAATATAAATTTCAATTAATATTAAAAATTTTAATATTTGCACCTATGCTGTGGACACTTAAGTTACTATAAAAAGTTACCTAACTTTTAAAACCTAAATATACCTAAAAATATACTTCAAATATACATTAAAACCTTTTATAGTTACCTATATCCTGAATATATTTGTTAAACTGAAACGTTTAAGTAGCCAAAGAACGTTGGTTTTAATATAATAATTAGGCGCTGGAAAATCAATGAAGATGAGTGGATGTTAAATCATTGTTTCAAATATTTTATTTCCTTTTCTTTTGAATTAGCCTCCTTCTTTTCTATATTTCCTAATTCCTTCATTTATTTGTTTACATATCCTTTTATACAAACATAATTAGGTTAATAAAAATACACAATACAGAATGAAAACAATTAAATGGGTATTTTTTAATGTAGGAATTGTTCTTCACACATTGACTTAAATTAATAATCCTTATAATTTAATAAATACATTTATTAGCTAATAAACTGGATATTATGTTTAAATGTTATGTATAAATGTTTGTTCGCAATTTAAACGCCATTGTTAAGCCTACGTAATCTAACATATAAAGTATGGAGCAGGGCGTTATATTTGACTTTCAATCCACTTTCATTTATTACATATTCTGGACTTCCACAATGCAATTATAGGCACACTGTTCCTGCCCTTCTACAACAAATGTTTCCTTATTTTTCTTACAAAACTTTAGTATTCTTCTTTGATCTTCATCTTAAAAGTCGACACATTATCAACTGTTAAAGAATTTTACGCCCTTTTCCCAACGGCCTACAGATTTACACATTCCTCAACATATGAAAAATTTGTGTTAACGATCTACTAACAACAACTATGCACACCGGGTGGCCACTTACTTTATATTGTTAAAAATATTATGTTAGTAACGTATACTAATGTTTAGAGTATATTGTAAAATATATCTTTATTACGTCTTAAACAATCATAGTAAACATACTATCCAATAGTTAGTAAAGTGTTAAAGGTGTAGTAGTGAAAATCATTTTGTGTACAGCATTAGAACAAAGTAAAAAGCGATGTAAATCTAAAAAAACTGTACTACCAAAATCTAAAATTTTTTAGGTACTCTTATGTCTCGTTGAATTATGATAATGTAACATATACATACAAACATAAAACCCATTTAATTACTTCACTGAATCTGAAGTCGATACAAATGTTGGCAAAACCAATATAACAGAAAAGGAATATCTATATTAATAGGAATTTGGGAAAATGTTTGATGTATTTCCACGTTTATCGAAGAGAAAATGATTTAGTAAACACGCCTTACCCCGCTTGACAAAATAATTCCACTTCAGTAAGTTTCTTAGCTGGGCGGCTTAAACGAACCTAAATTGGCATACCGACGAAGGTGCAATGGAAGCTGCTTTTTTTTATGTATCGCCCTATGTATACCAATAATGTTTCCTGACTTAGATTAAAATGTGTGTTATCATGCCTCAGGCACTTGAAAGAAACCATTAATGACTATTCGCTAAGAAAGAAGGAAGAAATAAAGATCATGGTTACTAAAATGTTTATAAATTGTGATATATTATGAAATTTCAATTTCAAAACAATGAATGGACCTATGAAGAGAAAATGAATAGCAGAAGTACTAATGAATCTTTGAGGTATAGTAAAAAAAACTTTCTGTCACTCGTATGTAATAAATTTTGTTTAATTTAATTTAATTTATTTGACATATAATATGATTTAATTTGATTGAAATAACAAGTATTATATTTTTAAATTTATAAATTATTTTGTTTGATGCAGTTATATAAAAATCGTATTAAATTTTTATGTTTTTGTGAAAAGCCGTAAGGCTATTAGAGAACATAGGTTAGAGGAAAGAAAAATAATTTAAATTTAGTTTTCATTTAATGAATTGCAAGTGTACTTGGTACAGTAAATAGTTGCAGGTTAATGATATTTTGATAAGTATTAAAAATGAGTTTAATCACCAGTATTCTATAGTATATTTACTATTTAAGAAGATGTATTTTACAAATCCATGTATACGTTATTCATGTAGAATTATACAGTAAGTGTTTTATATAAATGTTGTTTTTCTGTGATGCACTACTTTTTGAACAATTGCTGCTATATTTCAGTTACAAAACTGAAAATGAGATCAGTTACAAAACTGCGCTTTTATAGTGAAAATGGGATCTAGAAACACTTTTTTTTGTTCATAATTGTGTTCTACTACAAAAGTAAATTCAGTTTTTCGTGCTATTACACGTATTTGTACATAGAATCTGCAAATTTAATTACGTGCACTTACAAAATTTCATATTGTTTTATAGTTACATCAACAACTTTTTCATTTCACTTTAGAATACAGAGTTTGTATTACCTTTGTGTTATTTTGTAAGACTTTTTTACCATTAAGTGAAACTTATGTTAGTGAAAGAAAATATCTGTCGTATGGAAGCTGCTTCAGTGAGCACCGAAGTATAAAATAAAATCAAAAAGTATCTTTTGTATGGCTGTTCGTTTGAAACATTTTAATTTTATTGTAACGCATATTCTGCCATGCGTTATCCAGCACTTTTATTGTCATGAGGTCATTCTGTTTCTGCTTTGGTATGTACTACAAAGCACTAACAGCTGACCTGAGTACCATACTCTGGAAACCCTAGAGGATCTCTGTTTCAATTACTTAGTGTTACCCATAGCTACATACTGTACTTCTAGATTGGTTTCAGAATTGTCTAATAGGGAGGGGTTTATTCTTTAGGAACTTCTGTGATGTCCTTTCCAGCAAACAGTACATGTCTAATAGTCCTAATATATATATGTCCAATGTTCCTGTTATATAATATTTTTACTTGTCTATGGTTTCCTACAATAATTTTATTACTTTTGAAACGTATTACCTCTCCAACAAGTTTTAAATGTATTAAGTCATGTTATATGACTTAATACTTTCTTTACGGGGCTTTTCATTTATGAAACAAGTACATACTATTATGACATAATTGAACATATTACATCTCAAAATTACATCTGATTATTTTGCTTAAACTTCTTGTTCTATACGCGTTGATTAAATAATAAACAAATAGCTTAACTACAATACAATTCATTAATAAACTCCGGGCTATGTGTTTTAATTTCCACTTGTATTCTTTGCGACCAATATTTTCAGGGTAAATTAGTCTGCCTAGTCTTCAGTACATATTATTTTGTTTTTTTTCTATTATAGAATTTAATAGACTGAGATGGAAGCGACTGGCATAGCTAGTAATGACAATACCTCTATACGCTTAGCATCTATATTGTTTATTGTTTAGGTTCTTCCTTCTATACAGTAGATAGATAATAAGACTTCGATTTTGTGGAACGCTTCCCCGGTGCTGACATGAATCTAGTCCAAGATCAGTTAGCGTAATTGGTGCAATTTTTCAGAATATCTTTTCCCCCCTGTCAGACGTTTGACGGTATTCTTTCTGGACCGGATGTCTTTTAACCTTTGCGTTGCTTCAGTGACTTCTTTACTGATTCCAAATAAGATGAACACTCGTGACAATTCAATACGTACCAGGTACTCCCCAAATGGCTGCCTGTCTTGTTTTAAGAACTCTGAAAACATTTCGTTAATTATCTTAGAGAAATAATTACTTTTTTAGAGCTTTACGCATTGCTTGCTCTTAAAAATGTAATTTTATTTCTGTCCACATTGTACGAGAGTCTCACTGATTATGTAGTGTACAGTGGAAACAAAATACAGACAGCAATGACTAATTACGTACAAGGTTTCATTAGTTACAAATAACAATTTTAAATCGACAAGGTGTTTTCATACAGTAATTCAAGTTAAATTTGTCCACACACAATAATAATTTTATCTTATGACAATACCCCACTAATTAACACAATAATCACTTTTCATTAATCCACAACAATCACTGGTTCCGCACTTTACAATTTTCCTAAGTATTTCCATTCTCTGATTATAAACCTACTAATAATGATGAAGCCTATTCATAATTCTGGAAAAATGAGCAATAAAACTACAGTATCGGAAGATCATTTTAATGTATTTCGACTAGGACAGGGGTTAATATCCTTGCTCGATCGCGCGCATTGTGTGTGTATGTGTTAGCGGCGGCGGGGTACGCTTATATAAATCCACTGTATTCTAGGTTCCGTTATTTCGGGTGTAACTACGCTTTTACTCTCAGACTTTCTCTTTTTGTTTCTATATTTGCTATGATTTCTTCTTCTGGAGTGAGGTTTGTGTTCTCCTACACTGGCCGTAAGCTAATAGCTCTAGATAAGTTCGCTGCAAATGCTGCTGCTGACAACCGGCCTTTGATTTTCACACTTACGTCTTCTTTGTCAAAAGCAGAAGCATGTTTCATATTACGTTGACCAGATTGCTCTCTTGTCTGTTGTCGGGTACTTAAATCGATTATTTATTTCTTAATTATTCGTAATTTATTTCTGAAGTTGGCGTTGTTACGAATTGTTATTTCAGGTGTGTCAGTGTTGTGTCTAGTATTGTGGTGTGTTCGAATGTTAAACCCTGTAGTGTGAAAAACCCGAGATTCCATATCGTTTGTTCTTTTTCCATATTTGACGTTCTTTTGTGTGCTTTTGGAGCTTCCTGATCCTTTGGCATTCGTTTTAATGAATCGTTACAGAGAAATTTATAGACGTCCGTGGTTTCGTTGAAATTTTCTACTTAGTATCCTGAACTTGTTGAAGATTATCCTGTCCTCGTAGAATATGGTGCGGATGTCGTGTTTATTGTGTATGTTGACGATTCTACTGTCTTTGTCTTTTTTTAAGAGTGTGTTCTACGGCTGAGTGCTGTGACGATTTATTTGCCTATCGGTGAAGATATTCTTCTAAAAGACATTACTACAGTGTGGTGAGGTACAGTATCGCTGAGGAGGACGGATCTACAAGCTTAAATTTAAAGTGGATCCGAGTTGATCCGGGTTACGGTGTGGAGATCCAAGACGATAACAATTGGTAGAGACAAGTTTACTACATACGGCGAGGTAGAAACTGATTGAGTTGTTTTTTAACACGAGTGAGTCTGTAAATATGGGAGAGATTTGTACTGTTCTCTCTGTACCTGGTGTTGATGTGACCACACAATTATTGTGGGCTGTTCTTCCGTTATAGCCAGATTACGAGTGTGTCGTCCACTTATTTTATTGAGTCGGTACTTTGCCGAGTACGGGTGGGACAGTTCGCTTGAGGTATTGTCATAGATGGACGTACCGACTGTCGCGAGTTTTTCGTGTCAGGACAAGTCAATTTGTATGTGACTTAGTGCTTTGTTAGACGATACGAGTTTATCGTATTCGGGTCGAATTGAAGAACTTAATTATAATTATAATATATCATGTAGTGATTTTTGTGCATAATGGAAGATTTCCGGTGTAGGGACAGTAATACCAATTCGCGGTGCTGCTAATTAGACGCGAGAATATTTCAAGAAGCGGGAGTTTGTGTAAGCTCAATACACACGATCTATTAGTAACCCATTTGTAACCCTGCCATAAATTTTATTAACAATAACATTCCAGGAACCGCAGCGGGTGTGTGTGAGACGTGGTAGTGAACGACGCGGAGTCAGCGAGCGACGCACGAGTAGGGAACGACAGCGGAGCGCCGGACGTCTATAATACTTTTGGAATTCTACAATCAAGTAAAGATATATGTAAAACGAACAAAATAGACTCTTTTCTTTAAAAGACACTTAAATGATAAACACTTTTATGTTAACAACTGAATAAGACAATAATAATTAGTAATCTCTTTGTTAATAAATTTTTCCTACCTCCAGATAGAGATTCTGTGTTGATAATTTCATCTAACCTATCTATGTAATAATCATTTGTTACGCTGCATAGAAAGTATTTAACCAGCAGATTGGTTTCAGCGAAATGTTGCTACTGTCTCATCCTAGTGCAGTGAAGGTATATAGGCATACTCACAACAGTGTCCGTTGCTTTTAATAACTTTTGATGCAGTTGACATGATGGTATAGTATGGATAGGTGATGGTAAATATTTTAATTTGCGTAGTGGTGCATATAAAATTATCGTACATACAATTGCATAGATTTTAAATTATCTAATACAATGTTTTGTAAGGATCGTCGCCTAATTACCTGTTTTGTTACTAATCAAGGTGCTGAAGTAGCTACGTATATGAACTCTAAAATTATAAGCTTACAGCCTACTTGCGAGCGCGCACGTGTGTGTGTGTGTGTGTGTGTGTGTGCGCGGAATAGAGAGAAAGAGAGGGGAAAAGAGCGAGAGAGAGAGAGAGAGAGAGAGAGAGAGAGAGAGAGAGAGACTTTAGGCTTTTAGATACTCTAAATAAATGTGAGAAATCGAACGACAACATTTTTAAATTGTGACTATTTTAACGAAATAATTAGGCCTAAATAGCAACATACTGATTAATAAATAATAATGAATAATAAGATAGCACACTGATATTTTATTTTTAAGCATTTGGTATGATTGCGCGTTCACACTACACAGGGTATTACAGTATTCCTTTAACTACCGTCGACGTTTTCATACGCAAAAATGAAAAATAACGCTCAGTGTATGTGCAAGAACGTAATGAAACTAATATTCTCTGACAGCGCATAATGGATGACAGAAAACTTTACACTTTAATTGGACAATTAATTATCTCTTTGTGTTTTCACAGTTTTCAATTTAATAGTCTGACCAAGCTTTTATAATTGATTAGCATCTCTGTGTCTGATGTAAGTTATTAAAACAGATAGGGTACATAAGAGAAGAAATAGTAAAGAGGGAACACATTCAATGAATTTTATGTAAATCAGAGTACTTTCGTAGGGGTCAAGGAAGCCAATATTCAGTAAGCAGTTGATTATGTAACCCGTTTTTTATTATTTATTTATTTACTTTTTTGCAAGTTCATTAGGGCTGACGTTGTTTCTTACATCCCAGCCTACAACTATCTTGCCTGTCTTGCCTGGAAAAAGTCTGGCTTGCCTGTCAAAATTTCTGAGAGCTCTGTTTTTTATATCATCATAAAATTAGTCTTTCTATGTTCTTCTTCTTTCTATTTTATTATATGATAAAAGTCTAGTCGCATAACGTCAGAAGACGATTAGAAGTTATTTGTCAACGGCGAGTTTGCCTGCAATTTTTCAAAACCACTTTAGTGTTATTTTATCAGCTCTATGCTTTTTGTAAAAATGAATTTCAATTTTATTTTTTTATTCGTTGAGTTTTACACTGTCAAACCTAGTCAGCCTGCAATATCTTCTCCTCAACTTCGTTTCTTCCTCATTAATTTCAACGTTATTTTTTTTCTAATTTCCCGCCCGTCCGAATCCTAAGTTTCCAGTCTTTAGGCGTTGAACTTTAATATACAAATTTTAGCCATTCTTGTAATATTTCACTTTACAGATTATCATTTAGTAGTCTAATAACTCTGTTTTGCTACGCCAATTATGAAACTATTTCGCCAACTTTTGTTTTCTTCTGGTTATAATTACCGTTTAAACTTACGGATTACTATTAGTCTGGTTTTTATTATCTCCTTGCATAGCGCTAGAAGTTTTCTTTACCTTAGGCCTAATTACTACGTACTATTTCTCCTCGCATAACGCTAGACCTTTTCTTTACCTTAGGCCTAATTACTATGTACTATTTTTTGGAATTGTTCATCGTTTGCTCAATTGTAATCTAATTCCTGCAACGTTCATATCATACTATGTCTGTCCATTCCATACCAGTATCACCTGATCGTCGGCGCAAGGAAGATTAGAGAACCGATCATTATCAGTAGGTGTCCTAAGTTAGTACACTTTTGTCACCCTTGAGAAGCCACAATGTTGAAACGTATTCTGCATACAGTTTTCGTTATATAGCATCTGTAATTAGTACTTAATTAAGGTTGTACTTCTATTTTTCTCCCTGTTTTGATAGTGATAGTTAAAGTAAATATATTTTGAATGATCACTTTATAGGACAAAATAAATAAAATTGCTTGGATATTGTGCTAATCAGTGTAAATAAAACAGACTATGTAAAGTGTCACTCTGGTAGCGTCCCAAGTATCTCTTGTTGTTTTGTCATAACAACGTCTATATACTGGTATAATGATTTTGATGTAGCTTTGGCAAAACATCCTGCTGTAACTCTTCATTCATACAGTTTCACGAACTGACCACTGCGGACTCAAAGGCAAAACTCAAATATAAGATGGAGTACGAGATGTGTTTCAACACTGAACACAAACTCAAACCAAGCCTACAACTTAAAAATTACCAACAAGTCGTATAGAAATGTAAATAAATATATTACTTGTACAAAACTACGAACCACTGCAAAATTGCATTCATTCGTGCTATTTGGTTTGCTGTCTTAACTATTGTATCTTTTACTAACATTTACTTGATTTTTTTTACTTTGCAATATTGTTTTAAATTTTAAAGTATCTAAATTTAATAAAGTGTGAATGTAAATTTAAATTTTTCTAAGTAAATGTATTTAATAAAGGAACCTACATTTGTATGTTAATTATAACTTTTACTTTTTTCAATACGATTTTTATTTACCTCTATTTCGTCTACGTTTTTGTCAATATACGATATTAGCTTAAAAATTTAATATACATAATTGTACTTTTTCGAACGTCTGTTCTTTTGTCATACGTTAATGTAGACGCAAGTACAAAGAAACTCAAACAAGTTGTAAGTAGCCTACACATGTTGTATAAGTATTGTTTATCACTTAAATACAACTTACAGGATATTGTGTGATCTACCATAAGTACTAATAATTTCCGTTCTGTTCATTTTTCGTATCCTGTATTACTAATACTTCTTATACTTAATTTTTTAAGTACCATCTCAGATGAATGAGTAAATTAGTAACAGATGATATTTTAGTCAGTTAAAATGCAGTAAATGCTCTGAGAACAAATTTTCCAATTAATTAAGTTTTTCTCCGATAAATTAAAATGTTTTAGAAATGTTTATGATTTCTTCACTTATATTTTAGTTTTCTAAATTAAGTGAAATAACATTCGGTCACTGTCTTGGTTTTCACTAACTCTGCTCTACCCTTTTGTAAATACGTTGCTAGTGCCTAATGAATTATTGCATGCTTATTAATTGTAGCCTGCCTTTCCCCTACCTGTTTGTTATAAAAGCTTAATAATTCTCCGCCTGAGAATTGGTAGACTGTCTTTTCCAGTTCCAAAGGAAAAACATCCACCTAACCAACGTGTGATAGGTGTTCCTACATTTCCATTTGCTTTGTTCCTGTGTGACTTTCGAGTAAGATAAATGTCCTCGAAGGGCGTAACCAGCGTCCTGTAACGTAAGACCAGTGGTGGAGTGCTATCTTTGAATCTCGGGTCATGCTCTGGGATTCATTTCCTCTGGTGTGCCGTTGGTACACCTTACTCTTCCGCCTCTAGAACCTATCACTATTTGCCACCTTTAAACTAAGGTAGTACGGGGTAGTATGAAAGAAACATAAAAATTACATAATAAAGCTGAAATAAACAAAAAAAAAAATTTATCCCGATTATTTCAAAAACCTAATAGGGTTGGGACTGAAAAGTCGATGATTTGATCAAGAGAAACAAGACAGAAAAGAATAATGGAAAGAATTATATCAAATGCAGGTTGAAGCAAGGTAAAAATTTACCTGCCGTACATCGGGTGTGATAAAACTATACAAGGTGTGGACCCCTGGTGTTATTAACTAAATAAGTTTGATTAATTATGTTACGGAATTTTAATTACGTTTTATCTAATAATTATTATTTCTTTCACGTGTGTTATGTTTAATTACGCCTTGTCCTTTGAACCAAACTGGTAAAATAATATGATGGAATTTGCTATAAAATAATTTTAACATACGCTACTTTGTAATAATTAAACTAACATAGAGTTAGTTATTTCCACCTTAATTAAAACTTTATAAGTTCCCTATAGTATAGAAGGCATTCTAAGCTTACTGTGACATCTCGTTAAAAACTCCAGGATATTGGATTCCGCTGGCTAATTAGTGACTTCACAATACTGTCACCCACATCCAAGTATTCATAGCTTTCACGTTTGATAGGGCTTTGTAGTGGTAATTGTTTTAAGTTTCCGCTAATAATATTGTGCTATGCATGACAAACGAACCTTAATGAGGCTACAGTCAGTAGTTTCGCAGCTGCGACCTCATTTCAGAATTTTCATCTTTTTTTAACACTGCCAGTCTGTCACTTTCATAGACAAAACAGTGAAAATAGATTTAGAACTCAAATATATTTATAGATTTTAAAGTCAATTTTTGTACCGAAAACTTGCTGTTTCAAACTCATCCATGGTTTTTGATGTCAATTACAGGGCAGCATTATAAAATCAGCCCGTGAATTTAAGAAGGTCGTTACTTTAATGACGAAATTGTTATTTATATTTTCACCTAAATTTTATAAATTTTTGTAACAATATTATGTTTATCAGTGTTACGAATTATTAAAATAATAAGGAAGTATACAATATTTTATTTATATATGGAATGTTTTGTTTGTAAAATTGTGAAAACGCAGGAAAGTTGGTGCACGAAGAGATCGTGAGGTCGATTGGTTAAAGATCGTGACATATTTTTCTCTGAACGATTCGGCTATGCACCGGAGACCTATCGTCCCGTGTCGAACGCTTTTTGCTACTGGAGAGTGCCTCGGGTGCGTGGCCAAGACACAGGAAATAATATATCACAATTTTTGAGCAAGGGACTACTGTTCAATAGCCCAGTAGTTTTTAATTCTTCTGATATCGACTCCGGCCGTGATAGCCTCCGTCAAAGAATGTCGGTTTCGTAGGACAAACTTATATAGGCGGTATAAAATTTACTAAAGTACTAAAGGCAAATTTGAAAGGGTTGTGGACACGACCACAATGCCAAGCCATCACTCTGAATTGATTAGGGTGAAGACCGCTGTGTTAGGATTTGCACCGAGGTGATAACCACACTCTTTAGAGATTTTCAGTGTGGCAAATCTCAAACTACCAAACAAGTATGAACCTCTACCTATCTTTCACTTTAAGTTTCTTTCAGATTCTTTTGAATCAATATATTGTTAACTTATAGCAAACTAAAAAATATGTTGTTTTACCATTACAACATTTAATTTTCCGTTCTTCACAACACAGTCTGAGATACATCAAATTAATCTTAAGATAATGCTAAAAATGTTTTGTTAAACCCTATAAATTTAAATTGTTATATTTATTAGTTTTAAGGGATAAATATTTAATGAGGTGTTTATTAAGTAAATACAGTTTGTAAAAGATTTGTGTCACATTTTCACCGAAATATTGTTAGGAAAACTGTAAAGGTTGCAGTTGAGTTTTTGACGTCTTTATAACGCACCTACAATTATTATGATGATGTCAATAACAATTTTCAAGACACGTAAAATATTTTGGAAACTGTGTTTTGTTTAATAGCAGAACTACTTCGCATAGCCTACATTATTTCCGGTCTATTGTGACAATTTTATTAAAGTAATGATTAAATTTTTAAGCGTTTTGTGGTTATTAGCCTAATAATAGTAAAGCAAACGTTAAGCTAACGTAAATGTCTTAATAATCTCCTTATTTATTTTTAAATAGATTAAATAAACCTAAAAGTATAAATTGAAAAGTATACTTTTCAAATTACGTATAAATACTTCAAATGTACTACAGGTAAAATAATTGCTTATTACTTATGGACAACTAACAGTACTCATATTTTTTAATTTGCGAAAACTCATCTAGTGTAATAACTCGCATGCCGCGACCGTTTGAACATACAAGAATACCAATAGTAGTAGACTTTAACAATCTATAATATTTAAATAGCTGTAACACTTTTTTGCCTAATAACGTGATATAAATAAAAAATCTTACCAAATACAACTCATATAAAAAATACGTTAGTATTCTCGTATCTGTTTCCGTTACCAACTAAAGATCTGGATTACATAATCTAGCAATTGTGATGATGTTACTAAGGAAGAGCTTGTAGTATAATAAGATAAAGTTCAATAAAACTCATAGTACCTGTAGTCTGTGCTAATGACACTGTGAAAACATTAATCGTGGACGAAGAAAATAAAACTAACTTTAAAAAACTGCTTGAAAAAAGTTTCAGATTAAAAAAAAGTCAGAAGAAAATAAAAACTTAGGAAACTTAACGTTAAATGATGCACAAACAAATATTAATATTAGGCACGAAATGTATGTTGAATAGAAGAGCTAAAAGTATAAAAAAGGTAGAGATGAAGAACACATAGACGAAAATACAAAATATATTTGACAGAAATTGTTTTGCCTGTGTAACAATAAAACCTTTAAAGATATAAATATGCGTTATTTATGTCACAATTTGGTGGGTAATCATTATTGTAGTATTGTATAAGGCTGCTTTTCACAAACACCACAAGCAGTCATTTTTTTGACAAATTAAACTTTCTAGACAAAAATAAAGTAAAAATAATTGGTCTGTTAACAGGGAAATATAAACGTTTGCATACAAACATTACATAACGTTTTTCAAAAATAACGTCCTATTCTTAGTCCTGTTGTTAACAAGAAAATGAACCAAATTTTCTCGTTAGAACCAGGACAACCCTGAATGTCCGTGCATAATACAGAAAAGACTGAGAGAACTGACACAACTCGCAACCGTCACTTTTCTTAAATATCTAACCAACAGCTGAGTCGTGAGAAGGTCGGAACCTTCACTGAAGATAACAAAAAGTGCCATATACCTTCGTAGAGTTTGATCGCTGATGTTGAGATTAACACGGGTTACCCGATTCATACAATTCATATAATCATATACACTTCTTTCTTTTTAATATTTTTGCTATCATCGAATAAACACAGCGATTGTGATTTGAAAGCCTCACGTCTCACATATTTCAGATTATACAAGCAGTATACAGCTCGTTAGAAATTAACCTCATACGCAATTACAAGCACCTGATAAGTTTCACTTATCAATGTTTAAATAAATATAATGTTTATATACGTATTTATATTACCATGCATTATAATAGCGTATTACAGCTTTACAAGAGAATTTGACATTCCATTCCAAAAGAATGTTTAATAATTATTTTTAAATGCAGCTTGTAAACAAGCTCAGTGACTGTAATTCAAATTAGACAGTTTAGTAAATAGTTTAATCAAGCTGACAAAAATTGTCTTTATTAGCATAATTCGTTTTCGACTGGCCATTTAACATTTTGTTAAAATACACACTTCCCTAAACCGGGTTTTCCTTTGTATCAGGTTTCCAGAGTAATTAAAATTTCTAGTGATTGACAAATTTTATGAATAGCCAGCTTTGACAAAACATAAAAAACGTGGCAATTAATCTTAATATTTTATATTTAACCAGATTACAGTATTTATTGTTACCTTATAAAATAGATGATAGGCGTACCTGTAGATATTTCGGTTAATTTACAATAAAAATATTGAGGAACGGAAAAATGTGGTGTTTGTGTTATCTTAAAAGATTCACTATAATTTCCCTTATATAATTGTATGTTACAAATAAAATGTTCAAACTCACTTAATAAAAATAACAAACTCTATACTTTATATTTCTGATTTAATTTACAGTATTAAATTTACAGGGAGTATTATTTACACTACATAAAAGTAATATTTTAAATTTATTAGTGTAACGCAAAATCGGTTACGTATTATTTATTAATATTAATATATTAATAATAAATAATTTTTTGACGTAAATAAGAAGTCAGACATAATTTCATAATTTTCGTAGTAGAACTGATACGTTACATACGCCCACGTGTACATATGAATCTGTGTGGATGTGGTATTCAGAAGTATTTACATCACCTTATCATGTGCAATTTTTTCTTGGAAATTTGCGGTTTTCCTCTACTTGCTATTTGCCATAGCAAGCGTTTTCTTGAAACATCAGCTGCCTGATCAGTTCAATCGCTTGAGGTAGTTTTTCCTGACTTCCCTCTCTGGTGAGTGTGTATGTGTGTGTGTGTTTGTGCACGTAAATGTCCAGATTTTGCTGGTATAGTCCTGTGTGGTTCTACAATGGTCACCTTAGGCAGTTTGAGAAACATGGCAACATAATTTTTCGGGTCACGTAACTATAATTTTAACTGTAATCAAAATCGCAATAAAGTAAAGAGTGAACAAAAAGTGTGCAACTAAAAAAGTACTCAGTAATATAAATAGATTAAGCAATGCATTTGCAATAACAAATGTATTAATAAACAAAAATCTATAACATTTGGAAAATATCGATCACCTACTCTAGGCAAGCTTTCACTATCTTAATTACATTTTTGAATACCTTGTAAAATGTAACCTCTGTACATCTCTCAACTTTAAATTTTTTGTTATTCCTTATTTCTAAAATTTGGTTTTATTGATTATTTTTAAACACAAACTCTTGCTCCATACAGTATGATGTATACCTTACTCCGAAATAAGTTGTGCGCATGTATGTATATTTTCAGAAAATTTATAAAGTATACACACGTTGCTCTCACAATAAAACGCTTTGCATGCATATCTTTAAACAATATAGAATTCACAAAACATTAATGATAAGATCTCAATTAATGTAACTCATTGTAAAAACAAGTGCCACTTTATGAAAGTGGAATGTTGCACCAACAACGCAACTTTAATTCTCCTTAATGCCCCTGCTGCGTAATAGTGAGAAATATCTTTACAAATACTGAAATGCGTGAATTTCGACCATAGATTATAAATATCGATATTGTAGCACATGGTAAATCCCCCTAACTTTTAAGTGCGAATTTTTTATAAATGAGCTACAAGTATTAATTAGTATTATGTATATGAAAAATTAAATTGTTTATTTTACCCAAACCAAAAAATTACAATGGTATAGACACACGAAAAGAATGCACAGGAAAGAGTGCCAAGAAGAGTTATGGAATGGACCCCATCAAGAAGAGAAAAAAGAGGAAAACCACCTATCACCTAGGTAGAAGAAACTCAGAATGTACGTCTCTTGAGGGAGCGAGAACTTGAAGAAGATCTTTTAATGGACAAGCAGCAGTGGAAGATAAGAATTCAATTATTTCTGTAATCTTTGGTTTCGGAAAATGTGTAACCATTGCACAGCAGGAAATAATAATAATACCTACAAGTTTTTTATTAGTAGTTCAATAAGAAAAAAGTTGTACGTAAGAAAGTGTGTTTTTAAAATGCGTTTCTAGCAATTGTCGTTGTTAATTTAGAATAAATGTAATAAATTTGGAAATACTTTTTGCCAAAAGAAATTTCCTAACAAGTTTCGAGCTTACAATTTTAATATGCCATTTAAAAAGTTTGTATAAAATATATGTAGTTACATTTTACATTTTTAAATTTTAACGTGTTCTTTGTATTATTCTGTCAGCCATCGTACAAATGGGTACGAGTCAACTGGAGACTGTCCGTGGCATATACCAACATCTGCATTGAAGGAAACAAAGTTATTTGCAAGAGTGGAACACGTCATTACTGTTAAAAATCGTAACTCAAGAAGTAAAACGTTTACAATCGTAGTAACTGGTTTAAATACGATAATAAAATATAAGTAATTTGTTTAAACATAGGCCTATAGTATGCAAGTAAAATGCTCAGCGGTTTAACCGATAATAAGTATTTGGAAGTAATACTTTTCAAAAAGAGATAGATGAAAAGAAAACAAAAGGAAAACATTGAAGTGTAAAGAGGCTATAAAATTTATAAAAAACACCCTGAGGAGCAGGGAAATTAGGGTAACTAGGAAACTACAAACATGTAGTGCGGTTCGAAAAATGTACAACACACAGGCCGAAGAACTGACGCACTAAGTTAGACGAATGATGAATCTGTCAATATGAATACACTTCATGGATCTTGAAAAGCATTCAGAAACTGAAACATTAGTTGTAAAAAATGAAATATAACTAGAAATAACTTTAATGTTTCGGTTATATGCATCGAAAGGTCAGAGTCAACTTACCCTGGCAAGCACATTGTATTTGACGTCAGTTAGCAGGAAGATGTTACAAACATTTACGCATAATAATTAGTCGGAGTTCATAAGGCTTAGTGTTTTAAAACATTTGGAGAATAAGACTGTTTATAGAGACGAAAATGGTGGTCAAGCATCGACATCTTTCTAAGACGTTCTAAAGTGACAGATCATTAACGATTATATTTAAATTTGTAAGAGCTTACTCTTGCAGATTTTTAAATTATGTTGATGCAACATGTGTTACAAATCTACAGATTTGTAAAAATAAGTACAATTATCTACAGATTATTAAATAAATACCGGTATAGAAACAACATTTATATGCAAATTACTTACCAGGACCTGGAAATGCGGAACTTTGGTAAATGCTAAAGAGGACTGTGACAATGGCGCCTTAAAATATTGGTACACAAAAAAGAAAAAAACACTAAAAATATAATATAAAGTATCTTTTTGTTTTACTTTAAATAGAACGGTCTGTTAAACAATTACAACCGTGTTGAAGGGATGCTTTTGTTTTAAAAATGAAATAAATAAAATTCATTTCCGAGTATTGTGTTAAGGTTCGATACACATTGTTAGTTGGTTACACGCATTGTTCTGATGTCCTTAGCGTCTACATAGTATACAACGCAGCAGAATAACTTGTCACGGTAGAATCACTTCGTACACGCAAACGCGCGCGCCGCGCTGAATTATCCGAGGGTTTTTTTTCACTTAAGTTTTAGTAAAGTGTAGGGTGTGGTTTGTATTCATTCCTACATATTCGGATGGCTGCAGTGCTAACTAGTATATAAAAAAAAAAAAACAAATAAACAACTTGCTAACAACAAAAATTGTTTACAACAAACTGTAAGACCACCCCCTGCAACTTACTTAATATAAAGAAAGTCAAATTAAAGATTTATTTTATTATGAACAAAACATTATCAACCTATACTTTGCAATTATGAATTAAAATATTTAAAGAAAGGAAAACTCACATACCTACACTTAATTAATTTATACGAATGAAAACCAGTATTACTATTTAAGTAACTGACACTATGTGATACTACAGTTTAAAAGGAAAATTATTAAAAGAATCTCTGGATCAGGGTGTTGTAATGGAGAATGGAGAATCAGATCTATTCAAGAAATATACTTCATTCCAAAACAGGGAGACATATAATTTGATTTATAATGTCCAGAACAGTCAGCTCGATAGGGCATGTAGAAGGAATGGACAACTAAAGACTCGCCAAAAGGATAATTAATGGGCATGTAGATGCGAGCAGAAGACGAGGCAGGCCAAGAAAACGATCCCAAGACGATGTGGAAGAAGACCTGACTAGGATGGGTGTCGACTCGTGGAAAGCCATGTCACATGATCAGACTATCTGAAGGCAGATCATTAGGGAGACTAAGGTCAATCCTGGACAGCAGTTGAGGATATGTATGTGTGTAATACTATAGTAAAAACGAAAACAGGAAATATATCTTACAAAACCTTTTTTTGAACTATCACAATATTAAGTTTATGAAACAATGGCGTTTTCCTGGAAACTAGTAATAAAAGTAAAAAATTGTTTATCGGAAGTGCGGTAGTTATCTATTCGGCTAAGATGTTCAAAACATTTAGCCGACACAGGGCAGTCCTATAAAGTATACTCATTATGTATACATACTTACTACATGCTTCCTACCGTATACCTGCAATCTTTCAGAGTAAATCTTACTACGTGCCTGAAAGATCTCATTTCCGCCGCTTGTATACGACTGTCAGGTAATTTTAGCATACGAATATCTTAATAATTCAAACATGAATATAAATAAACTATATTTTTTATTTTATAATTTTTTTTAAATGCAAATTTAAATATTAGTAAAGATTAATACAAAACAAAATTATTTCCTTTATTTGTATTTTGTTTTAATTTAATAAAATTTTCCTGTTGTGTTGAAGTATACAAAAAGCTGAATGTAGTGTTTTTTTAAAGGAAGTAAGAACGTTTATGTAATGTATTATATTTTTTCATGTATATATTTGGATGTTAGTGTATCTCTACCAAGGCCTTAAGAATTGTTATTCATCTACTACATAGATGTAAACCTTATTATTTGTTTTTAAAAGTTGTAAGCTAGGTTACTGACTTTATTTCAGAAAGTTGCTGGAATAAATATGTGTGACAAAAAATAAAAATTTTGATTCTTTTAAAAATGGTTCTCCATATAAACACCCATTTCATGATTGATATACGAACAAATAAATACTAGTAAGTACTTACAGAATATTAAGATAAAATAAGTACGTACAATATTGTAATTATTTACATTTGTACATTTAAGACACAAAACGTAAAAATCGTTGTTTGTTACAAACTTAAAACTTTTCATATCATAGTTACACAGTTTGAAAGCGTGTTGTAACTTACTTGTTAAATATATGTAAAAGGTTTTCAACGTAAATTTCAATGCTGGCTCAGAAAAGCCTATTCTGTTTTACATACAATAAAGTTACCTTTGAAAATATCATATGTCTACATGCTTTTAACTTTTAAATAAAACTAGACAGTACTCGAGTTACAGAAAGAGTAAAGTTATTGTGCCCAGTTGCGATGGGATCCTATTACAGACCTCTAAAATTGATACAACTCCTACGTCTTTAATAATTACACATTCTCCTCGTTTTTGTCTTCTTCTTTCCAATTGTAATATGATTTTACAAGTATATTTATTGGTTATTCCACCTGTGAATTTAAATACGTTTTAGTTAAAGAACTATATGCAATATCTAATTTTGTAGTTTAGGCTAACAAAACTGTTACAATGGCTAATTTAACAACAATACAGAGCGCAGAATTGTAGGAGAAAAAAGCGTTTAATTTATAATGTTGGTTTTTTGTGATCATAATTTCGAAAGAATGAAAGTGATTGGTTTCACTTTTGCAGTTTTACAGAGTTTTACCATTTTATTCACTGTTACTAATTTTAAAATATTAAAGTGTACACTGCCCATTACGTACACGGAAGTGTAATTTCTTTAACAAATTATGTAAACTGACCATACTGTGATGTCTAGTAGGACCGTGAATAAGAAATCATCACATCTCATACGTCTGTAATTAGATAGTATATTGCCATATTGTAAGCACATATTATACGAAAATTAGCCAAGCTTATAAATAGTCTTAGGATTTCAAATAGTTTCTGCTCATAAAATTGGGGAAACGCTTATATTACCGTAAAATATGAAATACTGTAATTTTTGCTGAATGACGAAAACTGTTCTAAGTTTTCGCAAATGTCTACAAAAATTTTTAGGACAGTTGTGTCGACATTTCAAAAAATTTGTTCTTGTCAACAAGACATCTGAACGGGCAACACGGGAGTACGCTAATATAAACGTAACAAGCATATTATTTTTACCCTTTTTTAATTTAAGGTAACGCTATGTGTGTAATAGAAATTACTATTCTTTACGTAAACTATGCACAAATTTTTACATAAAAAAGCTGCGCGGGCACACACAGACACACACCCATACATAATTTGTGTATTTTCCGTACCCTGATCTCGATGGTGACCATAAAAATTGTATGAACTACGAAACAGATATTGTAAAAATTGCGTGTATTCATTGACATAAATTCAAAAACCTTTCCACATTACTTTTATTGATTCACGGCCCCACCAAATTAATGATTATTATTATTATTTTTATTATTATTATTATTAAATATAAATAGTCGCCCTAATTATGTGAAAAAATGGATAATTTTGCTGTTGAAAATACAATCTTCGATTAAAGAACATGTAAGAAAGTGTCTTTTTAGGAAAAGGAATTTATAATATTTGTGGCACCATCATATTCTGATTATTCTGTTTATTATACAGCAACAATCCTAATTTTTCAAAACATTCTGCAATTTATATTTTAGTTGGCAATAACTTGATGTTGGAAAAAAGCCTCCCGCTATACTGACTTACTTGACATCATTACAATTCAGTAGTTAAATAGTGGTTAAACTGAACTATCCAGACCCAGTCATGTATAAAGTTAACTCACTGTAATCTCATTATTAAGGAAACTGACAATTTAGTTTTGGATGGTAACGCAATTATTAAGTTTCCTGATACACAGTCAGATTGCACAGGTAACAAAGCAACCTATGTAGACTACCCTGTTTATATTTGAGCAGATTTTATAGACTTTATTTACACCTTTGTCCAATTAATTTTTTTTAATATTCGGTTAGTTGACTTTTTGTAAGTTTAACAATAAAAATCTGTTCACAACAACTTTGTTATTGTACGCTAAACATTACGTACGTCTTACTAAAATACTGACGAATAGAAATGTGAACTTGTAACTTGTAAACGTTATATTTTTTAAGGATTAAGTATTATAACACGTAGTTAAATAAAATACATGGTAAAATAGTAGTTAAAATTTTAAAATATTTTTAACAATAAAATGTTTGATGACTACTACGAGAGTTTATAAAAAGAATATTAGAGTAATTAGAATAAGCCAAAATAATTTATTACTTAAGTAATTGAAGTATTCTTTGATAAAAATACGTTACATTACCTTTTACGTTATAAGAAAACAATAAATACAAAAATTGTACAATACAGTATAAATAGAAGTGCTTGTACATATGTTTCAGTGTTCATATGAGTTTTATTGACAATGGGTTTTAATTTCGTGTGTTACCAGAGCATACTCCAGCCTACTCACAATCATGAAAATAGAAATACATGTGAAAAATGAGAATACGCTTTTCGCGTATGGGTATCATCACGCTCTTCGGTTTTAATTAATCTAGAAATAAACTTCAGAAAACATTGGTGTACAGCATGTGGGAAGCGAAAATAAAATTACTGCCAGTAATTTTGAATTTCGTAAAATGTCAAAGTTGAAAAAACCTTTGCATCAGAAAGTCCGATATTCAGCTCCACCGCTTGAATATTGCTGACAAATTGCTGTTAAGTTATCATTACGAGAATTACATGTACTTTGATACAAAATCAAACTGATGGAATGAGTCACTGAGAAAACTCACAGACAAAATGTTTATTCAACGTAGTATTAAAAATGTATTGTCAAACATGAGTGGGAAATTGTTATGTCACAAGTATTAATTAGTGTCTCGTGTGTTACCAAGTATGCCCTATGTACACAGATTCTGACAGCCATTAAGCTGATTGCACTTCCTGTCCAAAGGCATTTCTTTCGACCCACCTTCTATTAAAAAAAAACATTGAATTATTATTGAAACTTTCTTAGGGTTCATGCTGAAATAATTGATCAATACTACTAGAATTATTGTCTAAATAAATAAAAAACAGATTTTCCATTTCTGATTCACGAAGACCAAATCCAGTGGTATATAAAAAGTGATTAGTGTTTACAGAGTGTGATCAGTATAGCTTTAAGCAGACATAGTCCACATGGAGTTGACGACTCTATAAGGACTCTCATTATCCCCTTTGTCCGAGAAACTAGTTTCCGATCTTCATGTTTAAAGTCGCTGTGGTACTGCTATCTTATATTCGACGCGAAGAAGAGGGTAGTAGTCTTTTGTTGTTACGTCGTTCAGATCTTTGTAGTCCACACGATCAACAGGTTTATGGTACTTTCAGTTTTTTTTTTTTTTAATTTATTTAACTATTTGCAATCAGTATAACATAAAAATAACATACTATAAGCAAAACGTTTGTATGAGAAAAAAAAATAGGTGTTGACCATGTGGAGCTGTTATCCTGTGATAACAAGCTCAGTTATTACTTAAAAGTAGGTTACAAAAAGAAACAACAGTCACAAAGATTATGGGTGCTTAAATCTAGATGGTAGGTCTAGTATTTTTTGTCTCTTTAGTCTATGAGTGTCTTCACTATTGTCTAGCAAATTTATTGCAAGAATATTAGGGTGTAGTTCTAGTTTACTTAAATACTTTTCACTGCATTTACTCACTTCATCTTTAACAGATGACACTTTTAAGTCACAGAGGATTTCTCTATTTGGTATAAACCAGGGTGCATTTGTTATAGTCCGTAGAACTTTTGCCTGGAATCGTTCTAGAATCTCTATATTAGACGTTGATGCCGACCCCCACAGCTGTATACCGTAGGTCCAGATTGGTTTGAATGCCACTTTGTAAAGGAGTAATTTGTTGCTAAGGGACAGAGGTGATTTACGTCCAATCAGCCAATAGTATTTGCTGAGTTTATAGCCAAGTTGTTTTCTTTTGTTGAAAATATGCGTCTTCCATGTCAAGCCTTTATCCAAATGAATGCCCAGATATTTAACATTGTCCGCTTGTGGTAGGCAATGGCCATTAAAAGAGACTTGAGGTGACGCTCCTCTGCACTTAGTGAAAGTGACATGGACAGACTTTGTTTCATTTATCAGGATGCGCCATGATTTCGTCCAACGTTGAATTTGATACAAGTGTTGTTGAAGCATTCTCGCAGCAATGCCAGGATCTGCATGACTAGCCAGTATTGCTTTGTCGTCGGCAAACGTTGCTGTTCGGGTATAGGGACAAGTAGGAAGATCTGACGTGAAAAGTAGATATAACGTTGGTCCAAGGACGCTTCCTTGTGGAACACCAGCTCCGACAGGATACAACTGTGTTACTTCTAGTCCGTATTTAACCCTAAAGTACCGTTCATGCAGGTACGACTTCAGAATAAGATATAGCGTGTGAGGAGGTACTTTTTTAAGTTTGTAAAGGAGGCCCACGTGCCAAACCCTATTGAAGGCCTGGCTTACGTCAAGGAAGGCCGCGGTACAGTAACCCTTTTTTTCAAAAGTTTGATTGATGAGTTCAACTACCCGGTGAACTTGTTCTATAGGGCTGTGTCCTTTTTTGAAGCCAAACTGGTGGTCGGGTATCAAGTTGTTTTCCTCAATCACAGTTGTTAGTCTTGGTACTTTCAGTGGAGAAGAAAAATAATAATTACAACTTAGTGAATAAAACGTATAGTTATGTCTTCCATAAACTTACTTTTATATGCTTATAAATCCACGCGTCCATTGCTACTACTTAGCACTTTAGAAAACGGTCTAGATATAAAGATAAAATGTTTCTCGCTACTAAAAACACACAGATTGAAGACAGCCTTTCAAGTAAATCCTTGAACAATATCAATTTTAATATCAACTTATTATAAATTATCTTCATAGTTGAAACTTTATACGTTTCTGGGAAAAATTAGCAAACATTAGAAAACCATTTATTATTATATTAACATAAACACTATACTATAAGATGATCAACAAACTCTGAAACTGCACTATATATAGTTCCATGTTATATGAAATAATAAAAATATATAAAGGATAATCATAATTTTTTTACATGTATAACCTGATCCAGAAAGTAATTACCGTTTGGGCATTAAGAAAATGATACAAATTATTTTCAAATTCATTTATTTTTCAAAAATTCTGCATACGTTAGTCTACGTTTCTACATAGTCACCATGCAAGTTGAGACACTTGTCGTATCTTGGAACTAATTTTAATATGCCCGCTTCAAAGAATTCGGCCGCCTGCGACTTCAACCACTGCTGGACGTTTCCCTTTATCTCATCATCACTTTCAAACTTCTGGCCGGCAGGAAATTTCTTCAGATGAAAAAACAAATTGAAATCGCTAGATGCCAAATCTGGACTGTAACGAGTATGACTGAATTGTTCCCAACGAAATGAATCAACAAGCGCCGTCGTTACACGTCCGGTATGCGGTACGCTCCTCGTCGTGAACATTTTCTCTTCCATCGTTAAACAGCCTAACCCACTTTCTCACCATACCTTCACTAATCGCATTCTGTCCATGAACTTCACAAATCTTGCGATGAATTTCGAAAGGACGAAGATTTCTCGCATTCAAAAACCTAATAACCCTTCTTATTTCACAACTGGCGGGCCGATCGATTTTTTTAAAAATGATTACCGATGTGTAGTAAACATAAATCGGAACGTATACAAACAATATAGCTTGGCTACTTCGTCGTCGAATAGAAGGAAGTAACTACGCATGCGCGACCTTCGTACTACAATATGCGCGGGATATATGCGCAGACGGTATTTACTTTCTGGAAAAGCCTCGTATTAAAACTGATATCATGACCGCAAGTATTCTGATCATTGTACGTTAATTGAATATTGTACAATAAACTGAAAAAATAATATAAATATTAACTCATAAATGTCGTTAAGTAACTATTAGCTTGGTGATATGAGTAGGCTACTTGCAGGGCTGCAAGGCCGTGCCCCATAGTTGTTTCGAACAAACGTTTCGGCCGTGCCTTCGACGGCCATCTTCAGTTCAGAAGGCTGCAACACACTGACCAAGGTTCGCAGTCAGTGACCACTGAACTGTGGATAAGGCTAGTGGCCGTGAGTAGGATACCCATATTCATAAACTTTTGGTGTCCGCACAAAGTTGTTGTATTTGACACCACCAGCCAATCAGAAGGAAGACAAATTCTTAGCCTATTGGTTCGCGTCCACAGACCACGCAATGAGGAGGACTCACCCCGCCGGTTCATGGTAACAGATGCCGTTTTCTGAATCTAGACAGACTCTGTATGCAGGCAAGGGAAATACAAACTCATCGAAGCCTCCTCTCTCCTAAGAGTATGCGATGGTCGGCATTGGCAAGTACGTGATCCGCTATAGCAGACTTTTCCGGCTGCCTCAAACGACAGTAGCGGCTGTGTTCATGAGTGCGATAGTTCCGATGTACAACTGGCCGCATGAGCAAGGATCTCCATACACTCGGCACAACGAGAGCGGGTCTCTGACGTCCTTCACTGGTATCAAACATTGTTGGATTATCTTGGTGGGCTTGAAGATTGGCCTCATGCCGCGCCGACTCGGCAACCGACCAATACGATCAGTCACTTCATGGTTAAAGGGCAACACAGCGAAGCCAACATTCTCCTGAGACAAGGAAATTAGCTTGTTGTTGGGAAAAAAGATCAGGAAGAAATAGATAACAACAGACTCAGAAACAGGCGCACGTGCACTTGTTTATGGTAGCGGAAGTGTGTGTTTTGTGTATGGCTAATAAATTGTGCGTATATATGACAAATTATATAATTACCATAGTACATGTTCTTTTTAAATCAATAGGAATTTATTAGGCGTTTCTTATAACGAAACTAAAATATAAGCAATATTGATATTTTTCTCTGTTCACGCTACAGTTAATTCACTGTATCTAAACTAGAATGCGCAGTGACCGACAATGTACCGTACAACTCTCCATCATAAAATATATTAACAATTTTGTGTATCAATTAACAAAACCTACGCTCTTTATTAAAATATGCAAGCAGCACCAATAATCTACACTGAAATTGTTGAATAAACTGGCCAGATAAGTAAGATTAAAAATGTTATGATGCAGACAAATGCTAAAATTGTAATTACCGTTGACAGTGAACTCAAAATATTGCTTAATTTGAAAAGTTTTAATGTTATAATTAATGAGCTAGGGTTTCAAAATTAAAAGAAGACGTAAGACCACATGTGTTTTTCTCGTGGTATAATAATTTGACTGACTTGAACGTATATCCTCTCTCGTGTCTTATGAATGTTTATATAAAACTTTATTATGTAATTTATGTGGACATTTCCATGTATATGTAGACGTATTTTACTCATACTGGTTTTAACAAAAATAGTTATCAAGCAGTAATGCTATGTATACATGTTACGTTATTATGCTATTATCGTAGTGTTTACACATCAGAAGCCAAAGAGTGTATTAATACCGACACTTTATTCAGGACAAAAATTAATATCTTTTTATACCTAAGACTTCAAAACAGCTAATGAAAAACTCTTCCCAGTGTTGGGTCATAATACTTTTAAACAAAATGCCACCAAGGACTACACACGGGATGGCATTTTCTCCGAGTTTAGTATAAGGTAACTTTAAAAAGCATTTATTGACCGACGTGTGAAAATGTGTTTTGCACTTTTTCAAATAATTCTCAAATATCTTATTATTATTTGTGTGGTGTTTTGTGTTTTCAATAAGAACATAATTTGTTTTGCCGTCTGGCGACGTAAATTACAGACCTGTTCTTCGTGTAATCTACAGTTTGTACATTACAAAATTATACACAATGCGTAACGATTTCTTCTATTCTAAATTATATGCAAAATAACCATACATTGAGCTATATAATGTTACTGTTATATGTACGTGCACAAATTTTGTAACACATTTGTAAGCGTTATTTGGACGTACAGATAAGTGTATGATGCTTAATTTTATTGTTTACTTTCTTTAATTTAGTGAAGTTACACTTTGTAACAAGTTTTCATTTACAAGTAATTTATCTACTTTGCATAGAATTTACTTTATGTTGTGTAAAAGGATAATTATGTTTGTCTTGTAACGATTAACATTTGTGTCTTCCATAAAATGTAGTTGGCTCTTAATTATGAAACATTAATCTTGATGGAATGCCCAATAAATGTAAATTCTTCTATACCTCATTATAATTTATTGCTAATATATAGTTATATATAACATTGGCGTCATATACACAACGGTCTTGATACTCCCAGAGTATCAACTAATTGAGATGATCTGACTGTTACTTCTCTACGAATCCCAAGCACAAGCGAAGTGTTTGGTTACTGACGCTGAAGTATATAAACGGCAATATGTAGTCAAATTAGTTGCAGTATAATCGTTGAATAGCGAGAGTATTAACGTTTGATACAACGAGAAATAATATAGAAGACAGCAAATCTAAATCTATGGTTTAGATTCTGGCAACCTCTAAGCTGTCAGATAATCTGTTCGAGATGTTGTTTTTTAAACTATGTTTGCCTTACTGCAAGGTGATAGAGATATGCTTAACAATGTTTTACTAGAAATGTCAGTAAATAAGAAAGAGATTTTGTCTTGAAAGAAAGGAAAAGGATTTTTCTAGTCATCTTTTTACAAAGCTGTTCAATGTTTCATTTTGTCAGTTTGTTGTAACATATTTAATAGACATTCAAGCAAAATATCATTAGCAAGAATGCAATTACTTATAGCTATAATGAAGAAAACGAAGGCAGATCATATTATAAATGAGCCTATCAGACGGTAAACCTGTATGGTAAAACTATAATGAATATATTTGAGGTGAGGCAATTGAAGTGTTTAGAACATGCAAGCAGAGACTATAGTACTTACAGGAAGAAACGTAAATATCGGTTTATTGAAATAAGGAATCAGATGCCTAGATGAAAGCCAAGGGTAACATATCAGCACGTACTGAGAGATTGGAAAAGGACACTGAGAGAATTTAACAGAAAATGAAAGTTCATGTTTCGATAGGAAAGGATTGATAATAAGGACAAATACCCTATACAATTCTACGGTAAAAATCAAACGAGTTTGTTAAAACAGAAGGAAAATAAATAGGAGTTCACTGTATACGTTTTTCCATTATTAAAATTTTGAGATTTTAGTGAAATGATTATATTACTGACAAATATAAAAACTGTTTTTCCTAGTAATAATAACACTTTAAGTTCTCCAGTCATTCTAGTTATTTGGTAAATTTCAGCGCAATATAATATCATGGATATTCAGCATGTGCAATAATGTAGATTGAGTTAATATTTATTGTTTTACAGTTAAAGAATTTTAAAAAATTACGTGACTTGAAATTAGGACAAGTAATTGTTTTAAAGACAAAGCTCTCTTGTGCATCAATTAGAAGCTGAAAAAATACGATTCGATTAACAGTCTTCTTTAAAGTACCGTAAGAAAATTTCCCGATAATTACCATTTCCTTAATGATATATTTTGTAGTTGTCTTTTTTGAATTATGATGTAATATAAAATATACTTGATCGTTTTTTACAGTTAGTTCCTATGTGTAGGTAGCAGGTGAGCAAAATATGTGTGTTTGAAACATAATGCAATCATAACTTGGACAGTACCGTAAAGTCGGTTAAAAATTTAGAAAAACTGTTTCAAAAAAAATTATTCTGATAAAATTTCTGTTATCAAAATAACAGCCTTATGAATATTCGCTTTTCGATTAAGAAAATATTAAAAAATGGAGGTACATATGGGAACACGAATAACTTTAAACTAATAATTGAACATGGCCCTAATTCTAAAGACAGAAACAAGAGTCGATTTGGTAAACAAAACACTTATGAACGTAATATTGTCTACTAATAAAGTTTTCTTATAAATTTGATATTCAAATAAAATGTTGACTTGCTGCCGGTAATGATTAATTTCCTAAGATAATTGTTTCAAAGCAGCTTTCGTCTGTTTGGTCTATATCAGTTGTACTTGTTTCTACGTAAATTACACATATACAAATTCTATGTTCTATAAGAGCTAATAGTATCTTCAATTTTGCATTCAATTTAAAACAACTTCGGTTTCTGCAATCTCTTCTAAAAATTTAAACTCATCATAATTTTTGACTTATTCTTTCTTGCCATTTATATTACTAAAAAAACATAATTTTGGAATACCAAACTGAAATAGAGACTCAAATTTGTTCATTGTCTCTAATAAAATATTTTACTTATTCGTTGTTTCCGTTTGCGCATAACAAGAAAATATATATAAAGACATTATTTTATTTGAAATTTAAATAATTTTGATATTACTTGTCGATTTTATTTTTTTCTTGTTCTTATTTGTTTTGATATTATTTCTTTTAACTCCACTTCTGTAGACTTATGTGCACATAATGTTGTACACATTATGTTGCAAATTCTTAAACACAATTAAAAAATCAAAATATGTTATTCCTTGCTTATATATTAGACTATTAGGAAATTGTAACTTAAAATTTTAAATGATTTTTTCATTCAGTTTAATATAACCTTGTCGAATATTTAATGTACGACATTTTTTCTTAACGTAAAATCTATTTGCATACAAGTTCTATTGTCATTCTTAACTATTTTATCGCAAGTTCGCACATAGTAATAATTACAAAAGAAATATAAAAAGGTAAGAAATATTTAGACGTCGTTTTAATATAAATAATGAATGTACCAATTAACATTAATTTTTCACCGTTTGTTAAAACCAATTCTCCTTTTAGGTTCAATTAGTTTTTAAAGGTGCTTCTTTATACCGCTACCAGAGTGTGTAGTTTGTCAGTCTGAGAAATGTAGCACTACCTGCTAACGTTTATGAGAAACGTTATCGAAGCCATAAGCGTTATTACGTTTAATCAAAGTTTCATGAAAGTGACAAGCACGCCCAGGGTCCGTTGTATAACTTTATGTAATCACATCAAGAAATCAACTTTTTTACTTACTCTTGCATAAATGCAGCTACAATGAGACATATTTGTTATTTTATTAGCAAACCACGTACAATTAGTTTTCTGTAATATAAGAATATGTGTGCTTTAAGCAAAGATTAACAGTTCAAAGAATGTTAGCATGTTCTAAATGTTTAAATAGTATTAAGAGGATAACGTGAATAGGCCCTACTACAAATAATTTTGTTTACGATAGAAGAAAATGTACTCACATGCTGAGAGATCAAGCTGAATACTTATCAGCTGTAAAATATTACAGAAATTGTTAAAAAGAAAATAATCTATATTGTACAAACAAGTTTTGGTCTAAGGACTTTGGATTTTATTCAAAATTGCAATCTTTTCGTTATATAAAAATTAAAAGCATTATATTCGTTAACTGAATAATAATAATAAAATACCAAATCACAATTCTATACACTATACTAACTAAACGATAAATGACTTGGTGTACCCTAAGATCTGGTAAGTTAATATCAGTCAAAACTACCATATCTCGTCTAAAACACTAGATAAGAAACTAATTAGGAATCTAGTCTATTAATTATATATGTTTATTTCTATATCTATAAAATACTGTGTACTATTAACTTTAATTAATACGAAATATATTTTTAGATATTGTGAGTTTTATAATGTCACTTGTTTATATAGGTTTCAGTCTCTATTTGTGCTCAGTTTCTCTAGATATTTAACGGTGAACACAAAGACTCTCCGAGCGAGAAGTCCCTTGTTGACACTTACACACACACATTTACGTATGACGCAGTTGATGTTAAAATACTTGTCTCAAATTACCAAACAACATAATTCCTAACTGTAAATAATTTGTATAGTGACCTTCATTGTATATGACAAACAAATAATTTGGAGATTAGTTTTATATAACTCCTTTACTTGAGACAAATTTTTCATAGTGAAGATAATTACAATAGTTATAGCTGCATGATGCAATGAGGAACTCGCGTGATTTGGCTAATGGGAATTTATTTAATCGCGTAGTTTCACGGCGATATCGATACGAACCTCTGTACTTTCTCCACTAACTGATTTTACACCGTTAAGCCTTACGGTGGGTGTGTGACAAAGAAATCAACTTCTTAAAAAAACCACCGGCGATTATTGGTTGTATTTAGTTGTACTCACTTATGTAAATAAAGGTTATAAGGACTATTTCAGTTTGCGTTAATTTTGAAATCTTAAGGATGTATAAGGTTTCAGTGAATACACAATAAATATGTGACAAAATTGTTGGCGATAATAGGTGATTGACCCTATGAATGATTGGGTTTTGTTAAAGTAATTACAATACAAAGATCTTAATAAAAATTGTCACTTCTCAGAGTAGGAGGTAAGCAGGTAACTCCTGGTGTTGTAAATATAATGAGCAATGTACATTTTATTAATATGAAATTTATTTTTATTATTATTAATATTATATTATTATTATTGATTAAGCTGAAAGTTACATGCGTAAAGCAAATGAATCAACCCTTCAGGGGTATGTTTGAGAATCTACATAATCGTTAATTATTATGGAACGTGTTAGTTTTCCTAGAAAACAGAATTAAGTACGACGTATTGGTCATTCATGTGAAGTTTATCTCATTTACACCAACTAATGCTTTTTTTTGTATCGGCCATCTAAGGACCACATGCCAATTTCAATTCTTTACTCTTTGTTCTTTCCTTTATTTCCAATACTCTTTCATCTTCTCACTGTGTCTCTTGTTTCTGCCTTCAGCCCACTTCGAACCTGAGTTTTTCTCTCTCCTACCCTGGACACCCTCCATTTTTAACACTTTTGCCCGGAAAACGTCTCCTTTAATTGCTTCTTCTGCGTGTATATGATTTTTTTCTAAATCCTTTTGGAATTCTTTAATCCAACTTGATGTTGACTTCTTCCCCCGCAGATATTTGAAGATTTGCTTTGACAACATATTGTCGTCCATTCTATATAAATGTCCAAAAATAGTAGTCTTCTTTTTCTAATTGTTTCTGTGAAAAACAATGTAGGTCAGTGAAAAATAAGAAATGTGGGTCTATTATTTTCCTAATAATTCGTCTTTCCAATATTTCTAGTTAGTATAAATTATAATTCAATGCTGTATATATACTTGCATTTACTTGGACATTGTAACGAAACGAAAGGTATGGTTGTAAAGCCCTACGTTGTTGGCGCCAATTTGTAACGTAACGTTGTAGATGTTGCCGTTATAGAGTCCTACGTTGTTGGCGTCAATTTGTAACGTAACGTTTTATTTTGGCGAAATCAATGAGAATATTCCTATCTATAGTCTGGAATTTATTTCTATCTTCCTTCTGGGTAGCGGATTCCTTTAAAATAATTTTCCACGTTTGGACGCCAATTTGTAACAAAACCTGTTTATTTGATCAATTAAAGATAAAAAAATTTGTTTAAATTTAATTTATTGAGAAAAAATAATATATATATATATTTTTATTATTTATTATTATTTATTACTTTATTATTTATTGTATTAATCCTCGTTGTTATATTAATTCCTTTCTTATTTTACTTATTTTGGTTGGTGATGAATAATTTGTTTAAAGCGTTAAATAGATTATGTGATTTGAATAATCGATTTATTGTATTTGTATATTCGGTGTTTTTACTCCTTTCCGATGTCGTTCTCTTCCCCCTTGACGTCCAGGTTTCATTTAATATCTGAAATTCTTTTAATTATATACTTTGCAAAGAAATAAAACTCAATTATGGAATATTTAATTTAATTTATTGATCTCGTTGCGATTAGTCGACTTTGAGTCGACATACTTATTCACAGCTCGAAACTCTTATCTCAGGTCGATTTGGTTTCTTTTTTTAAATTAATAACATTTTAAAATTAATAGGTTCTTTTAACTGTTATCAGAAGTCAGAAAAGGGCAATGCTGAAAAGTACAATACTTACAACTAAAAGTTCTTACTTAATAAAATAGAAATAATATTTATCATAAAAATGTTAGTAAAAATGGAAATATTTCAAACCACAGGCTAAGCTTGGGCTGACGTCATCACAGCTGATTGAAGTCGTTCGCCAGATTATCTCATCAAAGATGGCCGATTCCTTCACTTCGGATTTACACCAAGATCTTCTCAAAGATTTTCCTCCAAATAAATGTTTATTCCTTAAGTGGCCCTCATCAGAGCAGTAGTTATTAATTTTCTTGTTGTAGTGTGATGATTCAGTGTTCGTAATCCGTTTTAGTTTCGGTAATAGGTGTTGGTTAAAAATGTCTTCGTTTCAAATAGTTCATCCAGAATGTCGTGATAATATTCACATTGGAAATTTCTCGATTAGTGCCTGGACTGTTCCTCTATCTGGTTTATAATTGCCAATCTTCATCAAAGTAATGGTTTGGTTTCTTTTATTTAACTTTTGTATGAACAACTCATATTTTAAATTTCCTTTCTTAATCTTAATTCTTGTCAAAAATTTTTTATCTTTTGTAGCTATATCATTCTGTTGTGTTCACCTTGACGTTTAACAATCAACTCCCAGTTTTTTCTTCATTATTCCCAAATGTCCTGGCTGATTTATTAGTAAATTTACATTGTTTCAGTCAGCTGACACTTAAATCTCAAGTTTGATTTTGTTCAAAAGAATTGAATTTTACATTATATTACAAATTACATTTTGAATATTATCTATTCTTATTACGTTCTAATTACATAATCAAATTCCTTATTTAATTCTGCATAATTTAATACCATACATGATATTACTACTACTCTCCAGCACTACAGCCAATGGTGAGCCTTGGCTTCCGCTACGACCCGTCTCCACTCATCTCTGTCCATTGCCTTCAGTCTCCAGTTCCTAATGCCCATCTTTCTCAGATCTTCTTCCACATCCTGTTGCCATCTTCTTCGAGGCCTGCCTCTTCTTCTTTTGCCCAGTATCGTTCCACTTAATATAGTTTTGGGCATCCTCGTAACATTCATACGGGATACGTGTCCCAGCCATTTAATTCTAGCTGATTTTATGTGCCTCACCAGGTCTTGTCCACCAATCAACTAATTTATTTCACCGTTATTTCGGATCCTATACATATTCCCCTCCTTCACCGGTCCAAATATCTGTCTCAAAATTTTTCTTTCAAAAATTCTTAGAGCGCTTGTATCCTTATTTACGAGAGTCCATGTCTCGGATGCATAAGTAACAACAGGTCTGATCAGTGTTTTATATAACATCAATTTGGTTCTTGGAGTTAGAAGCTTTGATTTCAGTAATGATTGGTTTGCATAGTAGGCTCTATTGCCGGTTATGATTCTATTTACTATTTCGCTGCTCACTCGGTTTTCATTATTCAGAATAACCCCATACATGATATATTTTATAGTATTTTTTAACTCAAACGTCATATTTACATAATATTTGCTTGTAGGCCTTACCTACTTTACTTCCTTACAAATTAAATGGTTTACAGTATATGTTAGATTCCAATTATCATTAAACAAGATCATTGATTGAATTATTATGATTTGGTTTCTTTAATTCTCAGTAATTTGATGATTTACTTAACTAATTTGAACCCTATCTTCAATTTAGGCTTTTCTCTAGGCTCCAGTGTTAGTACACTTGCCTTTTTATAATAATAGCCTATACTTTCCTTAATTACTTTCACAAAGTGTTGTTACATTTATAATAAATTGTTATTGTGATAAATTTCACAATTTTCATTCATTTAATTTGTTTGTTTAACTTATTTACTATTAATTTATAATGTTGGTGATATTTACAATTTGGTCTATGTATTGATGTTAGTTCTATCACTAATTTTACAATTATTTCAGATTGATATTACCCTTTATGACGTACAATTCCAATAAAATCCTAACAACTAAATTTCCCTTACTTAACTACAACATAGTCTATGATTAATTAACGTTATTAAAACATAATAAAGGTATTCTCTTAAAATAAATTTAATCCCAAGCATTTAATGTTATGGGTTCAATGAACTTCTAACACAACAAAACAAATCTGCTTTTATTTAAACCGTTATTAAAATTAACTTTTATGATGTCTATTTCTGTTTTGTTTATTTATTTAGGGACTTACCCTGGTTCTCCTTACTATTCACTGTATTCCCTAATCTTACATCTAGTAATTTATCTAGTCTTAGGGAATAAGGAACATCACTTACATTATTAGTAGTCACTTTTCACTATAAAAAATAAATTACACTTGTCCACTTTTAGTCATATAATCTTGTGACATAATTGCTTTTATCTTTTGTCTTGAGGTTGTCTTATATCTAATATCTTTACATACATTTAATTTACATTGTTTTATTTTATTGTATTATACTTTTCTTATGTTATCTTTTTGGGGTTTCATTTTTATAATGTGGTATTGTTTTTTAACAGTTATTTTTCTATTCTGTGGGTTGGTTGATCCATGGTTTTCCTTACCTGCTCCTATTCTATCTGGGTATATCTACACTATAAGTTGGGCTTAATCCTTTTCCTATTATTTATTATGGATTGTTTGTTTGGTTTTAATGAACTTGATTTCTTTGGATCTAGAATTTCAGTTTACTGTTGTTCTTGAGTGATTATTATAGTTATTTTTCTTTATGCCAGTTTGTTTTTATTTTATATTTGCTTATTTTTGCATTATAATAAGGTAGATTTTCTGTCACGCTACAATATATATGCATTCTGGCTTCACTACTGTACTGTAATGTCTTATTTTCACATTTTTAAATATTCACTTTTATTGTAAATATCTTTAGTTATACCAAGTGCCCTTTCCATCTTATGAATCCTTTCTTCTATAGCAGATATTTTTAAGCAATTATCTTGAATTATCTCTCCTAAATACTTAAATTTTCGAACCCTTTCTATTCGACCAATATCTGTTTACCAGGAATTTTGGCACATTTTCAATGTTCGTGAGAAACTTGGTTTTTTCTGTAGAAATTCTTAAGCCTGTTCTACTGGCTACGTCCTCTAAAGAATTAACTTGTGTTACTGCAGATGTAGGATGTTCAGAAAGTATAGCAAAGTTATCTGCAAATTCCAAACAGTTTATTCCAATACGTATGTTCCTTCTTCCCAACATGATTGGTAATACTTTCCATTCCTTTATTACAGAACACACTTTGAATACTGCTTGGTTTGGCCCATACTCTGTTTGTGGTGCTTTACTTCTGTGGCAGTGTATGTATTTTCTGTATGTAACGTTACGTTAGGTGTACGTTGAAATTCACTCTACAACTTTGTAGACACTACTATGTGCACGTACAACCGGACCAACTTGTTTTGCCGAAATCATGCGTTTAGCAAATCAGAGAGCAAAAGTTTGAAATAACAACTGCGTACTGTTCCGTTCTGCTGTCAGAACCAAATGTTTAAGGCTGAGTTACGTGATTTAGAGAGTTAAATTTTCTACTGCCAATTAATTTTAGGGAACAAAGTTTTCGAAAACAGATTACACATTTACGCTGTGTAGTGGATGGATTTTTCATTACAGGAGACTTTGCATCAAGCCCTAGTATCAATGTTTAGTACGTATGTATGACAAAGGCAGTGTTAATATAGCAGAGGTGACATGCGAAGAACGGTAGTATTCATTCTATTACAATTTCAACTGTTACACGGCACATTGATCCTACCTATGTTGAAAACCCTCTTTCAATTCAACCCATAACTTTTACTATTGTTTCATTTGTTCAGGAGTAGGAGTGAATTACGTTTTTCCATTTTCCATAAATTTTCTTGAGACAACATGAATTGTAAAAAACAATAATATTCTTTTCTTAATATTAACAGAAAATTTTCTCTAACGGTAGTTATGACAAAATGAAACGCAAAGAGTCTTTAGGTTGCTATGCACGTGTACGCATTGTTTGCGGAAACACTTTCTCACACAGTGAAGTCTAACAACACACACTTTAGTTAACAGCGCAAAATTCTGGAGAAAACGAAAGCAGTCAACCTTGTACGTTGGCTCTCAGAATTATTAACAGTACAATTCTCAATCCTAATGATTACTGTTTGCCGTAAAATAAATTGAAGTAACTTCTTTCTCGGTGTGCACTTTGTTTTATATTCGATTTACTTCAAATAACACAGTTAATACAAATGTTAATACGCTTATGTCAGTGTTTATACAATGTCATGTATGGAATTTGTCAAAAGCTGTGTGTGTGTGTGTGTGTGTGTGTGTGTGTGTGTGTGTGTGTGTGTGTATGTGTGTGACGCTTAGGTATGTTTGTCACCTAGCTGATACGCTAAAAGGGATAAGAACGCCAATAACATTGTAGTACGGTATGCTATATGTACCCAGAAGTATTGTAAACATAGTTCCCGTTTCTTGAATTGTTGCCATTAATTATCCTTTCTTAAACACTGTCGAATTATCAAAGTTTTTTTTTTGTATACTCGATGATAGACTTTGCTTGAGGTAGGTTTAGATCCGTTTTCGGTAACATATTTATTTGTGTTATCACAAACATTTCTGACCAAAGTCCTCGACCAAAATAGAGTCCGTTCGTCAACCCTATGGTCTGCACATAGCGACAGAAATTAGTAGTAGTAGTAGTAGTAGTAGTAGTGGTAGTAGTAGTAGTAGTAGTAGTAGTAGTAGTAGTAGTAGTAGTAGTAGTAGTAGTAGTAGTAGTAGTAGTAGTAGTAGTAGTAGCGTTAGTAGTGGTAGTGGTGGTGGGGGTAGTAGTAGTAGATGGAAATATTTTTTGAATCCTCAAAGATTTTGTCATTGTCTTTGTCAGATACTACATAGGATTCTAGTCATGTATACATGCTAGGGACTCCGAGACAATCTATGTACTTTATTTTGGATTTTACTGCGGCACTCTCAGCGATAATATTTGTCGTCTTATCCATCTACGACTGATAGCTTCTGGATTTTATTTATGCTCCAAAAACAACCAAATAGTGCCCAACCCGTAAGTTATTTAAGGTGGTACATGCGAATGTGAAGTCCGTGACGTCAACGAGTTGTCGCAGTATCAGGGCGCTGTTTGGCACGCGTATAGCACATCTAAAAAATCTGCGGAAGCTTCGATTAACAAGGAAATATAGAGAAGGTGGCATTCTTGCTTCAGTCCAGTTTATATTGACTGAGTACATAGGTATAGCGTGCTTACTGTTGAGCTGTGTGTCTCTGTAAATCGTTCCTTAATCTATTAGAGAGTGTTATTACTTATTAAGTGTGTTACGATATCAACATATTATACTTACGTAGTGATTTATTGCTACATAAGTTACCTGTAGGACTAAGTTACCCTGGTTCAGTATAACTTGAAGAAGGGCTATTTGGGAGTAACTAGAAAGTACACTGGAAATAAAAACAAGCACTTCGGACGATTGGTCAGTTCAAGCTGGTAGATTTCAGGAGAAGTGGGTGCTAAGGTAAGCGATTAAGCAGCGCGCGTAGAGCTGCTGACTTGAGCTTATCATGTACTAGTGCGAACGATTTCAAGTCTCAGTTTATCCGAGTAACCACTTATAATTATTGCTGCGTCTTGTCAGACGCCGCCAGTTAATTTTTTTAGTACTTTTAAAATTTCTTGCAAACATTATTTTTCCAAAAACAAATGTTCCTACCTGCTATATAAGGATCAACATTTGTCGACTGTAGCCTGTCAATTTCTGCAAAGAGAGGTTGCAAACTGAGTGTTTATTCAGTATTACTATTAGAACCGTATCAGACAGAAAAAATTAATATGTAATAATTTACTTGTGCTGCAAACTATTCTACATATTTAATTTGGTCATAAATTTTATTATCTGAGTTTAGAGCGTGCTGGATAGTCGTGTAGCCTAATTAGGAAAGCTGTTGTAATACTACTTTTTGTGTTTAATAAAATTGTAACCTAGAATTTATCGTTTTCAGTTTAATATAGTTTATTCCATCATCCACAGCTAACGTTGTGTAATATTGCGTAATTATTCTTGTAACATTTTACGCATGTTGTCAGCTGCGTATTCATAGTACCTCTGCATTATATGTTTTAACAGAAAACAAAAGGCTAAAGTACGTAAGTCTTCAGATCTCGCAGTCGCGTTAAAACCCGTGTGAGACGGGTGTGTTTACTAACAGTAAATCCAGTTTTATTTACGTTCTTAAGAAATATTTTATGTGCTTTAAAACCGTTTTTTTAAGCTTAAGTTCAATAAGACAGTGCACTAATTGCTTCTTCAATTGTATGTTGTTCTGACCATTTTTGTATGTGAAATTTTACTGTAAGCTACAAACGTATAACTAAAAGAAGTCTATACATTTGTTTACTTTTGTCTGGTGGACGGATATTTTCCTTATACTCGTGTATGAATCAAACTTTTTGGAATCGCGATTGTGGGAAAATGTTTATTTATGGGAAAATAAACGCTTTTTGATACTGTGGCAAAACATTTATTTGCTCGCAGTAAAAATATTCAGATTGGAAAGAACATATCGTGTTAAGAGAGATCTTATAACAATACATACACAGTAATAAACAAGCTTTTTTTATCATGTGCATCTTATCTGGAAATGAGTCACATTTTATTTTTTCCGGCATATTATGTAGGCTTACTTCCGCAACCATCTTTCCTGATGCCTGAACAATTTATGATATTCATTAGTGATCACACTAAAATATATCATAAATTGATTTATCTACGATTTGACTTTAGAATAGCTGCTTACATGTTTTATTGATGAACGTTAAAACTGAACTTATCAAATAACCCGTTTATTATTGCGTAATATCCGCAACTGAGTTGCAAAGTATGTAACTAATTTCTGTGCTAACATTACGCACTCGTTGACTGTAACACATTAGTTTTTATATAAATTACATTGTACGATATTTTTATTTTGGTAGATTATATCTCCCATAGTTAACAACTCTCACGTAAGATGACGAATAATTTGTTCTTTATTGTCAGGTTATTTGTTTTAGAATCTATTAGGAGTTCCGGTTATCCTTTACTTCTCTATCAGACTTTACATTAAATACTTTTTACTTGTGTTCAACAAAATATTGAACTGATAATATTAAAGTAATATCAGTGCTGATGATATTAAAGTAAACTTATTTAATTGTAATTAGATAGACGATTACAGACAGGTTAATCTTGAAAGCCAGTGATCTAAGCATCACTCTGAACAGTGGCAAAAGTACCAGTACTATCAAAGTAATCTGTCAAATTTACATCACAAAGAAGTCAAATTAGACATGAGAAGTTTAAACATTATTTTAGTTGCACACTGGAATAAATGTAAAATGAAGCAAAAATGTATAACATATATATTAATTCTCTCCAAATCCAGCATCACACAAAGTGAAACTATTATTAAAACGGTTAACACACACAGCACGTAACAAAGTTATAGCCAGGTCTAAGTAGACTTGGTCGTGTCCGTAGAACATTAACAGAGTTTGTTGTTTTACTGTTATTTAATGAAAAGAGACCAAGGAAGTGCCAAAAATCACAACCACATGACTGGAATACTTTTATTGTTGACTTCATTTAATGAATTTCTGTTACATTATATTTCAGACAGTTTTTTTAGCACGTAATGAAATTACTTTTCCACTGGACGTTCAATGGTGTAATTCTAAAAAAGAAAACTATTCCAGTTGTATTTGCATATTTTTGAAAAGGAAACCAAGGCTAAAATTACGTCTAATATGTCTACACGAATTTGAGAATGTAACAGTAATTCAAAAAGCGAATACAATTGCTACAAATGCTAATGTTAAATTTACAAAGTATATGAGTTATATTGTGTGCATTACTTTTATTAGTATACAGAATTTAAATAACTTGTAAAAAATATAGACTGTCTTAAATATTTAAGTGTTTATGGATAATATTGAATCGATACAATACAGGAATTATGTTATACAGTTAAAGCGAACTGAAACAATCGATCAATTTGCTTGTTTAAATAATATTTAATCAATATTGAGGGAGAGAGTATTTTCCAATGGAGAGATACGTAAAGATAATGTCGCTGTTGGTCAAGATACAGGATAATAAATGTTTAAAAGGAATAAATCCCAATTTTTTTTAGTACCAAGCCACGTGTTGTTCAATCAAATATATTGCAACTTACCGTCTGCGGCTTTAGTACGAAAATTTGAAAATGTTAAAGTCCAACTACACAGAACTATTTTACACATTAAGTTCAACAAATCTTGTTTGAAGAACAATGTTATACCGAATTATGCTGTCATAAGACTTAAAGGTTCGTCTATTGCTGAATCAAAGCCGCAGACGGTAAGTTGCAATATATTTGATTGAGGATAATAAAGTTTATCCACAAATTAGCGTGACGAAAAAATGTTGTTCTTTCCTAATTGGTTTGATTCTGTTTCATAGTTTCATATATTTATCAAGTGGGTGTAGTTCTGATTTACAACGTAATAATTTAATACTTTATGTTTTACACTTTGTTTAGTTTATCAATTTTATTAAAGTGGCGCAAATTATTGTTATTAAATACGAATTTGGACCATTGATTTTGTGGACTATAAGTATGTAGAATTAATTTGTTTTGCAGGCCCGTCGTTTGTATACCTTTAACCAACTGTATACTTTAGGGAATAGAGGACACTTCCGCCCACGAGGTGGCAATCTGCGTGGCGGATGATTTATACTGCGCGGTTTGAACTAGATTGGCTTCCACAGAATCTTATATGTGCCTGTAACTATGCAGTTATTTGCGACGCATGACTCAGAAGCAGTAAATTGTTTTCAAAACTTGGCGGGGTATGAGTATAAGCGGCCACTGGCCGTCCAAGTCAGTTTTACATCTGCTGTAACGGCGTGCATTATCACAGATGTTACTGTGACTATTGAATTATTATGCACTCGCATGTGCATCATGTGGCTTTCATTATTTATTGCGACAATTTTAGAGAGGTGAGATTTATTGTTTTTACGCTTGTGTGTGTATTGTACCATGGAAAATTGTTGTAAATGAGTAGGTTTTATTGCTTTTAACTTTAATTAAAGTCGTAATAAGCGCTGCCATTCGGTCTTCATTCTTCTGTTTCCTCTGTGCAAATACGGCGACACATGCGGCCGTCGTAAAGATACTTCAATAAATGTAGGAACGTTATTGCTCTACAACTAATTTTGTGAAACCTTGCTCCAACATTTTATTATACAATTTTCGAGAAGAACAACTATATTTTTTTTTGGATATGCGAAATGCTTCATACTTAATTCAGATTTACTGTGAGTCATTTTTCTTTCTCTGAGTATAGATAATAAGATCTTTTAAATAAAATGTGTTTTTTACATTCGTGTTTGTAAAAATCAGTTGATCATTTAGAATTTGGTACGCAAAACAATGCAGGCAAACTGTTAGTCAGAATGTACTCGCTTTCAAACGTGTAATCCGCTATGAAATTATAAACAGTTTTAAGAAATAACGAAAAAAATATTTGACGTTATTAACGTGTGAAATATAAAGACAAGAACACTTTTGTTAGTAGAATATAATTTTTTTGCATCATATCTTAGCAATGTTACTTTACTGTTTCTTGCAGAAGTTAGTTTCTTATAAAGACTGATGGAAGTGATTTTTTTTCCTAAATATGTTGAATGTAAAAGTACTTGCATTCTCTTCTGTGTTCATTACTATTATTTTACAGATAGTATTATATAACATTAAAAAATTAATAATAAGCATGTCTATGATTATACTAAAATAAATATTATTTACTAAGCACAGAAAAAAAGTTATATTTTGAAACGTATAAATTATTTCTAGTGATGACGACTATGTCTCTACAAACCTAATAATATTCGTGTAGGTAATTAAATTTTGTGAAATATTTGTGAAATAATACATCACAGTAATATAAGGGAAAAGTAGTGAATGATAAAAAAGAGAAATTGCTGGTGTTAGTAGTACATACTAAGATTTATGTATTCAGCCGTATGAAAGCTGAATGCATGAACTATAGAATTCAATACATTTCTTGCCAGTTTATTTTCCTATTAAATTTTACTTGTAAAAAAGGTCGGCAAACACAGGAAGGTTTGTTTCTGTTTGCTATACTCTTCTTTACGGAATTTAATATACAAATATTTGTACACAAATGATCTAATCATTATCTCCAAAACGTTTGGCAGTAATTAAACTTTAAATAAGCGGATATTATAAATTTTGTGTTATTATAATGAATAAGCCATATCATAGTGACAAAAATAAGCTATACACACCACCAATATTTATAGAGAGTTACAAAATTATTGTCTCCACACAACAAACCAAACTTGCTATTGAATTACTACTATCTCTTTGATTAATGTAAAATACCATCAGGACAATAACAAAATTAAAAATAAATATACTTAATACTTACAAAATTATACTTATATTACAAAATTTTCTTAGGTACGCCAACATTTTTTAACTGGTCATTAACAATTATATTATCATACACATTTACTAAAAGTAATAAAGTCTTTTACAAAGTGCTAGAAAATGGAATAAATGTTTGCTTTCATGTTTCTCTTTATGAGAAATCGCACCAGAAATCAGACGCGTTTATTATTATTGCGTTTCACTTGCGTTATCCGTAGATGTACTATGAACAAATTCTTTTATGCCAATTTTTAAAGTGCAGTTTTTTAAACACTTTCTTAATTTTACTAATATTATAAGAATTTTACAGTTTATAGAAATTCATGTAAAGTGGATGATTATCGTTCAGTGTGGTGGTAGCTACCATTGGGTACCTATAAACGAGAACATGTATGTTTATGATTAAAACAAAATCGCTTTGTATCGTATTTAACTGAAGAGTTAAGTACATTTTCTTATTTACTTTAAAATTGTCTGCCCATAGGACTACTCCTTTTACAATGAGCTAGGGCCACTCCATACTCTTTTTAAATATACACATTTTACAATCGTTAATAATATTTACTAATATTTAATTTTTCAAATATTCTATTCATCTCCAACACATTTAAAGAGCTAAGAAGTTACACTAATTGTCCATTAAACATTTATTTTCTATAACAGTTCTGGTAACTATTATTGGTAAAGAGCAAATTAGGTAATTATTTTAAGTTGTAGAAATGTTAATTTTATCCTATGTTAAGAACATACTTATAGTGCCTGTTCTGTAATTTTGTTTACACTACTAAAAATATGAAAATCTACGTTAAGTTAAAAAAATAAACGACAGAAAGTACAAAACAACATTTCCTTGCTGTTGCATGTAGTCATATATTTATACAGAGTTCACTCATGTGGAGAATCGATTGCATATAACCTTGACATCTGTTGTGGTTACTGAACTAGTATTCAATTTATTAACCTAGACAGGGAACGTCATTAATATCAATGAATACAATTAACTGCAGTAACACTCAGCACACTATAGAAGGTCACGTCACGGTGCACTTTGTGGCACATTGTATTAACATCCCATTAAATCATATGGTGATGTGAACTAATAAGTGTCTCTCTTTACCATTTTGTGTGAATCCAAATGATGGTAAAAAGAATTTTTGTTACATATATTTTACGATATACAAGAAATTTATTTAACATTCTACACATTTTTAACTTTATATATGTGGTGCAGAAGATTATATATAGTGTTCACAGCTTTTATATTGCGTGATACACAAAATATAATTTTTTAATATACCGTAATATAATATTTAAAATTACTATTCGGAAACATTAGAAAAAAGTGTATAACACATGTGACTCAAAGCGCCATGTTCATTGGAGGTTTGTTTAAAAGCAAATTTCTTGTAGAAGCAAATTTTAAGGTTGTTTCAGCAGGTATTCTATGTGTCATTTACCACTTATTGAGATGTAAATCAGACAGAGTGTGAACATTTATAAATATACATGTTTTGTTAATACTTCAATAGTCAAAAGTTAAAATTTATATATTTTTTCAAACTATAGGTTTATACCTTTTCTTACGTTTTACCAATTGTTGTACAGCAAATTGGGGTTGCAGGCGTTCTGGGTAGATTTGTATACACCTCTCTTAAGTATATACGTCTCTCTTAGCGTGTAATGATTCTAGGACGAGTTGTAGACACAGTGCCTAAATATTATATTGTACACAAAGTTACACATTATAAGCAATATTTACTAAATTGTTTAGATTCATGGTAACACATGGTAACACATTTCATATATGCATTGTAATAACCTAAGGTTTTCACATTAAGTTCACTCAGCACTTCCAACTATTAAGATTTTCGCATATAATTTATAATTTTATTGGTATTCTTTTGGATAATAAAATATTTTTTATGAAAAAACTCATATATTTTGTTCTTTAAATTATTAACAAATATTATTACCATATAGGTCTTTATTTTATGCACTTTGTGGTGTAAGTCTTAGGTCGGACATTTGATTTACACAAAAGTTATATAATTTAATCCTTTTTTTATTGTTATATTGTAACACAGTTATTCACACGCCCACCCGCCATATGTATTCACTACTTCACAACACACACAACACACATTATTTTTATACAATCAAAAATCAACTTAATCTAACAATTTGACATGAATCTTACTGTCTATTTTACAACGTCTCAACATGCAATCTTTACTTCAACCTAGTCTCATTGTAACATCATATCTATGCTATGGCAAGTGTGAAATCATTATTTTATATGCAAATCTCACCTATTGCAACACACACACACACACACACACACACACACACACACACACATACACATATATTACAGTCAGTATTATTTTCCCTTTTTTGAAGTTTAGAAGAGACATGAGTGTCTTTATATTAATCAAACAATGTAACTACAGGAATAACAACATTCCACACTCTGTTCCCAGAAACTATACCACTACAAGGCAGTGTACAGAAAACCAGGACACGATTCCATTTCTGTGTGACAACAATAAATTGAGATAAACTAGTTGAGCCTTTTGCGGTGGAAAACATCCAGGTAAAGCTTTTTACCGCTAAGTGCTTTACAGCTGGTGAAAGAACAGTCACTTGCATTATTATATTACAAAGAAATTGTTCACAGTCGTGGTTTGCTTGAACCTGTAGCATGAAATTACAAACACTTCAAAACTACATTGTACGAGTATTGTAAACACAGTTAATCCGTATTTCTTAATTTAGAGTTCCTGAAAATTTCAAATTCTATTTATAAACCTATAAGAAAGCGTCAAACGTTTTGGTATCATATGGTTATAGATTAAGTTACACTTCGACATCAGTATTGCAGTATTTTACCATGAGAGGTATCATTCTGAAATTAGAAAATCGGAGTCAATGACTCGTTGCACAGAATAAGAATAATCTCAGTTTGACGAAGAGGAAATTAAAGAGAGAATATAGAAAGACTTATTTAGAAATACATTTTGATAAAACTGAGTCACTGGCAACAATAGGAGAGAATATACAGAATCTGGAAATAACTGATGGGCGTAAAATAAAAGAGACAGAGTAGTTGCTGTTCAGAAATTATAGGAACAAAGAATAGGAGAGCAACAGAAAGAGATTAACAGCACACAGTAAGAAAAAAGGATGTACAGTATGCAATTTAATTAACACATTTTGAAAGATGAATTAAAAAACTAAATCATAAGTAATACCAAGGAGAAAATTGAATTAAAAACATAATATGTGAAAATAACAGCACGGAAAACAGACTCAAGGACAAAGGTGCATTTGAATAAATGAAGCATTAAACATTATTTTACCATTATATGTATACATTTCGAAATAATATTTGACTTTATTGCACGCTTTGTTACAATAGTTTAAGGCAGTGTGAGTTAGTTAAGTCACGTTTCAGTTAAAAAATAGTCAAAATTACATTTTACATGCTTTTTATTAATAACCAGTAATTAAGTATTAGTAATTAATTATTTTACCTGAAGCAGTAATACCACATATTACAGAAGCAGCAACAACAGAAACATTGGTTTTAACCTTAAAATGTTTTGTTAAACAATAAGCCGACTTTTATTGAAGTATCTTTACGACGGCCGCATGTGTCGCCGTATTTGCACAGAGGAAACAGAAGAATGAAGACCGAATGGCAGCGCTTATTACGACTTTAATTAAAGTTAAAAGCAATAAAACCTACTCATTTACAACAATTTTCCATGGTACAATACACACACAAGCGTAAAAACAATAAATCTCACCTCTCTAAAATTGTCGCAATAAATAATGAAAGCCACATGATGCACATGCGAGTGCATAATAATTCAATAGTCACAGTAACATCTGTGATAATGCACGCCGTTACAGCAGATGTAAAACTGACTTGGACGGCCAGTGGCCGCTTATACTCATACCCCGCCAAGTTTTGAAAACAATTTACTGCTTCTGAGTCATGCGTCGCAAATAACTGCATAGTTACAGGCACATATAAGATTCTGTGGAAGCCAATCTAGTTCAAACCGCGCAGTATAAATCATCCGCCACGCAGATTGCCACCTCGTGGGCGGAAGTGTCCTCTATTCCCTAAAGTATACAGTTGGTTAAAGGTATACAAACGACGGGCCTGCAAAACAAATTAATTCTACATACTTATAGTCCACAAAATCAATGGTCCAAATTCGTATTTAATAACAATAATTTGCGCCACTTTAATAAAATTGATAAACTAAACAAAGTGTAAAACATAAAGTATTAAATTATTACGTTGTAAATCAGAACTACACCCACTTGATAAATATATGAAACTATGAAACAGAATCAAACCAATTAGGAAAGAACAACATTTTTTCGTCACGCTAATTTGTGGATAAACTTTATTATCCTCAATCAAATATATTGCAACTTACCGTCTGCGGCTTTGATTCAGCAATAGACGAACCTTTAAGTCTTATGACAGCATAATTCGGTATAACATTGTTCTTCAAACAAGATTTGTTGAACTTAATGTGTAAAATAGTTCTGTGTAGTTGGACTTTAACATTTTCAAATTTTCGTACTAAAGCCGCAGACGGTAAGTTGCAATATATTTGATTGAACAACACGTGGCTTGGTACTAAAAAAAATTGGGATTTATTCCTTTTAAACATTTATTATCCTGTATCTTGACCAACAGCGACATTATCTTTACGTATCTCTCCATTGGAAAATACTCTCTCCCTCAATATTGATTAAATATTATTTAAACAAGCAAATTGATCGATTGTTTCAGTTCGCTTTAACTGTATAACATAATTCCTGTATTGTATCGATTCAATATTATCCATAAACACTTAAATATTTAAGACAGTCTATATTTTTTACAAGTTATTTAAATTCTGTATACTAATAAAAGTAATGCACACAATATAACTCATATACTTTGTAAATTTAACATTAGCATTTGTAGCAATTGTATTCGCTTTTTGAATTACTGTTACATTCTCAAATTCGTGTAGACATATTAGACGTAATTTTAGCCTTGGTTTCCTTTTCAAAAATATGCAAATACAACTGGAATAGTTTTCTTTTTTAGAATTACACCATTGAACGTCCAGTGGAAAAGTAATTTCATTACGTGCTAAAAAAACTGTCTGAAATATAATGTAACAGAAATTCATTAAATGAAGTCAACAATAAAAGTATTCCAGTCATGTGGTTGTGATTTTTGGCACTTCCTTGGTCTCTTTTCATTAAATAACAGTAAAACAACAAACTCTGTTAATGTTCTACGGACACGACCAAGTCTACTTAGACCTGGCTATAACTTTGTTACGTGCTGTGTGTGTTAACCGTTTTAATAATAGTTTCACTTTGTGTGATGCTGGATTTGGAGAGAATTAATATATATGTTATACATTTTTGCTTCATTTTACATTTATTCCAGTGTGCAACTAAAATAATGTTTAAACTTCTCATGTCTAATTTGACTTCTTTGTGATGTAAATTTGACAGATTACTTTGATAGTACTGGTACTTTTGCCACTGTTCAGAGTGATGCTTAGATCACTGGCTTTCAAGATTAACCTGTCTGTAATCGTCTATCTAATTACAATTAAATAAGTTTACTTTAATATCATCAGCACTGATATTACTTTAATATTATCAGTTCAATATTTTGTTGAACACAAGTAAAAAGTATTTAATGTAAAGTCTGATAGAGAAGTAAAGGATAACCGGAACTCCTAATAGATTCTAAAACAAATAACCTGACAATAAAGAACAAATTATTCGTCATCTTACGTGAGAGTTGTTAACTATGGGAGATATAATCTACCAAAATAAAAATATCGTACAATGTAATTTATATAAAAACTAATGTGTTACAGTCAACGAGTGCGTAATGTTAGCACAGAAATTAGTTACATACTTTGCAACTCAGTTGCGGATATTACGCAATAATAAACGGGTTATTTGATAAGTTCAGTTTTAACGTTCATCAATAAAACATGTAAGCAGCTATTCTAAAGTCAAATCGTAGATAAATCAATTTATGATATATTTTAGTGTGATCACTAATGAATATCATAAATTGTTCAGGCATCAGGAAAGATGGTTGCGGAAGTAAGCCTACATAATATGCCGGAAAAAATAAAATGTGACTCATTTCCAGATAAGATGCACATGATAAAAAAAGCTTGTTTATTACTGTGTATGTATTGTTATAAGATCTCTCTTAACACGATATGTTCTTTCCAATCTGAATATTTTTACTGCGAGCAAATAAATGTTTTGCCACAGTATCAAAAAGCGTTTATTTTCCCATAAATAAACATTTTCCCACAATCGCGATTCCAAAAAGTTTGATTCATACACGAGTATAAGGAAAATATCCGTCCACCAGACAAAAGTAAACAAATGTATAGACTTCTTTTAGTTATACGTTTGTAGCTTACAGTAAAATTTCACATACAAAAATGGTCAGAACAACATACAATTGAAGAAGCAATTAGTGCACTGTCTTATTGAACTTAAGCTTAAAAAAACGGTTTTAAAGCACATAAAATATTTCTTAAGAACGTAAATAAAACTGGATTTACTGTTAGTAAACACACCCGTCTCACACGGGTTTTAACGCGACTGCGAGATCTGAAGACTTACGTACTTTAGCCTTTTGTTTTCTGTTAAAACATATAATGCAGAGGTACTATGAATACGCAGCTGACAACATGCGTAAAATGTTACAAGAATAATTACGCAATATTACACAACGTTAGCTGTGGATGATGGAATAAACTATATTAAACTGAAAACGATAAATTCTAGGTTACAATTTTATTAAACACAAAAAGTAGTATTACAACAGCTTTCCTAATTAGGCTACACGACTATCCAGCACGCTCTAAACTCAGATAATAAAATTTATGACCAAATTAAATATGTAGAATAGTTTGCAGCACAAGTAAATTATTACATATTAATTTTTTCTGTCTGATACGGTTCTAATAGTAATACTGAATAAACACTCAGTTTGCAACCTCTCTTTGCAGAAATTGACAGGCTACAGTCGACAAATGTTGATCCTTATATAGCAGGTAGGAACATTTGTTTTTGGAAAAATAATGTTTGCAAGAAATTTTAAAAGTACTAAAAAAATTAACTGGCGGCGTCTGACAAGACGCAGCAATAATTATAAGTGGTTACTCGGATAAACTGAGACTTGAAATCGTTCGCACTAGTACATGATAAGCTCAAGTCAGCAGCTCTACGCGCGCTGCTTAATCGCTTACCTTAGCACCCACTTCTCCTGAAATCTACCAGCTTGAACTGACCAATCGTCCGAAGTGCTTGTTTTTATTTCCAGTGTACTTTCTAGTTACTCCCAAATAGCCCTTCTTCAAGTTATACTGAACCAGGGTAACTTAGTCCTACAGGTAACTTATGTAGCAATAAATCACTACGTAAGTATAATATGTTGATATCGTAACACACTTAATAAGTAATAACACTCTCTAATAGATTAAGGAACGATTTACAGAGACACACAGCTCAACAGTAAGCACGCTATACCTATGTACTCAGTCAATATAAACTGGACTGAAGCAAGAATGCCACCTTCTCTATATTTCCTTGTTAATCGAAGCTTCCGCAGATTTTTTAGATGTGCTATACGCGTGCCAAACAGCGCCCTGATACTGCGACAACTCGTTGACGTCACGGACTTCACATTCGCATGTACCACCTTAAATAACTTACGGGTTGGGCACTATTTGGTTGTTTTTGGAGCATAAATAAAATCCAGAAGCTATCAGTCGTAGATGGATAAGACGACAAATATTATCGCTGAGAGTGCCGCAGTAAAATCCAAAATAAAGTACATAGATTGTCTCGGAGTCCCTAGCATGTATACATGACTAGAATCCTATGTAGTATCTGACAAAGACAATGACAAAATCTTTGAGGATTCAAAAAATATTTCCATCTACTACTACTACCCCCACCACCACTACCACTACTAACGCTACTACTACTACTACTACTACTACTACTACTACTACTACTACTACTACTACTACTACTACTACTACTACTACTACTACTACTACCACTACTACTACTACTACTACTACTACTACTAATTTCTGTCGCTATGTGCAGACCATAGGGTTGACGAACGGACTCTATTTTGGTCGAGGACTTTGGCCAGAAATGTTTGTGATAACACAAATAAATATGTTACCGAAAACGGATCTAAACCTACCTCAAGCAAAGTCTATCATCGAGTATACAAAAAAAAAACTTTGATAATTCGACAGTGTTTAAGAAAGGATAATTAATGGCAACAATTCAAGAAACGGGAACTATGTTTACAATACTTCTGGGTACATATAGCATACCGTACTACAATGTTATTGGCGTTCTTATCCCTTTTAGCGTATCAGCTAGGTGACAAACATACCTAAGCGTCACACACATACACACACACACACACACACACACACACACACACACACACACAGCTTTTGACAAATTCCATACATGACATTGTATAAACACTGACATAAGCGTATTAACATTTGTATTAACTGTGTTATTTGAAGTAAATCGAATATAAAACAAAGTGCACACCGAGAAAGAAGTTACTTCAATTTATTTTACGGCAAACAGTAATCATTAGGATTGAGAATTGTACTGTTAATAATTCTGAGAGCCAACGTACAAGGTTGACTGCTTTCGTTTTCTCCAGAATTTTGCGCTGTTAACTAAAGTGTGTGTTGTTAGACTTCACTGTGTGAGAAAGTGTTTCCGCAAACAATGCGTACACGTGCATAGCAACCTAAAGACTCTTTGCGTTTCATTTTGTCATAACTACCGTTAGAGAAAATTTTCTGTTAATATTAAGAAAAGAATATTATTGTTTTTTACAATTCATGTTGTCTCAAGAAAATTTATGGAAAATGGAAAAACGTAATTCACTCCTACTCCTGAACAAATGAAACAATAGTAAAAGTTATGGGTTGAATTGAAAGAGGGTTTTCAACAGAGGTAGGATCAATGTGCCGTGTAACAGTTGAAATTGTAATAGAATGAATACTACCGTTCTTCGCATGTCACCTCTGCTATATTAACACTGCCTTTGTCATACATACGTACTAAACATTGATACTAGGGCTTGATGCAAAGTCTCCTGTAATGAAAAATCCATCCACTACACAGCGTAAATGTGTAATCTGTTTTCGAAAACTTTGTTCCCTAAAATTAATTGGCAGTAGAAAATTTAACTCTCTAAATCACGTAACTCAGCCTTAAACATTTGGTTCTGACAGCAGAACGGAACAGTACGCAGTTGTTATTTCAAACTTTTGCTCTCTGATTTGCTAAACGCATGATTTCGGCAAAACAAGTTGGTCCGGTTGTACGTGCACATAGTAGTGTCTACAAAGTTGTAGAGTGAATTTCAACGTACACCTAACGTAACGTTACATACAGAAAATACATACACTGCCACAGAAGTAAAGCACCACAAACAGAGTATGGGCCAAACCAAGCAGTATTCAAAGTGTGTTCTGTAATAAAGGAATGGAAAGTATTACCAATCATGTTGGGAAGAAGGAACATACGTATTGGAATAAACTGTTTGGAATTTGCAGATAACTTTGCTATACTTTCTGAACATCCTACATCTGCAGTAACACAAGTTAATTCTTTAGAGGACGTAGCCAGTAGAACAGGCTTAAGAATTTCTACAGAAAAAACCAAGTTTCTCACGAACATTGAAAATGTGCCAAAATTCCTGGTAAACAGATATTGGTCGAATAGAAAGGGTTCGAAAATTTAAGTATTTAGGAGAGATAATTCAAGATAATTGCTTAAAAATATCTGCTATAGAAGAAAGGATTCATAAGATGGAAAGGGCACTTGGTATAACTAAAGATATTTACAATAAAAGTGAATATTTAAAAATGTGAAAATAAGACATTACAGTACAGTAGTGAAGCCAGAATGCATATATATTGTAGCGTGACAGAAAATCTACCTTATTATAATGCAAAAATAAGCAAATATAAAATAAAAACAAACTGGCATAAAGAAAAATAACTATAATAATCACTCAAGAACAACAGTAAACTGAAATTCTAGATCCAAAGAAATCAAGTTCATTAAAACCAAACAAACAATCCATAATAAATAATAGGAAAAGGATTAAGCCCAACTTATAGTGTAGATATACCCAGATAGAATAGGAGCAGGTAAGGAAAACCATGGATCAACCAACCCACAGAATAGAAAAATAACTGTTAAAAAACAATACCACATTATAAAAATGAAACCCCAAAAAGATAACATAAGAAAAGTATAATACAATAAAATAAAACAATGTAAATTAAATGTATGTAAAGATATTAGATATAAGACAACCTCAAGACAAAAGATAAAAGCAATTATGTCACAAGATTATATGACTAAAAGTGGACAAGTGTAATTTATTTTTTATAGTGAAAAGTGACTACTAATAATGTAAGTGATGTTCCTTATTCCCTAAGACTAGATAAATTACTAGATATAAGATTAGGGAATACAGTGAATAGTAAGGAGAACCAGGGTAAGTCCCTAAATAAATAAACAAAACAGAAATAGACATCATAAAAGTTAATTTTAATAACGGTTTAAATAAAAGCAGATTTGTTTTGTTGTGTTAGAAGTTCATTGAACCCATAACATTAAATGCTTGGGATTAAATTTATTTTAAGAGAATACCTTTATTATGTTTTAATAACGTTAATTAATCATAGACTATGTTGTAGTTAAGTAAGGGAAATTTAGTTGTTAGGATTTTATTGGAATTGTACGTCATAAAGGGTAATATCAATCTGAAATAATTGTAAAATTAGTGATAGAACTAACATCAATACATAGACCAAATTGTAAATATCACCAACATTATAAATTAATAGTAAATAAGTTAAACAAACAAATTAAATGAATGAAAATTGTGAAATTTATCACAATAACAATTTATTATAAATGTAACAACACTTTGTGAAAGTAATTAAGGAAAGTATAGGCTATTATTATAAAAAGGCAAGTGTACTAACACTGGAGCCTAGAGAAAAGCCTAAATTGAAGATAGGGTTCAAATTAGTTAAGTAAATCATCAAATTACTGAGAATTAAAGAAACCAAATCATAATAATTCAATCAATGATCTTGTTTAATGATAATTGGAATCTAACATATACTGTAAACCATTTAATTTGTAAGGAAGTAAAGTAGGTAAGGCCTACAAGCAAATATTATGTAAATATGACGTTTGAGTTAAAAAATACTATAAAATATATCATGTATGGGGTTATTCTGAATAATGAAAACCGAGTGAGCAGCGAAATAGTAAATAGAATCATAACCGGCAATAGAGCCTACTATGCAAACCAATCATTACTGAAATCAAAGCTTCTAACTCCAAGAACCAAATTGATGTTATATAAAACACTGATCAGACCTGTTGTTACTTATGCATCCGAGACATGGACTCTCGTAAATAAGGATACAAGCGCTCTAAGAATTTTTGAAAGAAAAATTTTGAGACAGATATTTGGACCGGTGAAGGAGGGGAATATGTATAGGATCCGAAATAACGGTGAAATAAATGAGTTGATTGGTGGACAAGACCTGGTGAGGCACATAAAATCAGCTAGAATTAAATGGCTGGGACACGTATCCCGTATGAATGTTACGAGGATGCCCAAAACTATATTAAGTGGAACGATACTGGGCAAAAGAAGAAGAGGCAGGCCTCGAAGAAGATGGCAACAGGATGTGGAAGAAGATCTGAGAAAGATGGGCATTAGGAACTGGAGACTGAAGGCAATGGACAGAGATGAGTGGAGACGGGTCGTAGCGGAAGCCAAGGCTCACCATTGGCTGTAGTGCTGGAGAGTAGTAGTAATATCATGTATGGTATTAAATTATGCAGAATTAAATAAGGAATTTGATTATGTAATTAGAACGTAATAAGAATAGATAATATTCAAAATGTAATTTGTAATATAATGTAAAATTCAATTCTTTTGAACAAAATCAAACTTGAGATTTAAGTGTCAGCTGACTGAAACAATGTAAATTTACTAATAAATCAGCCAGGACATTTGGGAATAATGAAGAAAAAACTGGGAGTTGATTGTTAAACGTCAAGGTGAACACAACAGAATGATATAGCTACAAAAGATAAAAAATTTTTGACAAGAATTAAGATTAAGAAAGGAAATTTAAAATATGAGTTGTTCATACAAAAGTTAAATAAAAGAAACCAAACCATTACTTTGATGAAGATTGGCAATTATAAACCAGATAGAGGAACAGTCCAGGCACTAATCGAGAAATTTCCAATGTGAATATTATCACGACATTCTGGATGAACTATTTGAAACGAAGACATTTTTAACCAACACCTATTACCGAAACTAAAACGGATTACGAACACTGAATCATCACACTACAACAAGAAAATTAATAACTACTGCTCTGATGAGGGCCACTTAAGGAATAAACATTTATTTGGAGGAAAATCTTTGAGAAGATCTTGGTGTAAATCCGAAGTGAAGGAATCGGCCATCTTTGATGAGATAATCTGGCGAACGACTTCAATCAGCTGTGATGACGTCAGCCCAAGCTTAGCCTGTGGTTTGAAATATTTCCATTTTTACTAACATTTTTATGATAAATATTATTTCTATTTTATTAAGTAAGAACTTTTAGTTGTAAGTATTGTACTTTTCAGCATTGCCCTTTTCTGACTTCTGATAACAGTTAAAAGAACCTATTAATTTTAAAATGTTATTAATTTAAAAAAAGAAACCAAATCGACCTGAGATAAGAGTTTCGAGCTGTGAATAAGTATGTCGACTCAAAGTCGACTAATCGCAACGAGATCAATAAATTAAATTAAATATTCCATAATTGAGTTTTATTTCTTTGCAAAGTATATAATTAAAAGAATTTCAGATATTAAATGAAACCTGGACGTCAAGGAGGAAGAGAACGACATAGGAAAGGAGTAAAAACACCGAATATACAAATACAATAAATCGATTATTCAAATCACATAATCTATTTAACGCTTTAAACAAATTATTCATCACCAACCAAAATAAGTAAAATAAGAAAGGAATTAATATAACAACGAGGATTAATACAATAAATAATAAAGTAATAAATAATAATAAATAATAAAAATATATATATATATTATTTTTTCTCAATAAATTAAATTTAAACAAATTTTTTTATCTTTAATTGATCAAATAAACAGGTTTTGTTACAAATTGGCGTCCAAACGTGGAAAATTATTTTAAAGGAATCCGCTACCCAGAAGGAAGATAGAAATAAATTCCAGACTATAGATAGGAATATTCTCATTGATTTCGCCAAAATAAAACGTTACGTTACAAATTGACGCCAACAACGTAGGACTCTATAACGGCGACATCTACAACGTTACGTTACAAATTGGCGCCAACAACGTAGGGCTTTACAACCATACCTTTCGTTTCGTTACAATGTCCAAGTAAATGCAAGTATATATACAGCATTGAATTATAATTTATACTAACTAGAAATATTGGAAAGACGAATTATTAGGAAAATAATAGACCCACATTTCTTATTTTTCACTGACCTACATTGTTTTTCACAGAAACAATTAGAAAAAGAAGACTACTATTTTTGGACATTTATATAGAATGGACGACAATATGTTGTCAAAGCAAATCTTCAAATATCTGCGGGGGAAGAAGTCAACATCAAGTTGGATTAAAGAATTCCAAAAGGATTTAGAAAAAAATCATATACACGCAGAAGAAGCAATTAAAGGAGACGTTTTCCGGGCAAAAGTGTTAAAAATGGAGGGTGTCCAGGGTAGGAGAGAGAAAAACTCAGGTTCGAAGTGGGCTGAAGGCAGAAACAAGAGACACAGTGAGAAGATGAAAGAGTATTGGAAATAAAGGAAAGAACAAAGAGTAAAGAATTGAAATTGGCATGTGGTCCTTAGATGGCCGATACAAAAAAAAGCATTAGTTGGTGTAAATGAGATAAACTTCACATGAATGACCAATACGTCGTACTTAATTCTGTTTTCTAGGAAAACTAACACGTTCCATAATAATTAACGATTATGTAGATTCTCAAACATACCCCTGAAGGGTTGATTCATTTGCTTTACGCATGTAACTTTCAGCTTAATCAATAATAATAATATAATATTAATAATAATAAAAATAAATTTCATATTAATAAAATGTACATTGCTCATTATATTTACAACACCAGGAGTTACCTGCTTACCTCCTACTCTGAGAAGTGACAATTTTTATTAAGATCTTTGTATTGTAATTACTTTAACAAAACCCAATCATTCATAGGGTCAATCACCTATTATCGCCAACAATTTTGTCACATATTTATTGTGTATTCACTGAAACCTTATACATCCTTAAGATTTCAAAATTAACGCAAACTGAAATAGTCCTTATAACCTTTATTTACATAAGTGAGTACAACTAAATACAACCAATAATCGCCGGTGGTTTTTTTAAGAAGTTGATTTCTTTGTCACACACCCACCGTAAGGCTTAACGGTGTAAAATCAGTTAGTGGAGAAAGTACAGAGGTTCGTATCGATATCGCCGTGAAACTACGCGATTAAATAAATTCCCATTAGCCAAATCACGCGAGTTCCTCATTGCATCATGCAGCTATAACTATTGTAATTATCTTCACTATGAAAAATTTGTCTCAAGTAAAGGAGTTATATAAAACTAATCTCCAAATTATTTGTTTGTCATATACAATGAAGGTCACTATACAAATTATTTACAGTTAGGAATTATGTTGTTTGGTAATTTGAGACAAGTATTTTAACATCAACTGCGTCATACGTAAATGTGTGTGTGTAAGTGTCAACAAGGGACTTCTCGCTCGGAGAGTCTTTGTGTTCACCGTTAAATATCTAGAGAAACTGAGCACAAATAGAGACTGAAACCTATATAAACAAGTGACATTATAAAACTCACAATATCTAAAAATATATTTCGTATTAATTAAAGTTAATAGTACACAGTATTTTATAGATATAGAAATAAACATATATAATTAATAGACTAGATTCCTAATTAGTTTCTTATCTAGTGTTTTAGACGAGATATGGTAGTTTTGACTGATATTAACTTACCAGATCTTAGGGTACACCAAGTCATTTATCGTTTAGTTAGTATAGTGTATAGAATTGTGATTTGGTATTTTATTATTATTATTCAGTTAACGAATATAATGCTTTTAATTTTTATATAACGAAAAGATTGCAATTTTGAATAAAATCCAAAGTCCTTAGACCAAAACTTGTTTGTACAATATAGATTATTTTCTTTTTAACAATTTCTGTAATATTTTACAGCTGATAAGTATTCAGCTTGATCTCTCAGCATGTGAGTACATTTTCTTCTATCGTAAACAAAATTATTTGTAGTAGGGCCTATTCACGTTATCCTCTTAATACTATTTAAACATTTAGAACATGCTAACATTCTTTGAACTGTTAATCTTTGCTTAAAGCACACATATTCTTATATTACAGAAAACTAATTGTACGTGGTTTGCTAATAAAATAACAAATATGTCTCATTGTAGCTGCATTTATGCAAGAGTAAGTAAAAAAGTTGATTTCTTGATGTGATTACATAAAGTTATACAACGGACCCTGGGCGTGCTTGTCACTTTCATGAAACTTTGATTAAACGTAATAACGCTTATGGCTTCGATAACGTTTCTCATAAACGTTAGCAGGTAGTGCTACATTTCTCAGACTGACAAACTACACACTCTGGTAGCGGTATAAAGAAGCACCTTTAAAAACTAATTGAACCTAAAAGGAGAATTGGTTTTAACAAACGGTGAAAAATTAATGTTAATTGGTACATTCATTATTTATATTAAAACGACGTCTAAATATTTCTTACCTTTTTATATTTCTTTTGTAATTATTACTATGTGCGAACTTGCGATAAAATAGTTAAGAATGACAATAGAACTTGTATGCAAATAGATTTTACGTTAAGAAAAAATGTCGTACATTAAATATTCGACAAGGTTATATTAAACTGAATGAAAAAATCATTTAAAATTTTAAGTTACAATTTCCTAATAGTCTAATATATAAGCAAGGAATAACATATTTTGATTTTTTAATTGTGTTTAAGAATTTGCAACATAATGTGTACAACATTATGTGCACATAAGTCTACAGAAGTGGAGTTAAAAGAAATAATATCAAAACAAATAAGAACAAGAAAAAAATAAAATCGACAAGTAATATCAAAATTATTTAAATTTCAAATAAAATAATGTCTTTATATATATTTTCTTGTTATGCGCAAACGGAAACAACGAATAAGTAAAATATTTTATTAGAGACAATGAACAAATTTGAGTCTCTATTTCAGTTTGGTATTCCAAAATTATGTTTTTTTAGTAATATAAATGGCAAGAAAGAATAAGTCAAAAATTATGATGAGTTTAAATTTTTAGAAGAGATTGCAGAAACCGAAGTTGTTTTAAATTGAATGCAAAATTGAAGATACTATTAGCTCTTATAGAACATAGAATTTGTATATGTGTAATTTACGTAGAAACAAGTACAACTGATATAGACCAAACAGACGAAAGCTGCTTTGAAACAATTATCTTAGGAAATTAATCATTACCGGCAGCAAGTCAACATTTTATTTGAATATCAAATTTATAAGAAAACTTTATTAGTAGACAATATTACGTTCATAAGTGTTTTGTTTACCAAATCGACTCTTGTTTCTGTCTTTAGAATTAGGGCCATGTTCAATTATTAGTTTAAAGTTATTCGTGTTCCCATATGTACCTCCATTTTTTAATATTTTCTTAATCGAAAAGCGAATATTCATAAGGCTGTTATTTTGATAACAGAAATTTTATCAGAATAATTTTTTTTGAAACAGTTTTTCTAAATTTTTAACCGACTTTACGGTACTGTCCAAGTTATGATTGCATTATGTTTCAAACACACATATTTTGCTCACCTGCTACCTACACATAGGAACTAACTGTAAAAAACGATCAAGTATATTTTATATTACATCATAATTCAAAAAAGACAACTACAAAATATATCATTAAGGAAATGGTAATTATCGGGAAATTTTCTTACGGTACTTTAAAGAAGACTGTTAATCGAATCGTATTTTTTCAGCTTCTAATTGATGCACAAGAGAGCTTTGTCTTTAAAACAATTACTTGTCCTAATTTCAAGTCACGTAATTTTTTAAAATTCTTTAACTGTAAAACAATAAATATTAACTCAATCTACATTATTGCACATGCTGAATATCCATGATATTATATTGCGCTGAAATTTACCAAATAACTAGAATGACTGGAGAACTTAAAGTGTTATTATTACTAGGAAAAACAGTTTTTATATTTGTCAGTAATATAATCATTTCACTAAAATCTCAAAATTTTAATAATGGAAAAACGTATACAGTGAACTCCTATTTATTTTCCTTCTGTTTTAACAAACTCGTTTGATTTTTACCGTAGAATTGTATAGGGTATTTGTCCTTATTATCAATCCTTTCCTATCGAAACATGAACTTTCATTTTCTGTTAAATTCTCTCAGTGTCCTTTTCCAATCTCTCAGTACGTGCTGATATGTTACCCTTGGCTTTCATCTAGGCATCTGATTCCTTATTTCAATAAACCGATATTTACGTTTCTTCCTGTAAGTACTATAGTCTCTGCTTGCATGTTCTAAACACTTCAATTGCCTCACCTCAAATATATTCATTATAGTTTTACCATACAGGTTTACCGTCTGATAGGCTCATTTATAATATGATCTGCCTTCGTTTTCTTCATTATAGCTATAAGTAATTGCATTCTTGCTAATGATATTTTGCTTGAATGTCTATTAAATATGTTACAACAAACTGACAAAATGAAACATTGAACAGCTTTGTAAAAAGATGACTAGAAAAATCCTTTTCCTTTCTTTCAAGACAAAATCTCTTTCTTATTTACTGACATTTCTAGTAAAACATTGTTAAGCATATCTCTATCACCTTGCAGTAAGGCAAACATAGTTTAAAAAACAACATCTCGAACAGATTATCTGACAGCTTAGAGGTTGCCAGAATCTAAACCATAGATTTAGATTTGCTGTCTTCTATATTATTTCTCGTTGTATCAAACGTTAATACTCTCGCTATTCAACGATTATACTGCAACTAATTTGACTACATATTGCCGTTTATATACTTCAGCGTCAGTAACCAAACACTTCGCTTGTGCTTGGGATTCGTAGAGAAGTAACAGTCAGATCATCTCAATTAGTTGATACTCTGGGAGTATCAAGACCGTTGTGTATATGACGCCAATGTTATATATAACTATATATTAGCAATAAATTATAATGAGGTATAGAAGAATTTACATTTATTGGGCATTCCATCAAGATTAATGTTTCATAATTAAGAGCCAACTACATTTTATGGAAGACACAAATGTTAATCGTTACAAGACAAACATAATTATCCTTTTACACAACATAAAGTAAATTCTATGCAAAGTAGATAAATTACTTGTAAATGAAAACTTGTTACAAAGTGTAACTTCACTAAATTAAAGAAAGTAAACAATAAAATTAAGCATCATACACTTATCTGTACGTCCAAATAACGCTTACAAATGTGTTACAAAATTTGTGCACGTACATATAACAGTAACATTATATAGCTCAATGTATGGTTATTTTGCATATAATTTAGAATAGAAGAAATCGTTACGCATTGTGTATAATTTTGTAATGTACAAACTGTAGATTACACGAAGAACAGGTCTGTAATTTACGTCGCCAGACGGCAAAACAAATTATGTTCTTATTGAAAACACAAAACACCACACAAATAATAATAAGATATTTGAGAATTATTTGAAAAAGTGCAAAACACATTTTCACACGTCGGTCAATAAATGCTTTTTAAAGTTACCTTATACTAAACTCGGAGAAAATGCCATCCCGTGTGTAGTCCTTGGTGGCATTTTGTTTAAAAGTATTATGACCCAACACTGGGAAGAGTTTTTCATTAGCTGTTTTGAAGTCTTAGGTATAAAAAGATATTAATTTTTGTCCTGAATAAAGTGTCGGTATTAATACACTCTTTGGCTTCTGATGTGTAAACACTACGATAATAGCATAATAACGTAACATGTATACATAGCATTACTGCTTGATAACTATTTTTGTTAAAACCAGTATGAGTAAAATACGTCTACATATACATGGAAATGTCCACATAAATTACATAATAAAGTTTTATATAAACATTCATAAGACACGAGAGAGGATATACGTTCAAGTCAGTCAAATTATTATACCACGAGAAAAACACATGTGGTCTTACGTCTTCTTTTAATTTTGAAACCCTAGCTCATTAATTATAACATTAAAACTTTTCAAATTAAGCAATATTTTGAGTTCACTGTCAACGGTAATTACAATTTTAGCATTTGTCTGCATCATAACATTTTTAATCTTACTTATCTGGCCAGTTTATTCAACAATTTCAGTGTAGATTATTGGTGCTGCTTGCATATTTTAATAAAGAGCGTAGGTTTTGTTAATTGATACACAAAATTGTTAATATATTTTATGATGGAGAGTTGTACGGTACATTGTCGGTCACTGCGCATTCTAGTTTAGATACAGTGAATTAACTGTAGCGTGAACAGAGAAAAATATCAATATTGCTTATATTTTAGTTTCGTTATAAGAAACGCCTAATAAATTCCTATTGATTTAAAAAGAACATGTACTATGGTAATTATATAATTTGTCATATATACGCACAATTTATTAGCCATACACAAAACACACACTTCCGCTACCATAAACAAGTGCACGTGCGCCTGTTTCTGAGTCTGTTGTTATCTATTTCTTCCTGATCTTTTTTCCCAACAACAAGCTAATTTCCTTGTCTCAGGAGAATGTTGGCTTCGCTGTGTTGCCCTTTAACCATGAAGTGACTGATCGTATTGGTCGGTTGCCGAGTCGGCGCGGCATGAGGCCAATCTTCAAGCCCACCAAGATAATCCAACAATGTTTGATACCAGTGAAGGACGTCAGAGACCCGCTCTCGTTGTGCCGAGTGTATGGAGATCCTTGCTCATGCGGCCAGTTGTACATCGGAACTATCGCACTCATGAACACAGCCGCTACTGTCGTTTGAGGCAGCCGGAAAAGTCTGCTATAGCGGATCACGTACTTGCCAATGCCGACCATCGCATACTCTTAGGAGAGAGGAGGCTTCGATGAGTTTGTATTTCCCTTGCCTGCATACAGAGTCTGTCTAGATTCAGAAAACGGCATCTGTTACCATGAACCGGCGGGGTGAGTCCTCCTCATTGCGTGGTCTGTGGACGCGAACCAATAGGCTAAGAATTTGTCTTCCTTCTGATTGGCTGGTGGTGTCAAATACAACAACTTTGTGCGGACACCAAAAGTTTATGAATATGGGTATCCTACTCACGGCCACTAGCCTTATCCACAGTTCAGTGGTCACTGACTGCGAACCTTGGTCAGTGTGTTGCAGCCTTCTGAACTGAAGATGGCCGTCGAAGGCACGGCCGAAACGTTTGTTCGAAACAACTATGGGGCACGGCCTTGCAGCCCTGCAAGTAGCCTACTCATATCACCAAGCTAATAGTTACTTAACGACATTTATGAGTTAATATTTATATTATTTTTTCAGTTTATTGTACAATATTCAATTAACGTACAATGATCAGAATACTTGCGGTCATGATATCAGTTTTAATACGAGGCTTTTCCAGAAAGTAAATACCGTCTGCGCATATATCCCGCGCATATTGTAGTACGAAGGTCGCGCATGCGTAGTTACTTCCTTCTATTCGACGACGAAGTAGCCAAGCTATATTGTTTGTATACGTTCCGATTTATGTTTACTACACATCGGTAATCATTTTTAAAAAAATCGATCGGCCCGCCAGTTGTGAAATAAGAAGGGTTATTAGGTTTTTGAATGCGAGAAATCTTCGTCCTTTCGAAATTCATCGCAAGATTTGTGAAGTTCATGGACAGAATGCGATTAGTGAAGGTATGGTGAGAAAGTGGGTTAGGCTGTTTAACGATGGAAGAGAAAATGTTCACGACGAGGAGCGTACCGCATACCGGACGTGTAACGACGGCGCTTGTTGATTCATTTCGTTGGGAACAATTCAGTCATACTCGTTACAGTCCAGATTTGGCATCTAGCGATTTCAATTTGTTTTTTCATCTGAAGAAATTTCCTGCCGGCCAGAAGTTTGAAAGTGATGATGAGATAAAGGGAAACGTCCAGCAGTGGTTGAAGTCGCAGGCGGCCGAATTCTTTGAAGCGGGCATATTAAAATTAGTTCCAAGATACGACAAGTGTCTCAACTTGCATGGTGACTATGTAGAAACGTAGACTAACGTATGCAGAATTTTTGAAAAATAAATGAATTTGAAAATAATTTGTATCATTTTCTTAATGCCCAAACGGTAATTACTTTCTGGATCAGGTTATACATGTAAAAAAATTATGATTATCCTTTATATATTTTTATTATTTCATATAACATGGAACTATATATAGTGCAGTTTCAGAGTTTGTTGATCATCTTATAGTATAGTGTTTATGTTAATATAATAATAAATGGTTTTCTAATGTTTGCTAATTTTTCCCAGAAACGTATAAAGTTTCAACTATGAAGATAATTTATAATAAGTTGATATTAAAATTGATATTGTTCAAGGATTTACTTGAAAGGCTGTCTTCAATCTGTGTGTTTTTAGTAGCGAGAAACATTTTATCTTTATATCTAGACCGTTTTCTAAAGTGCTAAGTAGTAGCAATGGACGCGTGGATTTATAAGCATATAAAAGTAAGTTTATGGAAGACATAACTATACGTTTTATTCACTAAGTTGTAATTATTATTTTTCTTCTCCACTGAAAGTACCAAGACTAACAACTGTGATTGAGGAAAACAACTTGATACCCGACCACCAGTTTGGCTTCAAAAAAGGACACAGCCCTATAGAACAAGTTCACCGGGTAGTTGAACTCATCAATCAAACTTTTGAAAAAAAGGGTTACTGTACCGCGGCCTTCCTTGACGTAAGCCAGGCCTTCAATAGGGTTTGGCACGTGGGCCTCCTTTACAAACTTAAAAAAGTACCTCCTCACACGCTATATCTTATTCTGAAGTCGTACCTGCATGAACGGTACTTTAGGGTTAAATACGGACTAGAAGTAACACAGTTGTATCCTGTCGGAGCTGGTGTTCCACAAGGAAGCGTCCTTGGACCAACGTTATATCTACTTTTCACGTCAGATCTTCCTACTTGTCCCTATACCCGAACAGCAACGTTTGCCGACGACAAAGCAATACTGGCTAGTCATGCAGATCCTGGCATTGCTGCGAGAATGCTTCAACAACACTTGTATCAAATTCAACGTTGGACGAAATCATGGCGCATCCTGATAAATGAAACAAAGTCTGTCCATGTCACTTTCACTAAGTGCAGAGGAGCGTCACCTCAAGTCTCTTTTAATGGCCATTACCTACCACAAGCGGACAATGTTAAATATCTGGGCATTCATTTGGATAAAGGCTTGACATGGAAGACGCATATTTTCAACAAAAGAAAACAACTTGGCTATAAACTCAGCAAATACTATTGGCTGATTGGACGTAAATCACCTCTGTCCCTTAGCAACAAATTACTCCTTTACAAAGTGGCATTCAAACCAATCTGGACCTACGGTATACAGCTGTGGGGGTCGGCATCAACGTCTAATATAGAGATTCTAGAACGATTCCAGGCAAAATTTCTACGGACTATAACAAATGCACCCTGGTTTATACCAAATAGAGAAATCCTCTGTGACTTAAAAGTGTCATCTGTTAAAGATGAAGTGAGTAAATGCAGTGAAAAGTATTTAAGTAAACTAGAACTACACCCTAATATTCTTGCAATAAATTTGCTAGACAATAGTGAAGACACTCATAGACTAAAGAGACAAAAAATACTAGACCTACCATCTAGATTTAAGCACCCATAATCTTTGTGACTGTTGTTTCTTTTTGTAACCTACTTTTAAGTAATAACTGAGCTTGTTATCACAGGATAACAGCTCCACATGGTCAACACCTATTTTTTTTTCTCATACAAACGTTTTGCTTATAGTATGTTATTTTTATGTTATACTGATTGCAAATAGTTAAATAAATTAAAAAAAAAAAAATTGAAAGTACCATAAACCTGTTGATCGTGTGGACTACAAAGATCTGAACGACGTAACAACAAAAGACTACTACCCTCTTCTTCGCGTCGAATATAAGATAGCAGTACCACAGCGACTTTAAACATGAAGATCGGAAACTAGTTTCTCGGACAAAGGGGATAATGAGAGTCCTTATAGAGTCGTCAACTCCATGTGGACTATGTCTGCTTAAAGCTATACTGATCACACTCTGTAAACACTAATCACTTTTTATATACCACTGGATTTGGTCTTCGTGAATCAGAAATGGAAAATCTGTTTTTTATTTATTTAGACAATAATTCTAGTAGTATTGATCAATTATTTCAGCATGAACCCTAAGAAAGTTTCAATAATAATTCAATGTTTTTTTTTAATAGAAGGTGGGTCGAAAGAAATGCCTTTGGACAGGAAGTGCAATCAGCTTAATGGCTGTCAGAATCTGTGTACATAGGGCATACTTGGTAACACACGAGACACTAATTAATACTTGTGACATAACAATTTCCCACTCATGTTTGACAATACATTTTTAATACTACGTTGAATAAACATTTTGTCTGTGAGTTTTCTCAGTGACTCATTCCATCAGTTTGATTTTGTATCAAAGTACATGTAATTCTCGTAATGATAACTTAACAGCAATTTGTCAGCAATATTCAAGCGGTGGAGCTGAATATCGGACTTTCTGATGCAAAGGTTTTTTCAACTTTGACATTTTACGAAATTCAAAATTACTGGCAGTAATTTTATTTTCGCTTCCCACATGCTGTACACCAATGTTTTCTGAAGTTTATTTCTAGATTAATTAAAACCGAAGAGCGTGATGATACCCATACGCGAAAAGCGTATTCTCATTTTTCACATGTATTTCTATTTTCATGATTGTGAGTAGGCTGGAGTATGCTCTGGTAACACACGAAATTAAAACCCATTGTCAATAAAACTCATATGAACACTGAAACATATGTACAAGCACTTCTATTTATACTGTATTGTACAATTTTTGTATTTATTGTTTTCTTATAACGTAAAAGGTAATGTAACGTATTTTTATCAAAGAATACTTCAATTACTTAAGTAATAAATTATTTTGGCTTATTCTAATTACTCTAATATTCTTTTTATAAACTCTCGTAGTAGTCATCAAACATTTTATTGTTAAAAATATTTTAAAATTTTAACTACTATTTTACCATGTATTTTATTTAACTACGTGTTATAATACTTAATCCTTAAAAAATATAACGTTTACAAGTTACAAGTTCACATTTCTATTCGTCAGTATTTTAGTAAGACGTACGTAATGTTTAGCGTACAATAACAAAGTTGTTGTGAACAGATTTTTATTGTTAAACTTACAAAAAGTCAACTAACCGAATATTAAAAAAAATTAATTGGACAAAGGTGTAAATAAAGTCTATAAAATCTGCTCAAATATAAACAGGGTAGTCTACATAGGTTGCTTTGTTACCTGTGCAATCTGACTGTGTATCAGGAAACTTAATAATTGCGTTACCATCCAAAACTAAATTGTCAGTTTCCTTAATAATGAGATTACAGTGAGTTAACTTTATACATGACTGGGTCTGGATAGTTCAGTTTAACCACTATTTAACTACTGAATTGTAATGATGTCAAGTAAGTCAGTATAGCGGGAGGCTTTTTTCCAACATCAAGTTATTGCCAACTAAAATATAAATTGCAGAATGTTTTGAAAAATTAGGATTGTTGCTGTATAATAAACAGAATAATCAGAATATGATGGTGCCACAAATATTATAAATTCCTTTTCCTAAAAAGACACTTTCTTACATGTTCTTTAATCGAAGATTGTATTTTCAACAGCAAAATTATCCATTTTTTCACATAATTAGGGCGACTATTTATATTTAATAATAATAATAATAAAAATAATAATAATAATCATTAATTTGGTGGGGCCGTGAATCAATAAAAGTAATGTGGAAAGGTTTTTGAATTTATGTCAATGAATACACGCAATTTTTACAATATCTGTTTCGTAGTTCATACAATTTTTATGGTCACCATCGAGATCAGGGTACGGAAAATACACAAATTATGTATGGGTGTGTGTCTGTGTGTGCCCGCGCAGCTTTTTTATGTAAAAATTTGTGCATAGTTTACGTAAAGAATAGTAATTTCTATTACACACATAGCGTTACCTTAAATTAAAAAAGGGTAAAAATAATATGCTTGTTACGTTTATATTAGCGTACTCCCGTGTTGCCCGTTCAGATGTCTTGTTGACAAGAACAAATTTTTTGAAATGTCGACACAACTGTCCTAAAAATTTTTGTAGACATTTGCGAAAACTTAGAACAGTTTTCGTCATTCAGCAAAAATTACAGTATTTCATATTTTACGGTAATATAAGCGTTTCCCCAATTTTATGAGCAGAAACTATTTGAAATCCTAAGACTATTTATAAGCTTGGCTAATTTTCGTATAATATGTGCTTACAATATGGCAATATACTATCTAATTACAGACGTATGAGATGTGATGATTTCTTATTCACGGTCCTACTAGACATCACAGTATGGTCAGTTTACATAATTTGTTAAAGAAATTACACTTCCGTGTACGTAATGGGCAGTGTACACTTTAATATTTTAAAATTAGTAACAGTGAATAAAATGGTAAAACTCTGTAAAACTGCAAAAGTGAAACCAATCACTTTCATTCTTTCGAAATTATGATCACAAAAAACCAACATTATAAATTAAACGCTTTTTTCTCCTACAATTCTGCGCTCTGTATTGTTGTTAAATTAGCCATTGTAACAGTTTTGTTAGCCTAAACTACAAAATTAGATATTGCATATAGTTCTTTAACTAAAACGTATTTAAATTCACAGGTGGAATAACCAATAAATATACTTGTAAAATCATATTACAATTGGAAAGAAGAAGACAAAAACGAGGAGAATGTGTAATTATTAAAGACGTAGGAGTTGTATCAATTTTAGAGGTCTGTAATAGGATCCCATCGCAACTGGGCACAATAACTTTACTCTTTCTGTAACTCGAGTACTGTCTAGTTTTATTTAAAAGTTAAAAGCATGTAGACATATGATATTTTCAAAGGTAACTTTATTGTATGTAAAACAGAATAGGCTTTTCTGAGCCAGCATTGAAATTTACGTTGAAAACCTTTTACATATATTTAACAAGTAAGTTACAACACGCTTTCAAACTGTGTAACTATGATATGAAAAGTTTTAAGTTTGTAACAAACAACGATTTTTACGTTTTGTGTCTTAAATGTACAAATGTAAATAATTACAATATTGTACGTACTTATTTTATCTTAATATTCTGTAAGTACTTACTAGTATTTATTTGTTCGTATATCAATCATGAAATGGGTGTTTATATGGAGAACCATTTTTAAAAGAATCAAAATTTTTATTTTTTGTCACACATATTTATTCCAGCAACTTTCTGAAATAAAGTCAGTAACCTAGCTTACAACTTTTAAAAACAAATAATAAGGTTTACATCTATGTAGTAGATGAATAACAATTCTTAAGGCCTTGGTAGAGATACACTAACATCCAAATATATACATGAAAAAATATAATACATTACATAAACGTTCTTACTTCCTTTAAAAAAACACTACATTCAGCTTTTTGTATACTTCAACACAACAGGAAAATTTTATTAAATTAAAACAAAATACAAATAAAGGAAATAATTTTGTTTTGTATTAATCTTTACTAATATTTAAATTTGCATTTAAAAAAAATTATAAAATAAAAAATATAGTTTATTTATATTCATGTTTGAATTATTAAGATATTCGTATGCTAAAATTACCTGACAGTCGTATACAAGCGGCGGAAATGAGATCTTTCAGGCACGTAGTAAGATTTACTCTGAAAGATTGCAGGTATACGGTAGGAAGCATGTAGTAAGTATGTATACATAATGAGTATACTTTATAGGACTGCCCTGTGTCGGCTAAATGTTTTGAACATCTTAGCCGAATAGATAACTACCGCACTTCCGATAAACAATTTTTTACTTTTATTACTAGTTTCCAGGAAAACGCCATTGTTTCATAAACTTAATATTGTGATAGTTCAAAAAAAGGTTTTGTAAGATATATTTCCTGTTTTCGTTTTTACTATAGTATTACACACATACATATCCTCAACTGCTGTCCAGGATTGACCTTAGTCTCCCTAATGATCTGCCTTCAGATAGTCTGATCATGTGACATGGCTTTCCACGAGTCGACACCCATCCTAGTCAGGTCTTCTTCCACATCGTCTTGGGATCGTTTTCTTGGCCTGCCTCGTCTTCTGCTCGCATCTACATGCCCATTAATTATCCTTTTGGCGAGTCTTTAGTTGTCCATTCCTTCTACATGCCCTATCGAGCTGACTGTTCTGGACATTATAAATCAAATTATATGTCTCCCTGTTTTGGAATGAAGTATATTTCTTGAATAGATCTGATTCTCCATTCTCCATTACAACACCCTGATCCAGAGATTCTTTTAATAATTTTCCTTTTAAACTGTAGTATCACATAGTGTCAGTTACTTAAATAGTAATACTGGTTTTCATTCGTATAAATTAATTAAGTGTAGGTATGTGAGTTTTCCTTTCTTTAAATATTTTAATTCATAATTGCAAAGTATAGGTTGATAATGTTTTGTTCATAATAAAATAAATCTTTAATTTGACTTTCTTTATATTAAGTAAGTTGCAGGGGGTGGTCTTACAGTTTGTTGTAAACAATTTTTGTTGTTAGCAAGTTGTTTATTTGTTTTTTTTTTTTTATATACTAGTTAGCACTGCAGCCATCCGAATATGTAGGAATGAATACAAACCACACCCTACACTTTACTAAAACTTAAGTGAAAAAAAACCCTCGGATAATTCAGCGCGGCGCGCGCGTTTGCGTGTACGAAGTGATTCTACCGTGACAAGTTATTCTGCTGCGTTGTATACTATGTAGACGCTAAGGACATCAGAACAATGCGTGTAACCAACTAACAATGTGTATCGAACCTTAACACAATACTCGGAAATGAATTTTATTTATTTCATTTTTAAAACAAAAGCATCCCTTCAACACGGTTGTAATTGTTTAACAGACCGTTCTATTTAAAGTAAAACAAAAAGATACTTTATATTATATTTTTAGTGTTTTTTTCTTTTTTGTGTACCAATATTTTAAGGCGCCATTGTCACAGTCCTCTTTAGCATTTACCAAAGTTCCGCATTTCCAGGTCCTGGTAAGTAATTTGCATATAAATGTTGTTTCTATACCGGTATTTATTTAATAATCTGTAGATAATTGTACTTATTTTTACAAATCTGTAGATTTGTAACACATGTTGCATCAACATAATTTAAAAATCTGCAAGAGTAAGCTCTTACAAATTTAAATATAATCGTTAATGATCTGTCACTTTAGAACGTCTTAGAAAGATGTCGATGCTTGACCACCATTTTCGTCTCTATAAACAGTCTTATTCTCCAAATGTTTTAAAACACTAAGCCTTATGAACTCCGACTAATTATTATGCGTAAATGTTTGTAACATCTTCCTGCTAACTGACGTCAAATACAATGTGCTTGCCAGGGTAAGTTGACTCTGACCTTTCGATGCATATAACCGAAACATTAAAGTTATTTCTAGTTATATTTCATTTTTTACAACTAATGTTTCAGTTTCTGAATGCTTTTCAAGATCCATGAAGTGTATTCATATTGACAGATTCATCATTCGTCTAACTTAGTGCGTCAGTTCTTCGGCCTGTGTGTTGTACATTTTTCGAACCGCACTACATGTTTGTAGTTTCCTAGTTACCCTAATTTCCCTGCTCCTCAGGGTGTTTTTTATAAATTTTATAGCCTCTTTACACTTCAATGTTTTCCTTTTGTTTTCTTTTCATCTATCTCTTTTTGAAAAGTATTACTTCCAAATACTTATTATCGGTTAAACCGCTGAGCATTTTACTTGCATACTATAGGCCTATGTTTAAACAAATTACTTATATTTTATTATCGTATTTAAACCAGTTACTACGATTGTAAACGTTTTACTTCTTGAGTTACGATTTTTAACAGTAATGACGTGTTCCACTCTTGCAAATAACTTTGTTTCCTTCAATGCAGATGTTGGTATATGCCACGGACAGTCTCCAGTTGACTCGTACCCATTTGTACGATGGCTGACAGAATAATACAAAGAACACGTTAAAATTTAAAAATGTAAAATGTAACTACATATATTTTATACAAACTTTTTAAATGGCATATTAAAATTGTAAGCTCGAAACTTGTTAGGAAATTTCTTTTGGCAAAAAGTATTTCCAAATTTATTACATTTATTCTAAATTAACAACGACAATTGCTAGAAACGCATTTTAAAAACACACTTTCTTACGTACAACTTTTTTCTTATTGAACTACTAATAAAAAACTTGTAGGTATTATTATTATTTCCTGCTGTGCAATGGTTACACATTTTCCGAAACCAAAGATTACAGAAATAATTGAATTCTTATCTTCCACTGCTGCTTGTCCATTAAAAGATCTTCTTCAAGTTCTCGCTCCCTCAAGAGACGTACATTCTGAGTTTCTTCTACCTAGGTGATAGGTGGTTTTCCTCTTTTTTCTCTTCTTGATGGGGTCCATTCCATAACTCTTCTTGGCACTCTTTCCTGTGCATTCTTTTCGTGTGTCTATACCATTGTAATTTTTTGGTTTGGGTAAAATAAACAATTTAATTTTTCATATACATAATACTAATTAATACTTGTAGCTCATTTATAAAAAATTCGCACTTAAAAGTTAGGGGGATTTACCATGTGCTACAATATCGATATTTATAATCTATGGTCGAAATTCACGCATTTCAGTATTTGTAAAGATATTTCTCACTATTACGCAGCAGGGGCATTAAGGAGAATTAAAGTTGCGTTGTTGGTGCAACATTCCACTTTCATAAAGTGGCACTTGTTTTTACAATGAGTTACATTAATTGAGATCTTATCATTAATGTTTTGTGAATTCTATATTGTTTAAAGATATGCATGCAAAGCGTTTTATTGTGAGAGCAACGTGTGTATACTTTATAAATTTTCTGAAAATATACATACATGCGCACAACTTATTTCGGAGTAAGGTATACATCATACTGTATGGAGCAAGAGTTTGTGTTTAAAAATAATCAATAAAACCAAATTTTAGAAATAAGGAATAACAAAAAATTTAAAGTTGAGAGATGTACAGAGGTTACATTTTACAAGGTATTCAAAAATGTAATTAAGATAGTGAAAGCTTGCCTAGAGTAGGTGATCGATATTTTCCAAATGTTATAGATTTTTGTTTATTAATACATTTGTTATTGCAAATGCATTGCTTAATCTATTTATATTACTGAGTACTTTTTTAGTTGCACACTTTTTGTTCACTCTTTACTTTATTGCGATTTTGATTACAGTTAAAATTATAGTTACGTGACCCGAAAAATTATGTTGCCATGTTTCTCAAACTGCCTAAGGTGACCATTGTAGAACCACACAGGACTATACCAGCAAAATCTGGACATTTACGTGCACAAACACACACACACATACACACTCACCAGAGAGGGAAGTCAGGAAAAACTACCTCAAGCGATTGAACTGATCAGGCAGCTGATGTTTCAAGAAAACGCTTGCTATGGCAAATAGCAAGTAGAGGAAAACCGCAAATTTCCAAGAAAAAATTGCACATGATAAGGTGATGTAAATACTTCTGAATACCACATCCACACAGATTCATATGTACACGTGGGCGTATGTAACGTATCAGTTCTACTACGAAAATTATGAAATTATGTCTGACTTCTTATTTACGTCAAAAAATTATTTATTATTAATATATTAATATTAATAAATAATACGTAACCGATTTTGCGTTACACTAATAAATTTAAAATATTACTTTTATGTAGTGTAAATAATACTCCCTGTAAATTTAATACTGTAAATTAAATCAGAAATATAAAGTATAGAGTTTGTTATTTTTATTAAGTGAGTTTGAACATTTTATTTGTAACATACAATTATATAAGGGAAATTATAGTGAATCTTTTAAGATAACACAAACACCACATTTTTCCGTTCCTCAATATTTTTATTGTAAATTAACCGAAATATCTACAGGTACGCCTATCATCTATTTTATAAGGTAACAATAAATACTGTAATCTGGTTAAATATAAAATATTAAGATTAATTGCCACGTTTTTTATGTTTTGTCAAAGCTGGCTATTCATAAAATTTGTCAATCACTAGAAATTTTAATTACTCTGGAAACCTGATACAAAGGAAAACCCGGTTTAGGGAAGTGTGTATTTTAACAAAATGTTAAATGGCCAGTCGAAAACGAATTATGCTAATAAAGACAATTTTTGTCAGCTTGATTAAACTATTTACTAAACTGTCTAATTTGAATTACAGTCACTGAGCTTGTTTACAAGCTGCATTTAAAAATAATTATTAAACATTCTTTTGGAATGGAATGTCAAATTCTCTTGTAAAGCTGTAATACGCTATTATAATGCATGGTAATATAAATACGTATATAAACATTATATTTATTTAAACATTGATAAGTGAAACTTATCAGGTGCTTGTAATTGCGTATGAGGTTAATTTCTAACGAGCTGTATACTGCTTGTATAATCTGAAATATGTGAGACGTGAGGCTTTCAAATCACAATCGCTGTGTTTATTCGATGATAGCAAAAATATTAAAAAGAAAGAAGTGTATATGATTATATGAATTGTATGAATCGGGTAACCCGTGTTAATCTCAACATCAGCGATCAAACTCTACGAAGGTATATGGCACTTTTTGTTATCTTCAGTGAAGGTTCCGACCTTCTCACGACTCAGCTGTTGGTTAGATATTTAAGAAAAGTGACGGTTGCGAGTTGTGTCAGTTCTCTCAGTCTTTTCTGTATTATGCACGGACATTCAGGGTTGTCCTGGTTCTAACGAGAAAATTTGGTTCATTTTCTTGTTAACAACAGGACTAAGAATAGGACGTTATTTTTGAAAAACGTTATGTAATGTTTGTATGCAAACGTTTATATTTCCCTGTTAACAGACCAATTATTTTTACTTTATTTTTGTCTAGAAAGTTTAATTTGTCAAAAAAATGACTGCTTGTGGTGTTTGTGAAAAGCAGCCTTATACAATACTACAATAATGATTACCCACCAAATTGTGACATAAATAACGCATATTTATATCTTTAAAGGTTTTATTGTTACACAGGCAAAACAATTTCTGTCAAATATATTTTGTATTTTCGTCTATGTGTTCTTCATCTCTACCTTTTTTATACTTTTAGCTCTTCTATTCAACATACATTTCGTGCCTAATATTAATATTTGTTTGTGCATCATTTAACGTTAAGTTTCCTAAGTTTTTATTTTCTTCTGACTTTTTTTTAATCTGAAACTTTTTTCAAGCAGTTTTTTAAAGTTAGTTTTATTTTCTTCGTCCACGATTAATGTTTTCACAGTGTCATTAGCACAGACTACAGGTACTATGAGTTTTATTGAACTTTATCTTATTATACTACAAGCTCTTCCTTAGTAACATCATCACAATTGCTAGATTATGTAATCCAGATCTTTAGTTGGTAACGGAAACAGATACGAGAATACTAACGTATTTTTTATATGAGTTGTATTTGGTAAGATTTTTTATTTATATCACGTTATTAGGCAAAAAAGTGTTACAGCTATTTAAATATTATAGATTGTTAAAGTCTACTACTATTGGTATTCTTGTATGTTCAAACGGTCGCGGCATGCGAGTTATTACACTAGATGAGTTTTCGCAAATTAAAAAATATGAGTACTGTTAGTTGTCCATAAGTAATAAGCAATTATTTTACCTGTAGTACATTTGAAGTATTTATACGTAATTTGAAAAGTATACTTTTCAATTTATACTTTTAGGTTTATTTAATCTATTTAAAAATAAATAAGGAGATTATTAAGACATTTACGTTAGCTTAACGTTTGCTTTACTATTATTAGGCTAATAACCACAAAACGCTTAAAAATTTAATCATTACTTTAATAAAATTGTCACAATAGACCGGAAATAATGTAGGCTATGCGAAGTAGTTCTGCTATTAAACAAAACACAGTTTCCAAAATATTTTACGTGTCTTGAAAATTGTTATTGACATCATCATAATAATTGTAGGTGCGTTATAAAGACGTCAAAAACTCAACTGCAACCTTTACAGTTTTCCTAACAATATTTCGGTGAAAATGTGACACAAATCTTTTACAAACTGTATTTACTTAATAAACACCTCATTAAATATTTATCCCTTAAAACTAATAAATATAACAATTTAAATTTATAGGGTTTAACAAAACATTTTTAGCATTATCTTAAGATTAATTTGATGTATCTCAGACTGTGTTGTGAAGAACGGAAAATTAAATGTTGTAATGGTAAAACAACATATTTTTTAGTTTGCTATAAGTTAACAATATATTGATTCAAAAGAATCTGAAAGAAACTTAAAGTGAAAGATAGGTAGAGGTTCATACTTGTTTGGTAGTTTGAGATTTGCCACACTGAAAATCTCTAAAGAGTGTGGTTATCACCTCGGTGCAAATCCTAACACAGCGGTCTTCACCCTAATCAATTCAGAGTGATGGCTTGGCATTGTGGTCGTGTCCACAACCCTTTCAAATTTGCCTTTAGTACTTTAGTAAATTTTATACCGCCTATATAAGTTTGTCCTACGAAACCGACATTCTTTGACGGAGGCTATCACGGCCGGAGTCGATATCAGAAGAATTAAAAACTACTGGGCTATTGAACAGTAGTCCCTTGCTAAAAAATTGTGATATATTATTTCCTGTGTCTTGGCCACGCACCCGAGGCACTCTCCAGTAGCAAAAAGCGTTCGACACGGGACGATAGGTCTCCGGTGCATAGCCGAATCGTTCAGAGAAAAATATGTCACGATCTTTAACCAATCGACCTCACGATCTCTTCGTGCACCAACTTTCCTGCGTTTTCACAATTTTACAAACAAAACATTCCATATATAAATAAAATATTGTATACTTCCTTATTATTTTAATAATTCGTAACACTGATAAACATAATATTGTTACAAAAATTTATAAAATTTAGGTGAAAATATAAATAACAATTTCGTCATTAAAGTAACGACCTTCTTAAATTCACGGGCTGATTTTATAATGCTGCCCTGTAATTGACATCAAAAACCATGGATGAGTTTGAAACAGCAAGTTTTCGGTACAAAAATTGACTTTAAAATCTATAAATATATTTGAGTTCTAAATCTATTTTCACTGTTTTGTCTATGAAAGTGACAGACTGGCAGTGTTAAAAAAAGATGAAAATTCTGAAATGAGGTCGCAGCTGCGAAACTACTGACTGTAGCCTCATTAAGGTTCGTTTGTCATGCATAGCACAATATTATTAGCGGAAACTTAAAACAATTACCACTACAAAGCCCTATCAAACGTGAAAGCTATGAATACTTGGATGTGGGTGACAGTATTGTGAAGTCACTAATTAGCCAGCGGAATCCAATATCCTGGAGTTTTTAACGAGATGTCACAGTAAGCTTAGAATGCCTTCTATACTATAGGGAACTTATAAAGTTTTAATTAAGGTGGAAATAACTAACTCTATGTTAGTTTAATTATTACAAAGTAGCGTATGTTAAAATTATTTTATAGCAAATTCCATCATATTATTTTACCAGTTTGGTTCAAAGGACAAGGCGTAATTAAACATAACACACGTGAAAGAAATAATAATTATTAGATAAAACGTAATTAAAATTCCGTAACATAATTAATCAAACTTATTTAGTTAATAACACCAGGGGTCCACACCTTGTATAGTTTTATCACACCCGATGTACGGCAGGTAAATTTTTACCTTGCTTCAACCTGCATTTGATATAATTCTTTCCATTATTCTTTTCTGTCTTGTTTCTCTTGATCAAATCATCGACTTTTCAGTCCCAACCCTATTAGGTTTTTGAAATAATCGGGATAAATTTTTTTTTTTGTTTATTTCAGCTTTATTATGTAATTTTTATGTTTCTTTCATACTACCCCGTACTACCTTAGTTTAAAGGTGGCAAATAGTGATAGGTTCTAGAGGCGGAAGAGTAAGGTGTACCAACGGCACACCAGAGGAAATGAATCCCAGAGCATGACCCGAGATTCAAAGATAGCACTCCACCACTGGTCTTACGTTACAGGACGCTGGTTACGCCCTTCGAGGACATTTATCTTACTCGAAAGTCACACAGGAACAAAGCAAATGGAAATGTAGGAACACCTATCACACGTTGGTTAGGTGGATGTTTTTCCTTTGGAACTGGAAAAGACAGTCTACCAATTCTCAGGCGGAGAATTATTAAGCTTTTATAACAAACAGGTAGGGGAAAGGCAGGCTACAATTAATAAGCATGCAATAATTCATTAGGCACTAGCAACGTATTTACAAAAGGGTAGAGCAGAGTTAGTGAAAACCAAGACAGTGACCGAATGTTATTTCACTTAATTTAGAAAACTAAAATATAAGTGAAGAAATCATAAACATTTCTAAAACATTTTAATTTATCGGAGAAAAACTTAATTAATTGGAAAATTTGTTCTCAGAGCATTTACTGCATTTTAACTGACTAAAATATCATCTGTTACTAATTTACTCATTCATCTGAGATGGTACTTAAAAAATTAAGTATAAGAAGTATTAGTAATACAGGATACGAAAAATGAACAGAACGGAAATTATTAGTACTTATGGTAGATCACACAATATCCTGTAAGTTGTATTTAAGTGATAAACAATACTTATACAACATGTGTAGGCTACTTACAACTTGTTTGAGTTTCTTTGTACTTGCGTCTACATTAACGTATGACAAAAGAACAGACGTTCGAAAAAGTACAATTATGTATATTAAATTTTTAAGCTAATATCGTATATTGACAAAAACGTAGACGAAATAGAGGTAAATAAAAATCGTATTGAAAAAAGTAAAAGTTATAATTAACATACAAATGTAGGTTCCTTTATTAAATACATTTACTTAGAAAAATTTAAATTTACATTCACACTTTATTAAATTTAGATACTTTAAAATTTAAAACAATATTGCAAAGTAAAAAAAATCAAGTAAATGTTAGTAAAAGATACAATAGTTAAGACAGCAAACCAAATAGCACGAATGAATGCAATTTTGCAGTGGTTCGTAGTTTTGTACAAGTAATATATTTATTTACATTTCTATACGACTTGTTGGTAATTTTTAAGTTGTAGGCTTGGTTTGAGTTTGTGTTCAGTGTTGAAACACATCTCGTACTCCATCTTATATTTGAGTTTTGCCTTTGAGTCCGCAGTGGTCAGTTCGTGAAACTGTATGAATGAAGAGTTACAGCAGGATGTTTTGCCAAAGCTACATCAAAATCATTATACCAGTATATAGACGTTGTTATGACAAAACAACAAGAGATACTTGGGACGCTACCAGAGTGACACTTTACATAGTCTGTTTTATTTACACTGATTAGCACAATATCCAAGCAATTTTATTTATTTTGTCCTATAAAGTGATCATTCAAAATATATTTACTTTAACTATCACTATCAAAACAGGGAGAAAAATAGAAGTACAACCTTAATTAAGTACTAATTACAGATGCTATATAACGAAAACTGTATGCAGAATACGTTTCAACATTGTGGCTTCTCAAGGGTGACAAAAGTGTACTAACTTAGGACACCTACTGATAATGATCGGTTCTCTAATCTTCCTTGCGCCGACGATCAGGTGATACTGGTATGGAATGGACAGACATAGTATGATATGAACGTTGCAGGAATTAGATTACAATTGAGCAAACGATGAACAATTCCAAAAAATAGTACATAGTAATTAGGCCTAAGGTAAAGAAAAGGTCTAGCGTTATGCGAGGAGAAATAGTACGTAGTAATTAGGCCTAAGGTAAAGAAAACTTCTAGCGCTATGCAAGGAGATAATAAAAACCAGACTAATAGTAATCCGTAAGTTTAAACGGTAATTATAACCAGAAGAAAACAAAAGTTGGCGAAATAGTTTCATAATTGGCGTAGCAAAACAGAGTTATTAGACTACTAAATGATAATCTGTAAAGTGAAATATTACAAGAATGGCTAAAATTTGTATATTAAAGTTCAACGCCTAAAGACTGGAAACTTAGGATTCGGACGGGCGGGAAATTAGAAAAAAAATAACGTTGAAATTAATGAGGAAGAAACGAAGTTGAGGAGAAGATATTGCAGGCTGACTAGGTTTGACAGTGTAAAACTCAACGAATAAAAAAATAAAATTGAAATTCATTTTTACAAAAAGCATAGAGCTGATAAAATAACACTAAAGTGGTTTTGAAAAATTGCAGGCAAACTCGCCGTTGACAAATAACTTCTAATCGTCTTCTGACGTTATGCGACTAGACTTTTATCATATAATAAAATAGAAAGAAGAAGAACATAGAAAGACTAATTTTATGATGATATAAAAAACAGAGCTCTCAGAAATTTTGACAGGCAAGCCAGACTTTTTCCAGGCAAGACAGGCAAGATAGTTGTAGGCTGGGATGTAAGAAACAACGTCAGCCCTAATGAACTTGCAAAAAAGTAAATAAATAAATAATAAAAAACGGGTTACATAATCAACTGCTTACTGAATATTGGCTTCCTTGACCCCTACGAAAGTACTCTGATTTACATAAAATTCATTGAATGTGTTCCCTCTTTACTATTTCTTCTCTTATGTACCCTATCTGTTTTAATAACTTACATCAGACACAGAGATGCTAATCAATTATAAAAGCTTGGTCAGACTATTAAATTGAAAACTGTGAAAACACAAAGAGATAATTAATTGTCCAATTAAAGTGTAAAGTTTTCTGTCATCCATTATGCGCTGTCAGAGAATATTAGTTTCATTACGTTCTTGCACATACACTGAGCGTTATTTTTCATTTTTGCGTATGAAAACGTCGACGGTAGTTAAAGGAATACTGTAATACCCTGTGTAGTGTGAACGCGCAATCATACCAAATGCTTAAAAATAAAATATCAGTGTGCTATCTTATTATTCATTATTATTTATTAATCAGTATGTTGCTATTTAGGCCTAATTATTTCGTTAAAATAGTCACAATTTAAAAATGTTGTCGTTCGATTTCTCACATTTATTTAGAGTATCTAAAAGCCTAAAGTCTCTCTCTCTCTCTCTCTCTCTCTCTCTCTCTCTCTCTCGCTCTTTTCCCCTCTCTTTCTCTCTATTCCGCGCACACACACACACACACACACACACACGTGCGCGCTCGCAAGTAGGCTGTAAGCTTATAATTTTAGAGTTCATATACGTAGCTACTTCAGCACCTTGATTAGTAACAAAACAGGTAATTAGGCGACGATCCTTACAAAACATTGTATTAGATAATTTAAAATCTATGCAATTGTATGTACGATAATTTTATATGCACCACTACGCAAATTAAAATATTTACCATCACCTATCCATACTATACCATCATGTCAACTGCATCAAAAGTTATTAAAAGCAACGGACACTGTTGTGAGTATGCCTATATACCTTCACTGCACTAGGATGAGACAGTAGCAACATTTCGCTGAAACCAATCTGCTGGTTAAATACTTTCTATGCAGCGTAACAAATGATTATTACATAGATAGGTTAGATGAAATTATCAACACAGAATCTCTATCTGGAGGTAGGAAAAATTTATTAACAAAGAGATTACTAATTATTATTGTCTTATTCAGTTGTTAACATAAAAGTGTTTATCATTTAAGTGTCTTTTAAAGAAAAGAGTCTATTTTGTTCGTTTTACATATATCTTTACTTGATTGTAGAATTCCAAAAGTATTATAGACGTCCGGCGCTCCGCTGTCGTTCCCTACTCGTGCGTCGCTCGCTGACTCCGCGTCGTTCACTACCACGTCTCACACACACCCGCTGCGGTTCCTGGAATGTTATTGTTAATAAAATTTATGGCAGGGTTACAAATGGGTTACTAATAGATCGTGTGTATTGAGCTTACACAAACTCCCGCTTCTTGAAATATTCTCGCGTCTAATTAGCAGCACCGCGAATTGGTATTACTGTCCCTACACCGGAAATCTTCCATTATGCACAAAAATCACTACATGATATATTATAATTATAATTAAGTTCTTCAATTCGACCCGAATACGATAAACTCGTATCGTCTAACAAAGCACTAAGTCACATACAAATTGACTTGTCCTGACACGAAAAACTCGCGACAGTCGGTACGTCCATCTATGACAATACCTCAAGCGAACTGTCCCACCCGTACTCGGCAAAGTACCGACTCAATAAAATAAGTGGACGACACACTCGTAATCTGGCTATAACGGAAGAACAGCCCACAATAATTGTGTGGTCACATCAACACCAGGTACAGAGAGAACAGTACAAATCTCTCCCATATTTACAGACTCACTCGTGTTAAAAAACAACTCAATCAGTTTCTACCTCGCCGTATGTAGTAAACTTGTCTCTACCAATTGTTATCGTCTTGGATCTCCACACCGTAACCCGGATCAACTCGGATCCACTTTAAATTTAAGCTTGTAGATCCGTCCTCCTCAGCGATACTGTACCTCACCACACTGTAGTAATGTCTTTTAGAAGAATATCTTCACCGATAGGCAAATAAATCGTCACAGCACTCAGCCGTAGAACACACTCTTAAAAAAAGACAAAGACAGTAGAATCGTCAACATACACAATAAACACGACATCCGCACCATATTCTACGAGGACAGGATAATCTTCAACAAGTTCAGGATACTAAGTAGAAAATTTCAACGAAACCACGGACGTCTATAAATTTCTCTGTAACGATTCATTAAAACGAATGCCAAAGGATCAGGAAGCTCCAAAAGCACACAAAAGAACGTCAAATATGGAAAAAGAACAAACGATATGGAATCTCGGGTTTTTCACACTACAGGGTTTAACATTCGAACACACCACAATACTAGACACAACACTGACACACCTGAAATAACAATTCGTAACAACGCCAACTTCAGAAATAAATTACGAATAATTAAGAAATAAATAATCGATTTAAGTACCCGACAACAGACAAGAGAGCAATCTGGTCAACGTAATATGAAACATGCTTCTGCTTTTGACAAAGAAGACGTAAGTGTGAAAATCAAAGGCCGGTTGTCAGCAGCAGCATTTGCAGCGAACTTATCTAGAGCTATTAGCTTACGGCCAGTGTAGGAGAACACAAACCTCACTCCAGAAGAAGAAATCATAGCAAATATAGAAACAAAAAGAGAAAGTCTGAGAGTAAAAGCGTAGTTACACCCGAAATAACGGAACCTAGAATACAGTGGATTTATACAAGCGTACCCCGCCTCCGCTAACACAAACACACACAATGCGCGCGATCGAGCAAGGATATTAACCCCTGTCCTAGTCGAAATACACTAAAATGATCTTCCAATACTGTAGTTTTATTGCTCATTTTTCCAGAATTATGAATAAGCTTCATCATTATCAGTAGGTTTACACTCAGAGAATGGAAATACTTAGAAAATTGTAAAGTGCGGAACCAGTGATTCTTGTGGATTAATGAAAAGTGATTATTCTGTTAATTAGTGGGGTATTGTCATAAGATAAAATTATTATTTTGTGTGGACAAATTTAACTTGAATTACTGCATGAAAACACCTTGTTGATTTAAAATTGTTATTTGTAACTAATGAAACCTTGTACGTAATTAGTCATTGCTGTCTGTATTTTGTTTCCACTGTACACTACATAATCAGTGAGACCCTCGTATAATGTGGACAGGAATGAAATTACCTTTTTAAGAGCAAGCAATGCGTAAAGCTCTAAAAAAGTAATTATTTCTCTAAGATAATTAACGAAATATTTGCCGAGTTCTTACAACAAGACAGGCACCCATTTGGGGAGTACCTGGTACGTATTGAATTGTCACGAGTGTTCATCTTATTTGGAATCAGTAAAGAAGTCACTGAAGCAACGCAAAGGTTAAAAGACATCCGGTCCAGAAAGAATACCGTCAAACGTCTGACAGGGGGGAAAAGATATTCTGAAAAATTGCACCAATTACGCTAACTGATCTTGGACTAGATTCATGTCAGCACCGGGGAAGCGTTCCACAAAATCGAAGTCTTATTATCTATCTACTGTATAGAAGGAAGAACCTAAACAATAAACAATATAGATGCTAAGCGTATAGAGGTATTGTCATTACTAGCTATGCCAGTCGCTTTCATCTCAGTCTATTAAATTCTATAATAGAAAAAAAAAACAAAATAATATGTACTGAAGACTAGGCAGACTAATTTACCCTGAAAATATTGGTCGCAAAGAATACAAGTGGAAATTAAAACATATAGTCCGGAGTTTATTAATGAATTGTATTGTAGTTAAGCTATTTGTTTATTATTTAATCAACGCGTATAGAACAAGAAGTTTAAGCAAAATAATCAGATGTAATTTTGAGATGTAATATGTTTAATTATGTCATAATAGTATGTACTTGTTTCATAAATGAAAAGCCCCGTAAAGAAAGTATTAATTCGTATAACATGACTTAATACATTTAAAACTTGTTGGAGAGGTAATACGTTTCAAAAGTAATAAAATTATTGTAGGAAACCATAGACAAGTAAAAATATTATATAACAGGAACATTAGACATATATATTGTAACAAGGCGTGACCTATCGGTGGCTGTCTTGTTGTTTAATACCCAACGTTGGGTTGTCGCTTTGTAAGAAGACCCTATATATGACTGTAATCAAATCAAATCCCACTGTTTGGGCTAGCCACTTGGTCACCAGACCGCTGTATGTCGGTCGTTACAAAAGAATAAAAATAAAATGGAAATTTCAATAATAACAAAATTTCCAAACAATAAAATAATTTTGTTTATGTTTATAGAGGTATGTATACAAGATCAATCTGTTTTTTAAAAGATTCTTGTAAAATTTTAATAACAGGTAGGTATTTATTGACCGTCGAGCACTTCTTGAAGATTTGCACCAAGTCTGGAGTTAAATAGATTAACTCCAGGTAATAATCGATTGGTGACTTTCCTTACTGGTCGAATATCTTGTTCAAAATAGAGTATATTCTTTTCACTTAATACCTTCAGCCTTATAAATACCCTTAAATTACCCTGTGAAATAAGTACAGATACAAAATAATAGAAATATAAAGATTTATTGACAATTTTAAATAAATAATCGATATTTTATCGATGGAGAGCAATTATCGACTCTGTCTCAGGAATTATCGATTGTCATACAGAACAAAATTTTATGTTATATTATATTAAAGACAGGTTCTTTGAGCGATTAAGAATTAATAGTCAGAGAAGGGTGACGAGAAAGTATAACATTAACAGTTAACACATATAAATACCATAATTACTATTCAATAGTATTTAAATAATTCAGGTTATGATATTAGAATAAATGTTTTGTCGAACCAATGAAGACTGATGTGACGTCAGTAACTATGATGTAGTAGGCAGGTTTCGTTTTCAAGATGGCCGCTCCTTGGGTTGGTCTCGGCTATTGTATATGCGTCGAGTCAGAAAATTACTATAAAATTACCTTCATCAAGGTCTAAAATGTCCCCGCACTGGTGTAATAAGTCTGTTAATCTATTTAGTGTATTCTGGTGAAGTGTTCAGTGTAAACTTGCGTTAGTTAGGTTATTTTCTATTTTGTTCAACTATTACGGTTAAGTTTTCAAGTTGCGGTTAGGTTTGTAGAGTAAATCAGTTGTAATATAATGTTTTACCGTTTACTGTCACTCGTATAGTGAAGTTAGAGGTTTGTTTTCACTATTGTCGTGAATGTTTTTATAGTATTGGCTTCAAAAAGTGTTTAATTTGTCTAACTCTCGTTCACTGAGTTCAATGGCTAAAACGTTAGCTTCATGTTCGACTCGGTTTAAAGAACGTTTTTGTCACACACCTATTCAGCTTGATATTCAACAAAAGACTAATTAACTTGGTCATAAATCTTGCCCAGTTAATCCTTGAAAAAGTATTGTTAACATTTTTCGATTTCATACACATTAGAAAATATTACATTATATATGGAATTTTTCTATTTTATTCCTTACTTTTATGAATTATTAATCTTATTATTAGTTTAATCATCTTATTCCCTTTAAATTGATGTATTATAGTCCATATCTGTAGACATTTTGTAGAAATTAACAAATTTTGTTCACACTTTGGAAATATAGTCTCAAAATTGGATTTCCGTTTTTATACAAAATACCTTCCATTTTAAATATTATTAATACTATTATAATAAATTTTAATCAGTCATATTTCTCTTCCCTTCCTTAAATACATATAAATTACACCTTTGAACTGGTTTTTTGTGTTAATTTGTAGATTTGATATTGCTCTTTAAAATTAATTAATTTATATATTTTGACAATTTACAAAATGTTAAGGTATTTTTCCTTATTGTCATTTTAATTCATAGGATCATTCCTAGTAGTAGTTAATTATGTTATCTTATATAAATCTGGGTAGTTTACAGGATTTATTAGTGAATTATACTATTTTATATTGGTTCTCTGATTTCACCAAATGGCCTAGATTTTAGAATTTTATATTTCTTTCTTTCTCAATAAATTAAACTTGATTCCTCCTCTGACTTTACATAATTACAATTATATGAAAATAACATGATCTATAACTTATTGTTTTGTGTAGTAGTTAATTAACACTACAATTATTAAAATAATTAATTATGAACATTGTTTAGTAATCTGCACAATTTAACATATTGCAGATACAGCTTAAACATATCTCTTTTAACTATTTTTGAGCTAACATAGCATACCTTTTAGAACATTACTACTGGTATGTAGGTTATTATTTATTAAACATAATTGTTTTTTTAAAACACATAACATAAATCTTATTTTCTAATAAACCTTACAAATACATTTATTTAATACATTGATTTTAGGACTGTGAAAGAACAGTCTATTTGAACATGTTACACTTATTCATACTATATTAGTGTCAGTCCTTTTTGGTTTAAATCATTATTATTGTGATTCCCCACATCAGCAAACATTAATTCCCATACTCTATTTATTATCATCCTTTTTTACAAAGGTCTTTTAAATAAGGATTTACATAAAAATAATAAAATACTGGAAACCTTCCATTTTATTATTTTATTATGCTGTTTATTATTTAGATTTTAAAGTTGTGATATAGCATACTACTAAGTTATAGTATCACCAACTTTAAGTTTATTGCTTTTTTTTTTTAAAAAAACACTTAAACAAATTCACTTTCACTGTTGGTTCTGATATTCTGAGTCTTATTATCTCAGACCAGACCTTTAGTCATCATGGACCGTTAAGACTAGTTTATTTTCTTTATTACACAATAGCTTTAGCCGGTGCACTTCTTATAACGCTATACAACACTTTAGTTTTCTCAATAATTACATTTTTATAAGATTTTGGGGATGTTATACTTTCTTTGACATAGTTTTTGTGGGTTTGGGATTGATAGTAGTTTATATAATAATAGGTTTTACTACGGTGTTTCTTTCATACTATGTCTTCCTCTCCTCCTGTCTTCCTTCTTGTCCTTCTTCATATCTTCCTTCTGGTATTCATTCTTGTCCCTCTTCTAGTTTTCATTCTTGTCCCTCGTCTAGTCTTCACTCTTCTGTTCTTCTTTCCTCATTCTTGGGAACCAAGGTACTTGGTGTTATCACGACTGAGGTTTAGTTTGGAGTATTTTAATTTCTTCACTGAACTGATCTTATTCTTCTATACAGGTTTCAGGGTATTGTTTTCTTCCTGTTCACAAACTTTATTCTTCCCTCTTCTTGTTTTTAGGGTATTTTGGTATTCACCACTCTTTGAGTGAGTCTCTTTTTTCGGGATATTGTCTTATGTAACTGGTTTACTGCTCTGAGCTTCCTGGGTAACTTACTGGTATTATACTATGAGTTGATGAGTTGCTTCAATACTTTCTTTGGTTTCTTTTAACAGTGGTTTTGATATATTATGTAGTGAGGATTTTTATCTTATTGTGTTTCATTCCTCTGATTTATTTAAATGTCATTTAATATTATTACAACATTTGTTGATGTAATTAAATTTTATCATTTCATATGACTTAAAATGTAGTGGATTTTCTGTCACGCTACAATATATTAGGACTATTAGACATCTACTGATTGCTCGAAAGGACATCACAGAAGTTCCTAAAGAATAAACCCCTCCCTATTAGACAATTCTGAAACCAATCTAGAAGTACAGTATGTAGCTATGGGTAACACTAAGTAATTGAAACAGAGATCCTCTAGGGTTTCCAGAGTATGGTACTCAGGTCAGCTGTTAGTGCTTTGTAGTAGATACCAAAGCAGAAACAGAATGACCTCATGACAATAAAAGTGCTGGATAACGCATGGCAGAATATGCGTTACAATAAAATTAAAATGTTTCAAACCAACAGCCATACCAAAGATACTTTTTGATTTTATTTTATATTACGGTGCTCACTGAAGCATACGACAGATATTTTCTTTCAATAAAATAAGTTTCACTTAATGGTAAAAAATTCTTACAAAATAACACAAAGGTAATACAAACTCTGTATTCTAAAGTGAAATGAAAAAGTTGTTGATGTAACTATAAAACAATATGAAATGTTGTAGGTGCACGTAACTAAATTTGCAGATTCTATGTAAAAATACGTGTAATAGCACGAAAAACTGAATTTACTTTTGTAGTAGAACACAATTATGAACAAAAAAAAGTGTTTCTAGATCTCATTTTCACTACAAAAGCGCAGTTTTGTAACTGATCTCATTTTCTGTTTTGTAACTGAAATATAGCAGCAATTGTTCAAAAAGTAGTGCATCACAGAAAAACAACATTTATATAAAACACTTACTGTATAATTCTACATGAATAACGTATACATGGATTTGTAAAATACATCTTCTTAAATAGTAAATATACTATAGAATACTGGTGATTAAACTCATTTTTAATACTTATCAAAATATCATTAACCTGCAACTATTTACTGTACAAGTACACTTGCAATTCATTAAATGAAAACTAAATTTAAATTATTTTTCTTTCCTCTAACCTATGTTCCCTAATAGCCTTACGGCTTTTCACAAACACATAAAAATTTAATACGATTTTTATATAACTGCATCAAACAAAATAATTTATAAATTTAAAAATATAGTACTTGTTATTTCAATCAAATTAAATCATATTATATGTCAAATAAATTAAATTAAATTAAACAAAATTTATTACATACGAGTGACAGAAAGTTTTTTTTACTATACCTCAAAGATTCATTAGTACTTCTGCTATTCATTTTTTCTCTTCATAGGTCCATTCATTGTTTTGAAATTGAAATTTCATAATATATCACAATTTATAAACAATTTAGTAATCATGATCTTTATTTCTTCCTTCTTTCTTAGCGAATAGTCATTAATGGTTTCTTTCAAGTGCCTGAGGCATGATAACACACATTTTAATCTAAATCAGGAAACATTTTTGGTATACATAGGGCGATACATAAAAAAAAAGCAGCTTCCATTGCACCTTCGTCGGTATGCCAATTTAGGTTCGTTTAAGCCGCCCAGCTAAGAAACTTACTGAAGTGGAATTATTTTGTCAAGCGGGGTAAGGCGTGTTTACTAAATCATTTTCTCTTCGATAAACGTGGAAATACATCAAACATTTTCCCAAATTCCTATTAATATAGATATTCCTTTTCTGTTATATTGGTTTTGCCAACATTTGTATCGACTTCAGATTCAGTGAAGTAATTAAATGGGTTTTATGTTTGTATGTATATGTTACATTATCATAATTCAACGAGACATAATAGTACCTAAAAAATTTTAGATTTTGGTAGTACAGTTTTTTTAGATTTACATCGCTTTTTACTTTGTTCTAATGCTGTACACAAAATGATTTTCACTACTACACCTTAAACACTTTACTAACTATTGGATAGTATGTTTACTATGACTGTTTAAGACGTAAGAAAGATACATTTTACAATATACTCTAAATATTAGTATACGTTACTAACATAATATTTTTAACAATATAAAGTAAGTGGCCACCGGGTGTGCATAGTTGTTAGTAGATCGTTAACACAAATTTTTCATATGTTGAGGAATGTGTAAATCTGTAGGCCGTTGGGAAAAGGACGTAAAATTCTTTAACAGTTCATAATGTGTCGACTTTTAAGATGAAGATCAAAGAAGACTACTAAAGTTTTGTAAGAAAAATAAGAAAACATTTGTTGTAGAAGGGCAGGAACAGTGTGCGTATAATTGCATTGTGGAAGTCCAGAATATGTAATAAATGAAAGTGGATTGAAAGTCAAATATAACGCCCTGCTCCGTACTTTATATGTTAGATTACGTAGGCTTAACAATGGCGTTTAAATTGCGAACAAATATTTATACATAACATTTAAACATAATATCCAGTTTATTAGCTAATAAATGTATTTAGTAAATTATAAGGATTATTAATTTAAGTCAATGTGTGAAGAACAATTTCCTACATTAAAAAATACCCATTTAATTGTTTTCATTCTGTATAGTGTATTTTTATTAACCTAATTATGTTTGTATAAAGGATATGTAAACAAATAAATGAAGAAATTAGGAAATATAGAAAAGAAGGAGGCTAATTCAAAAGAAAAGGAAATAAAATATTTGAAACAATGATTTAACATCCACTCATCTTCATTGATTTTCCAGCGCCTAATTATTATATTAAAACCAACGTTCTTTGGCTACTTAAACGTTTCAGTTTAACAAATATATTCAGGATATAGGTAACTATAAAAGGTTTTAATGTATATTTGAAGTATATTTTTAGGTATATTTAGGTTTTAAAAGTTAGGTAACTTTTTATAGTAACTTAAGTGTCCACAGCATAGGTGCAAATATTAAAATTTTTAATATTAATTGAAATTTATATTTGTAAACGAGAAACGAACAGAAAATTAGGAATACATAATTGACATAAAATTCTTAAGTTTGTGAAGAAAAACCTCTAAAGTTTTGAGCATCAAAATTAGAGAGCTTGTATCTATTTCTGTCAGCAAGTAGTTTTTTTGCAATAGGTATATACAGGCAGGATGTACGAGGGTGAGCAGTTACAGAAAAACTTTTGCAATGCAATTTGGGTTTTAATTAAAACTGTTCTTTTTAATATTATGAAATAACAAAGAGATAACACAGAGGAAGAGCGTCCTATATATAAGGCCTTTATTCGTCGTGTTTTGCTGTGGCTTCCGCTCAAAATTTCATTCTCTCCACCATCCTGTACATTCTTTCCGGGTTATTCAGCAGTCTGATTCAGACGACTTAATTCAATCAGTGATAATTGCCACGTCATTATGTGACCACGGACAATTGAACACCTCTCCTTTTTGTGTAACTCACCCCTGCACACTTTAACTAAAAACTGCTTTTCCTCAAGGGGCTGAAATGAGATTTCTCAGGCACGTGGCAGGGTATACTCTCCATGATCATAGAAGAAACACAGATAAACTGCAGGTGCTGAATATTATGAGTATAATCGACAGGATCGCCCAGCATCGGCTGAATTGATGGAAACATCTTTGCCGAATGGATGACTGTCGCATCCCCCAAACAACTGTGGAACTATAAGCCGAGGGGACGGAGAGGTGTGGGACCTCCGAGGAAGCGCTGGAGTGACCAGCTCTAATCTTTGCCTAATTAAGACCGGAACAAACTATCCTTGGTTTAATCCGTGAAAATGATGATGATGATGATGATGAACTGCTTTTTCTCTACCAGTAGTATGGCGTGGTTTGGACCACGGATAAAGGCTGATGGAAATCTCGGTCTATGTTGAAGGGAATTAGAGATGTTTATGATGATGATGACGACAACAACGACGACGATTATGTTGACGATTATGATATTTGCTAGATATTTTACTCTTGTTAGGCTGTCAATTTATTAACGAGTGTCCTGCTGAAACTTCATGAGAAAGTAACTGTTAAAACGATTATTTACGGATGGTGAGCATAGAGGTTTACGATGTATTCTCATGAATCAGTAAAGTGAAATACATTTTTTTAGACAAATCCCATGTTTCCAGCCTAACACAACAAAAGTGTGCTATATCACGTTTTCTACACGAATTTAACGTACACAACTCCAAGGTACTCACTCTGTCAACGTTAAAATTAATTCATATAGTCAGTCGCGTTTACCTACGTATAACACAGTTCACTGGAGTTGAGTAGAGAAACAGAAAGCAGAGGAATGTTTGTAATAAAAACTAATTTGTTACTTTAGAATGTGTCTCGTTTATACATGTAGGCAACTTTAAATGTTAAAGCAGAAGAATTAACTGGAGACAAGAGTACGTAAAAATCTGAGTAAAAACGGAAAGCAGAATAATGTTTGTAGTTAAACAAACATTACATTTTTACCTCTACAGTGTGAACCGTTTATACTCGTGAGCCACTTTAAAGAGTTAAACCAGAATTTTTTAAATTTACTTATTCAATAAAACTCACCAGTGTTACGCCTTTGCAGTTAAACTACAGCAAAATATATTTATACCTTTTTGTGTTTGTATTAGCTACATATCGCGTCCGTATATATTTTTGTGCAACATTTTGCAAAGTAACCATTGCTATTTTGCGTACAATGTGTCCCAACCATTGCTTAAAATTAGCATATAAAGTAAAATATAATAGAACGTGTTCTATACAGAAGGTTTTATAATAATATTGGTTATATCTACAGTGTCCACAGTGCTGGGTATTTGTGTTTATCCGTTGTTTGTCTTTGGAAGTCGGTTAAGTAATTTCTTTTATCCTGTTTTTACCATACATCAAAATGTAAAAATGTAATATTTTCTCTTAGGCTACAACTAACCAATAGATGCACAAAACATAAGATATTAGAGGTGTCATCTAAGACAATATTATAGCTAATTGTAGCCTATATACATATTTGTGTGTGTGTGAGTAACATATTTAAATAATATATTATTATTCTACAGACTTCACTGATACTTAGGGAATTCCCTATAATTATTAGTTGTCTAAATCAATGTATTTTGTACACGTTGGGCAAGCTTATGATATTTTTTAATGTCGCATTATAATTCACAAAGTTAAATTGAAAACTGAGTTTGCAAACAAATATGAAGCTTTACATTACTGTGTGATTCGTTTCAAATTGCCTTATACAAAGTCACAACCCCTTCTATTGATTAAGATTCAAGGGAGGGGGTTGAATTTGACAATATTTTAAAAATTTTCCTAGTCGAATTAAAATCTGTCATAACCAGAACTCGTGATAGCTATACGGCGGAGTGTACTAAAAGTTAACGTAATACTTCAGAACTTATTAATTATATGTATAGATAATAAAATTTCTTTTCTTGATCAGTTCGGTGATAACAGTTAGAAAAAAAGTGTTATTCTAAATTTGAAAATTAAGACATGTATGACTGTATGTATTGAACTGTGAATATAATTTTGTTTCCTAATACTCAGTATCACAGTTAATGTATATGCCTTCAAAATTCAAACCTTAACCCAGGTGTCTTTTAAATCACAAAGGAAATAGCGGCTGTGAGTATCTCTTTATGTAATATAAACGTATAATATTTTGAAATCATTTATTTCTTTAAAATGTTGCCTATTTATTTCTACAAACTCTATTCTATTACAAAACCTGAGTATTTGAAATCAATGTAAAGTAAAAAAAAAGAGAATCTAAAAGTAAAACCAGAAACAAACAAAAAATAATTGAAAAGGAATTGCTTTATTATGTGGAAAAATCCTAATTGTCTGATTTTATGTAAATAATACATATATGAATTTCACCCGCAACGAACGATTACATATATGAATACATATATGAATTTCACCCGCAAAAAACATGTAGTAAGGAACATGAGTGACTGGTTGACAGGCAATCTTGTCAACCGTTATGTAAGGGACGACAGAATGGATGTGTTGAACGAGTGTAATTGACTCCACACGAGATATCACGCGAAATGTAGTAATTCTATTGGTAGAGTTGATCTGATGTTAAAAATAATGTCTTGGCTTACGACATATGTTTGGCGTAGTTCTATTGCGATATTAAAATTAAACGGCAATTACGCCATATATTTTGTGTCTCTTTATAAGACATTTGTGATGATATTTTAAATCATTTTAAAAATGTTAATCTACTAATTACTACTTCGAGTAAAGTTTTTTAAAAACTAGAAGAAAAATAAAATATTGTGACGTGATGATTCCCTCAAAATAAATATTAAACTTACATATTGTAAAGTGACGGTTCTACCAAAATAAAAATTAAACTTATATAGGTTAAAGAGTAGAAAAATTCCAAAGCGCATAACCCAACCTAATTATTAAAATCAACTGAAGTACAAAACAATAGAAGTACTTAGACTATGTTTAAATTTATATGTTGTAAAATGTTTGCTTTAGTTTATAAAAAGGATATACCATAGCCAAGTAATGTATATAGAAGAGTAAAGTATAAAGTCACAGCATTGTAATACCTATTTCTGTTAAATGCTGTAGATCATAATGCCTTAAACATAGGTAAGACTCATGTCACATTAGGCATAAATGATTAATGTTATATTGTAAGGTGTAATGAAAACTATATCAAAATACTCTAGCTAACATCTCTGACATAAAATTGAGTAATTATTAATAAGGAATCCTGAACTAAATCTCCTATTATAGAACTTGTCAGGATGACAACTAATATGTATAAAGAATTACCTACATAGTTGGTTGAATTATGTTATATAATTGCTATTATTATTATTAAACATCATGAACAAACTGTTACAAAGAAATATTTCATGATGATTTCTATGTTAATTGAAGAAAACTATGTAGTTAAATGTTACAGTATCTAACTTCTATTGTTATTATTAAACATTATGGACAAACTGTTACAAAGAAACACACCGTGATGATTACTATGTTAAGTGAAGAAAACTGTAGTTAAATGTTACAGTATCTAACTTCTATTATTGTTATTAAACATTATGGACAAACTGTTACAAAGAAACACACCATGATGATTACTATGTTAAGTGAAGAAAACTGTAGTTAAATGTTACAGTATCTAACTTCTATTATTATTATTAAAACATTATGGACAAACTGTTACAAAGAAACACTTCGTGTTTATTACTATGTTAAGTGAAGAAAACTGTGTAGTTAAATGTTACAGTAACTAATTTCTATTATTATTATTAAACATCATAGACAAGCTGTTACAAAGAAATATTTCATTTTATTTTAATTATACACTATTTTTTATTTTGAACTATCACTGAACCACTTAACACTAACACTTTTGTAATCATTAATTGTAAGATATTTTTGTGTACACTATGAATTAAGAAGTGAATTTGTGGTTAACCTAAAAAGACACTGAACACTATTATTTTACACCACTGAAAACTGTTAGTGGATTAATTATAAGTAATTATTTAATTTATGTAATAGATCAAAAATTTGTGATGTTTTGTACTTCATTAAGGACATTTTTCGAGTAAATTATTGTAGTCACAAGAACCCATATATTTGTTTACATAAAGTTGAATGAATATACAATATAACCTATTTCCCTGAAAATTGTTGATATTGCCAAGGTCTGAGCTAGTAATTGTACATATAGGGTAATTCACTAACAACATTTAAAGAATATTTATTTATTCTATAATAAAAGAATATTGAAGTAAACGAATTCATAGTTGTTTCTAATTATTTGGAATTATTAATAAAAGATTAAAAAGACGTGTGCTCGGGTCGACAGAATTCGAAGTGAAGTCTGGTGGCGACTTTGGGAACTAAGGTGAGCATCGATATAATAAATTAGATTTTAAATTATTATTAATTCCAATTAATTTTGAAAGTAATTCTACATTTGGAAAGGCAGTACTTACTTAATTATTTTTATATTGGAAATAAAATAAAATCATTAAAAAAAATTGTTTTAAGAAACATAACTAGATTAAAACCTCATAAAAGTAGCGCACAACGTTAGGCGTTAAAGAAGAAATGATTTATACAACAGAAGATTAAATTGAAATTTATTTTATTTGGTAATACAAATTGGGTGCTTCTAACGTTCTAACGTAAGGCATAAAGCACATTGACATTTATTTAATTTTACATTTTGGCACTAACAACTTGGGGCTCTACAAAATACAACTGACATTTGAAAAATAATTATTTTTTTGATTGTACAATATAAATGGATGTACGAGCAGACTTATGCTTAGGCACGTTTTAGATATGTGCTTCACATAATATTTGAGCAAAATAATGCGTACATATATATATATATAAATTTTGTATAATTGTTAATTTTGTATAAATTGTGTAAATTTTGTATAATTTGTATAAGTTACGGGTAAATGGGCAGGTCTGAGATTGCAGAAATATTTCATTGTTAGATTAGGGTAGCAATTAACCTGTTCCAACACGCAGTTAACACCTGCTCAATTGTATGTGTGTTACACGTGTATCTTGTGTGTGTGAGTGAAGCAAGCATAGACAGGAAACTCAGCAACCCGCCCCAAGTAATTAATAAAATAATTGTTTTAATTCACTGTGAGAAAACTAATTAATGTATGATCAAACCAAAGGCACCAAAGTGTGGGTAAAAATTATAGTTATCCCCAGTGAAAAGATGACGTTAATAGAACACGTTATGCGAAGACAGTACAAAATAAACGTGCTAAAAAAATACGCAAATTACCCTAAGACGCTCAAATTAATATAGTGAGTGATTAATCGAAGTAGCTACGATTTGTGCTATCTCGATTCTGTGCAAAACAGTGCAATTTGCTAATAATTGCAAATAGATGAAAAGGTTCGGTAGTGGGGGCTGTCACGAGATACGCAGGTATCGACAGGACGATTTTGGAGCCGACCAGCGCGGAATCTCGAGAGGGTATAAATTAAGGGTTCGACCAAAAACTCTTCTCTTCATTTCAAGACTCAGTTGCAGCCGGACATCCTGTCCGTCGGCAAAACAGTTTATTTTTATTATCACATTACAAGTCGTAATAACAAACGAAATGACGTTTACTAAAGTCACGGCAAGATTACGGGAAAAGTAAATACAGCAATAGTTAGTCTATCAAGAGTATATCCAGGAAATATGCTGTGGATCGACGCTGGACTCTAGACGTATCCAGGACCACGCCAGGACAAGAGGAATGGAAAATTAACTCTAGACAACGCTGAACCCCGGACAACAGTCGTAAGATCATCAGAAATCGTGGTGACATGCTTAATGCAATTTAAATGATTTATAAAAACAAAAGAGCTCATAAAGACGATTTCAAAAGACAGTAAATTGAAACAAAGAAAGTTTATATTTAGTAATAATATGTTAAAATGTAAATAAATGTTCAGTCGTAAGAATGAGCGATCGCATATACATAAAAGCAGTAATAAATGAAAGAGAATTTAAAGTAAAGAGAGTAGAGTTTATTATCAAAATAAATAGTAAAGTAATTAGATATTTGAAGTATGGAAAGATTAATTTAAAGTTGAATATTAAAACAAAAGCCAGTCTACAAGAAATTAATATAAAGTTAAATTGAAATCAAAACATTGGTATAGACTGAGCTAGTAGAGGTCAGATCTGAGATAAGACAATTTATTTCAATATAAGAATATTTTAATTTCATAATAAATTAAATAAAATTATTTAACATGTTTAGATATAAGATTAACATGTTTAGATATAAGAATTTTTTTAAATATGTGTAATATTGCATATCGTAAGATATAAACATTAAATAATGAGCAATATCGTGACCGACAAATTAATGATGTTTATGAATAATTTTAATAATTAAAAAATAATAAATATGAGTTTTCAATACTGATAATAAAAATACTCTTATTATATTTACGCCTGAACCCCAAATACACGTACATGTTGTTAGTAATGTTATATAAAGTGTATGAGTTCAATTAATGTACCAATTAAATTGCACAGAATATATAACTTGTTACATTTTCTGTCGCCCTTGACGTGTGGCATGACACGCTTACATTTAATAACATTGTATCGTTGTATAGAATGGCGCTCCAAGATCGTGGAGCTCCACAAATTTAAATTATATAATAAATGTGTTGTAATATATATATATATATATATATATCAAAATCTAAAGTTTATTATTTGTTTTCTAAGTTACAAAAAATTATGATATAATAAAAAGTTTTGGAAAAAAAATTGTATTTTTATTTATTTATTAATTTATTAATTATTTAATTATTTCTGATGTATTCATGTAATTTTTATTCCTTTTAATTATTAATTTAATCAATTTATTCGCTCAGAATGATCAGAATTGTTTTTCAGCGTTAATAAGATTATCTCCTCTAATAATCGATTAGCGGTCCTTCGTTATTCTAAGTGTGTATTCTAAGTGTTTAACGTGGTTATTTCTGCTTTTCTTGTAGTCCAGTATCAAATATTATTTAATATTCTTCTATTTATATAATTACAAATAAATAGAACCCAAAATTATAAAATTCAATGATTTTATTAACATAATAATAAATGATCGATTTTGAATCGATTAGTCAATCGACAAATTACAGTCTCGTTTCTCAGGGCGTGTAAATTCCATATATAAAATATTAATATTAATTTGTGGATTCTTTGAACTGTTATTATAATAGTCAGAGAAAAATGGCAAAGCTGAAAAGTATAATGCGTACAATAAAAACTGCTTAAATATCTAAAAATACAAAATATTATTGAATAGACAATGTTAGTAAGGTAAATTTCTCGAACCCAAACTGGTGATGCTGTTCTGCCGACACCGCACAGCCTTATGGGAATGGTCCAAAATTGCCGCCTCCATGATGAATGTAAACGCAGAATTTCATTGCAGAAATTTTCTTCCAAATAAATGTTGGTTATTTGTGTATTTCTCTTCCAAGTAGTAGTGCTTAATAATTCTTCATCACTGTGTAATTATTCGGGAGTTGTGGTCAGTTGTCCGGCACGGCAATCAGTGTTCAATGTGTTCTTGTTTCAATGGATGTGAAACGTTACAATGTCCAATTCTGTGTCGATATTATTTTGAATTCACGTTCATATCGTTCTATTATCTGAATGACTACTTCAAATCTTCACAATTAGATTAATTTGGTTGATTCCAGGTTAAATCACTGTAGATTAATCATATTTTTCAATTTCTCTGGGTTATTTTTTATAGGTTTGGTTATATCCGAAAATTATCTTCTCTCTTTATTAATGAATTTATTTGTCTGATCTCATTTCGAAGTGTCCATCTCAGCGTATAACGATCAACTAAACTCGCTTTTCTCTGCAAACAATAGATCCTAGCCGATTTAATATTAAATCTACATAGTTTCAACCAGATGGCATTTCCGCCTAAATAATTGACTTTTACATTATATGATTAATTACATTTTTACTATTGCTTAATTTTATTAAATACTAATTACATAATTACCTTCCTTAGTTAATTCTGCGATATTTAATACCAAACATGATATACTTTACAATATTTTCTAACTCAAAAAATCACATTTACTGTATATTTGAATGTAAGCCTCAACTGTACTTCCTGTCATCTCAAATGGTTTTCAATTTCTATTGTGTTCTAGTTATCATTGAACAAGATCATTGCTTGAATTAAAATGGTTATTTTTCTTTAATTCTTTGTAATTTTATGATTTGGTTAACTAATTTACATATTATCTTTAATTTAGGCTTTCCTCTTAGATTCCAGTGTTATTACACTTGCATTTTTTCTAATAATATCTCATACATTTCTTCAATACTTTTACAAAGTATTGTTACAATTATAATTCACAGTAATTGATTTACATTATATACTTTTCATCAATTTAATTAATTTCCTTTACTTATTTACTAATTACAAGGTTTGTAAGATTTACTATTTGGCCTAGATTTTATGTTAGTTCATTTACAATGTTTATTATTAATCCAGCTTGCTAATACTCTTTCTGACATATTATTCTCATAAAATCTTAACTAAATTACCCTCATCTAATTACAGTAAAGTTTATTATTAATTAACATCATTAAACATAATAAATATTTTATAACAACAACAAAAATTATATCCATTCTCAAACATTTAAGCATTGAGTTCAATGAACTACTAATGTAAACAAAACACATCTGTTTTTTCATCATTTAAATTATTCCTTAAAATTAATTTTCATGCAGTCCTTGCTGTTTTTGTTTTATTATAAGGATTTAACCTTGACCACTCCACTATTTATTGTATACTCTTATATTATTTTTTGTCATTTTGTCTGGTATTGTATTATAAAGAATTTCACTTATATGAGATCATCAGGATTCACTTTTCATTTTAAAGTTATATTGCATTGGTACATTTTTACATTTATATCTAGAACATTTATTTAAACATATTTTACATTTATTCATATTTTATTGCATTGTACTTTTCCTATTTATTTTCATAATTTTTTAATGTTATTACTTGTGGTTGTTTTTCTAACAGTTGTTCATTTATTTTGGATGTTTGTCTATACTGGGCATTTCCTGACCTGCTCCTATACTACCTGGGTCTAATTACTTTATACATTGGCCTATCATTATTCTTCTATAATTTCTTACATATATTGCATGGTTGATGTTAATTATTTTATCTCTCCTAACTATTATTTCACTACTTTGTGGTCCTTGACTAATTTTTATAGTGGTTTTCATTGATGTCATTTAATTTTTGTTTTATATATGATCATTTTTTTAAATTAAAATTATGTGGATAATCTGTCATGCTACAATATATATATATATATATATATATATATATATATATATATATATTGCAACGATACAGATTATAACTGCATAGACAGGTTACTTGAAATTACTAGAACAGAGTCTATATCCGGAGGTAGGAAAATTTTATTAATTAACACATTAAAATTTACATTTTGTCGTATTGCTTAATAATATAAAATTGTTTATTAATGAATTGTCTTTCAATAAATGAGTCTATTGGTTTGCTTTACTTATAAGTTACTTGTGCGTAAATTTCCATATGTTTACGTAGACGCCAGGCGCTCCGCTCTCGCTGCTCCGCTCCGCTGCGTGTCGTTCGAAACCTCCACACTGAATATCCACGACTCGGCACACACCCACTGCGATATGGGACTATTGTTGCTTATAACTTTAATAATCTTAATCTCAGGGATCAAACTGGGTATAAATATGTCGCGTGTATGTGGCTTACACAATTCATGTTTTTTCAAGTGTTCTCGCGTTAGTTCAGAATACCACGATAGATATTCTGCCCCTAGACCGGAAATCTTCCATTCTTCGTGAAAAAGCACTAAAATAAGAAAATTTAGTTAAATAATTTAAATTTACTTGAGTTCTGTTGTGGCTACGATTACGATAAACTCATACCGTTTACAAAACTACTAAGTCTTATAGAAATCGACTTGTCCTGACAAGAACATTTCGCGACAGTGAGTACGTCCTTCTATGACAAGAGTTCGGAGCAAACTGAACTGTAACAGACCGTCTCAAATAATTATTAGAGCTTCTGATTGGTGAAAAATTTAGCAAAGTCAAAGATATTCTAAGTGATAGACAGACTTCAAGTTAAAACTCTGTCCGATTCTGCAAAGACCTGTGTAGATTTAACCTACGAATTTTATTACTTTCTAGGAGATAACAAAATAAAAGAAAAACTGATTTCAATAAAAAAAACATATCAAAATTATAGTTTTGGAGAACTGAGTATACGGAAAATGTAGCTTGCAACCATGAGCACACCCTGTCTAAGTTTCAAAAGTAAATGTCAATTATCAACGAAGTTCTTAAGTAAAATGTGAATCACACGCGTACTCGCGCACTTACACACAGATATTTCACTTGATATATAAGAGTAGAAAATTATGCAGATTTTGATATACGTACGTTTTTAAACCTACCTTGATTCAAACTTAAGACTACTTTACAAAGAAAAGAACGAAATCAATTTATAACATGTCTATGGCCGTCAGAGAATGTGTTACAGCATTAGTATCCCCCTATTATATGAAACTTACATTCTGTTCTGTTGCAATATATATACTGCTTAGTAATAACACAGAATACATTTTGAAACTAACTCCTGCACTTTTTTTACGTTTCTTTTGCTTTGATGTTATGAATTTGTTGCCTCTCAGTTCCGAAATTATCCGTTTAATTCCCTTTCCCAGAGTTACATTGCTGTAGGTTTGCTACGCAATGCTCATACACATCTCCTTCTTTTATACAGTTGTAATAAAAGTAATGGTTGTAGACTTTATCTTTCTGGCTATGTATGTATGGGATATACAGATGCAGAGATGTACAAACACGCGTGAGAAATTCAACAAATATAAATTTTTTTGTATGCAAAGTAGATTTGTTCCCGCACATTAACATATGCGTCGAAGCACGTCTGTGCTTTACATATAACATTAATATTAACAGTATTTAATAGGCTGTTCTTAGAGATGGTACGCATCTTCGGGGAATGATTATACTCATTAAACTAAATGCAAAATATTCAATAAATAGGCTATATGCTGTAAATTTTTCGTTTTCCGCCTGTCTGTCGATATGTATTTTTACCGGTGGTTAATTGAAATTTTATTAAGACCCAAAGCCGGATACAGGCAAGTGAAATGAGAAATTTACGATCAGTACTAGTAGTATCACGGAGGGACTGGCTAAGAAATGATGGTGTAAGGTACATCCTTGGGATATACAACCTAAACGAACGGATAAAGCAATACAAACACGATTGGACAGACCATGTTAAAAGAATACACAAGAATAGGATACCAAAATTAATTTTGGCTTGGAATGGAAGGTGGAATATTGGAAGACCAAAGAAGAGATGGTCAGACCAAGGAATGCGCAACGGATCGTAAGGTCCACAGCCTCAAGAAGAAGAAGAAAAATATTCTTAATTTTACAAAACTCGGTTCTTATAACAAAAAATTCGTAATACGTAAAGATTATTCTTTACGTATTACACTTTTTAGTTCTACTGTGTAATTTGTATTTCAAAAAACGGAGTTTTACAGTTATTCCCTAAAGAAAAACTTGGACATATTTCGTTAAACAATGTTATATTTTTCTGCATTATTAAAAATTTAAATTAACCAATTTATTGTTTCCAGTTTCTAACATCAAATGAAATTTCTCAAATAAATTTTTTCAAAATTTTGATCATGATATACATATTTATGCTCTACGAGTAATTATGAGTACGCACCCACTTGAGACATAAGTTGTCAAGTGCCCTATAAACTGTGTTATTAGATTTTAAAAATTGTTAAAACATGGTAAACAATACATGATAAATCACCTCATGTTACTTTAAGCAACTACTAATGTGACTAACATGATAATACAATAAAAATGAAAATACGTGTTTCTTATGCGAAAATAGGACAAATATTTTATTATAATAAAATGTTAACTGTTATTTTTCAGCTGAATTCCATAAGCAAGTGTGCCTTGCTTACAAATTAAAGTCTACTTTCTTACATGATAAGAACAGCTTTGTTAGAAGTAGGTGAAATTTACTTACTAGGGTAGCCCAAAAATTTTTTTTCGACTCGCTATAGCGCGAAGAACTTGCCCTAGCACAGATAAGTAAAATAAAAAATCGGCTAATATCTTCCGGTCGCGCATTGCCCCCAAAAATTATATTTCTATGTACGTCAAATACTACAGCTTTAGTAAGTAAATAATAGCACAGGGAAGATAAATACTGTAAAATGAAAAAGATAGATATTTCAACTTTTATTGGTCGCGGATTGCACCTGAAAAACACACTTTTAACAATAAAATTTAAATTTAAAATTTTGACAAAATAATTAATGATAAATGTTACAAGCTATGGCATTATGTCAACAGTCTTTTACTCATTATTTTTGGTACTTGCAATTTTAAACTCCGACTTGTGCAATAAACGTGACACGATGTATCGTGAAAAAGCGCAGTTCTGATGAACCCATCTCTGGACTTGGCACCAACGACGTTTTCAGACGCTTCTGTCCCCAGCTTCACACACCGCTCGTAACATTTGCAATTTTAATGTTAAAAATGTGTTTTCAGGTTGAAATATCTATCCTTTTTTAATTTATTTATCTTCCTTGTACTATTCTTTACTTATTTAAGGCTGTAGCGTTTGGCTTACCTAGAAAAATTTTCGTTTACTAATTACGAAAATTAGTTTAAATTAATCAGTTTTTATGATTTTGGGGGGTAATGAGCGACCGGAAAATATTAACCGACTTTTCAATTATATATACTTTTTTTTACTTATTTGTCCTAAGGGCAAGTTTTTCGCGGTATTGCAAGTAAAAAAAAATAAAAATTTTTTCTGCCTACCCTATTACTTACCTACTGACTTTTGTACAATATAAAATTCAACATTTTATTAGCCGCCGTTTAAATTTATTAAAATCATATTTAAATTTTGTTTTGTACTTACAGAAAATGTTACAATCATTGTATAATAACAAATTTTAACTTTAAATCTCAATTTGTTTGGTAACAATTATTAGTTTCTTTAAAAAACACATACAATATACACACGAAAAACAAAGCATTTTTTGGCATCAAGCAATTTTCGTTGTGTTCATGAGGAGAATAGTGTCTCAAAGTTTGGCACCATTTTTTTACACTCTGTACATTCCATCAAATGCAGAATTATAAATGAAAATAGATATAATAGTTAATATAATAATATTTGACAACAAATATTTCAAGTACCGTTAAATAATATATCCAGCCTACCTCTGTAGGCCGTAAAAAAGGACCTGTGTCGTTCCTGTCTTTATTAATCTTTTCCTACTTTAATAATTTTGCACTGACCATTCAAGTACCGCTTAAAGCAAAAGTGTTTAACTTATTTGCTTGTATTTATTGCTTAACTCAAAGTAGGATTTTTTTAAACATCTGCAGTTGATTATTTCATTTCTGATATACACACTTAAACTTGAGATGCTCTCTGATTTTATTGGGGCAACTTACGAAATCCAGATTTTGACTCGTTTACTACTGCAAGACTATTTTATTGCATATGCTCATTAATTATTTCTACTTCACAATTTTCTTTTGAAATCTTGGTTTTCTGCTTTATCTTTACTTTTCTTTATACCTATATTTTCATTATATGTGAGTCGAGACTTTAGCTTGATAACGATCTTCATATTTTCGAAAAGCAAGTTACACGTTACATGACATTATTTTAATTGCTTGTAATATTTATGGGAAACTGTGCTTAATAGAATAGCTCTTCAAAGAAAATAGATAATGAATAAAGTGTATAATTCTGGAAAAGAGAAGTGAAACTTTACCAAGTACATTTAAAGTAGACTGAATGTAAAATTAAAATACTAAAAAAAAAACATATTCACAGTACGTCTGCAGGTTTGCAAGTGTAATACGTACATATTAAAATAAATTTAACATATTAGGTATACTCAGTTTTTGTGAAATTTTCTTGGTTCACAGTTATCAGACACGTATACACATATGCAGTAAGTCAATCTAGTTCAGACTCGTATATTTGAATTAAAACTACTTTAAACGTTTTGGACTGCTCTAATTTACTAATGCAGGTTATAGAATGTAAATAAATATGGAACTATTTAAATTAACTTTCATATATTTTTATAGTTTCCGTACTTTACAGTATACTTAAATACAGTATTTAACAGTTGTGTTAAATAGAAATGTAACTAAACAACAATAGGTAGCTACACGAACCTATCAGCCAGTGGTATTGTCATACCAGCTGATTACTGTTTACTGAGTACATGCCGCAGATGTATCCAACAGAACACAGTAGGTACATGGTGCACTCGGTTTCACGTGCAGTAATTGTCAATCGATTGCTCTGTGCGCATTTGTGTGCAAGCAGTGTCAAGGCCAAAGCGTTAAGTCTATTTTACAAGTACGGTACAGTGTTACTGTACTGACAATATTGATTTACATGGACTGTTTTCTTTTGTAATGAAACATTACGCAAAGACACACCTGCCAATGTAGTGTGTCTTTGGTCTTTCATATTACTGTAGTCAGTTGCAAAGGGTGTAGAATTAATTCATAAAACTTGGAAAAATTTCATTGTAAAGTCGTAAAATATACATAGCACACAGAGTCGTAATATACACAGAATCAACAAGAAATAATCTGCCACACGGTATAACCTGAACACAGAAATGAGCCTACAAGTTAAATTCCAATCTGCTCTCAATATTGTATCACCTGTGTTTAAAATTAAAGAACGAAATATTCAAAATAAAATATTTTAAGGTGGTTACAAATGTAATTTTTTTAAATTAATTTGTAATTTCTATGAGTTAATTTTTCCTACAACTTCAGGTTTACAAATCATAATAACATGGTAATGTAATTTAATCTTTAAAGTATCATTTCAATAACCGCCAGGTTGCAAAATGTTCAAGCTCTCCATTTCTGGTTAAATTAAGGCGCCCAATTTCTGGGCTCAAAGCATTGTTTATTTGCGATGGAATACATACAAAATTGAGCGTTAAAGGTAACAGTTATTTTTATATTGTAATTTGATTTGAATATGAGTATTAAACGAAACGTGTTTTGGGGTTTCTGAATGTAACGGTGGAACCTACTGAATTCATTATTAATTAATAGTATAACCACCTTACGGAGGAATATATTCAATAATCTTACCTAGTCGTACGTCCTATTCCTATTATTTGACTGTTACCTCAAAATTTGCGGTTCATAAGATATAATTTTTAAAATGTTTTGTTTCATTTTTGTCATAGATGATGGTTGTGTGATGCTGGATGATGGTTGAAACTATCATTTATCTCTAAGTAAATTTCTAGAAAAGTATTCAGTTACGCTTAGAGACCTAGAAATTTTATTTTGACGTTTGGGGAATACGTTGACGTATACAATAAGCCTAAACTTTAATTAGCTAATTTAGAACTTCTTTGAGGTACAGAATTACGATTAAGCACATTAAAAGTTATGTTTCCGGCATCCGTTGCAAGCGAAGTATCCTTTCCAATCTTTATCGGGATACGGTTATTGTACACCGAGACTAACTACGTAAATGTCTATAGTTTAATTCGGAATTTTCCAGTAATCGGAAAAGTGCTTTTGCTCATGTAAAATATAGTCAAGCCTACATGACAGTATAATAGGCACATTAATTTCGGTTACTGTAATTGGACTTACAGCAAATTTGTCAATGTCTACAGCAAAATTTTCAACGGCACATACGGTTGGTTTTGAATGCCATACTGCAGGAATGGTTACTGACTTCATTGTATGTACACGGTCGAGAGAACATTAAAACGCCCACGAGACTGTTTACAAGCCACCGACACATGACAACAGAAATATAGTCTATCAAAGCAACTGGCGCTACGTACTAAACCTCGATTGTGGATAAACTTCGAAATAGAATACTCTAATTACCTAGACACAACAGCAACGTAACGACATATATGATGATGCCTGTCTATTACATTTATTTTTACATTGCAACTATGAGATATAGCAAACAAATAAAAACACCGTTTAGGTTTTATATAAATATTTATGTAACAGATTATTATTCTATTTGTTGTATACCTTTACTTTTGTGTGACCACTGACCCAGTAAATTTTATTAGGTTTTTACAACGTATAAATTAAAAATATACAAATGATAATAATATTTACTATCTTTATATATAAAAATTCAGCCTGCGTATGTTTGTGCTCGCAAAACTCGAAAAGTAGCCGGTCGATTGACTTGAAATTTTGACACAACGTTGCATTCGAATACGCGCGTGTTTTTATAGGAAAATGAAATTTTGACACAACGTTGCATTCGAATACGCGCGTGTTTTCGAAAATCGAATTCATTTCTTTCGTTTCTTTCCAGTTGATCGTCGTCTGTGTTTTCGCGGGCCATAGTACGCGTTTTACGAGTTGAAGAAGAACAGAAAAGTTGTTGTTTTCGTTCACATTGATGTGCATAATCAATCGTTGGAAGTGATTTGATTATCTGTTTTCGAAAAAATTAACGAAATGTGAGTTAATTTGATATCGAATGTTGTATTCAATTCAATTCATTTGTTTTGTTTTGGAAATGATTTAATTATCTGTTTTCGAAAATCAGAATGTGAGTTACTTTGATTTTGATTGTTGCATTCAATTCAATTCATTTCTTTCGTTTTTTTCCAGTTGATCGTCTTCTGTGTTTTCGCCAGCCATAATACGAGTTGAATCGAGGAGAAGAAGAGCAACACAATCGTCTCAACAACGCCAAGAACAATTAGATCAACAGCTAAGACGTATAGGCCTACAGTTGCAATATTTGAATGATCGAGCTTCATATCCTTAAGTCATAATAAAAGAGTCTTAGTCATAATACGGCAGCCTTTAGTCTTAAGTCATAGTAACACATTCATTAATCATCTGTAATGCCTCGCCCACGTTCGAACATAGGCCGCCGTTCTCGACACGCAATCACAGAACGTCAAAGGAGATCAAACCGCACTGATCAAGAACGTTTAGACGATAATGAACGTGTTAGAGTCAGAACTTCTCAAAGGCGAGCAGAAGAATCGGCAGATCAGCGGGAAGAAAGACTTGAAGTCTTACGAGTTGAATCGAGAAGAAGAAGAGCAGCACAATCGTCTCAACAACGCCAAGAACAATTAGATCAACAGCGAAGACGTATGCAGTTGCAATATCTGAATGATCGAGCTTCATATCACCGAATTGCTTTTTCATACGAACCGGATATTCAATACAATACCTCATGTAAATTCGTTCAAATCGGAAAAATGGACAAAGTTTGTCCGCACTGCACAGCAATGAAATTTAAAGGATAAACCCCGGGAATGTACTGCGCGAGCGGAAAAGTGAAGCTACCTGAACTTGAGCAGCCAAAAGAACCACTGAAAAGTTTGTTAAATGGAATTACTGATGATTCAAAACATTTTCTCAAAAACATAAAAAATTACAATTCCTGTTTTCAGATGACTTCATTCGGCGTTAACGTTATAGAGGAGCATTTTATGCCGACATTTAAAATTCAGGGACAAATTTACCATAGAGCTCTTTGCTTCCTTTTCCCAGCAATAACCATAAATTTCTCCAAATCTACTTCATCGGAGATGAAAATGACCAATTGAATGCACGCTGCCAAATCTCTGCTGGAATCAGAAGGCATATTGTTGAGTCGTTGCAGAAAATGTTACATGACAACAATAATTTAATTCGGATGTTCAAAAATGCGATTGATCTCGTGCCATCAGACAGCCATAGAATTGTTATTCGTGCTGATCAAACACCAGCCAGTGAGCATGTCAGACGATATAACGCGCCAACAATTGATGAGGTAGCAATTGTCATGGTTGGAGAAGAATTTCATCGTCGCGATATCGTTTTGCAGCGCAGAAATGAGCAACTACAAAGAATTGCTGACACTCATAGATGCTACGATCCATTGCAATATCCAATTATGTTTCCAGACGGTCAAGATTGTTTACATTTCAACATCAAAATGATAAACACAGTCACAGGTGAACACACAGGCAAAAAAGTTAGTTCAATGAATTATTATTCCTATCGGATTATGGTACGTGAAAATGAAGATAACCATATTCTGAAATGCCGTCAGCTCTTCCATCAGTACATCGTCGATATGTACGTGAAAATAGAGTCGGAACGACTACGGCTCAATCAAAAGAAACTGAGATCAGAATAATATATACATTTGAGAGACGCGATAAGTAATGATGGTGATATAAGCAACATAGGAAAGTATATATTGCCTGCCACATATACTGGTAGTCCGCGACATATGCACGAATATGCGCAGGACGCTATTACGTATGTGCGGAAATATGGTCGTCCTGATCTTTTCATTACATTTACATGTAATCCAGCATGGGATGAAATAAAAGAGTTACTACTTCCAGGACAAACTCCTACTGATCGCCACGACATAACAGCACGCGTTTTCAAACAAAAGCTAAAGACATTAATTGATTTCATCACTGTACTACACGTTTTCGGAGAAACACAATGTTGGATGTACCCTGTGGAGTGGCAAAAAAGAGGATTGCCACATGCGCACATTCTAATATGGCTTACTGTGAAGATAATGCCAAATGAAATCGATAAAGTAATATCTGCCGAAATACCAGATCCCACAATTGATAATGAGTTGTTTGAAGTTGTGACCAAGAACATGGTACACGGACCATGTGGAGCAATCAATGCAAATTCACCGTGTATGATCGACGGAAAATACTCTAAACGGTATCCTCGAGAGTTGTTAAAAGACACAATTACTGGCAATGATGGTTACCCACTATATCGACGAAGAAGTACAGAAGACAATGGAAAAGCAATTACTTTGAAAGTGAGAGGAAATGACATTGAAGTCGATAATCGTTGGGTTGTTCACCACTTTCACCACTTTTATCGAAAACTTACAAAGCACATATCAACGTTGAGTATTGCAATTCTGTGAAATCCATAAAATACATTTGTAAATACGTCAACAAAAGCAGCGATATAGCCGTGTTTGGAGTTTCAACAAGAAGTAATTCAGATGAAATCTCTCAATATCAAATCGGCAGATATATCAGCAGCAATGAATCTGTGTGGCGTATTTTAGGATTTCCAATCCACGAGAGGGATCCAACTGTCGTTCATCTTGCTGTCCATCTTGAAAACGGACAAAGAGTGTATTTCACGGAACAAAACATACAGGACAGAGCAACGAATCCACCGAACACAACATTAACAGCTGTTTTTTCTATTATGTCAAGCAGATGATTTTGTAAGAACTTTGATGTATGCAGACATTACGACTTATTACACTTGGAACGCAACACGAAAGAATTTTGAAAGAAGGAAGAGAGGTAAAGCAGTAGTTGGACAACCTGGAATATTTTCATAAATGCTTTAGGAAGAATATACACTGTACATCCGAACAACGCTGAATGCTTTTATTTACGGTTGCTTCTGATTACCGTTCGTCGTCCAACATCATTTATACATTTACGAACAGTGGATGGAATAGCACATAATACGTATCGGAGTGCGTGCGAGGCACTTCATTTGCTGGGAAACGACGATCATTGTGACAAGTCAATTGAAGATTCATCCGCCACTTCTAATCCATTTCAAATACGTACGCTGTTCGCAATTATTTTATCTACATGTTCCCCGTCACAACCAGTACAATTGTGGGAGAAATACAAAGACTACATGGCCGAAGAGATTCTGCACAGAATGCGTCAAGAAACACAAAATCATGGCTTGGATTTCACAGAAGAAATTTACAATGAAGCGCTAATCTTCATTGAGGATCTTTGTTTTGCAATGTGCGGCAAGTTGTTGGCACAATTGGGAATGACAGCACCAAATCGGTCCATCAATGCAACACTCGACAGAGAACTGCTCAGGTAGCAATCATACAACAGAAATGACTTACAGCTGTTCGTCCAAGAAAATACACCGAAAGTCCTTCCCGAACAGAAGATAGCATTTGATACCATCATACAAGCTGTGGCCAACCAATCCGGTGGATTGTACTTTTTGGACGCTCCAGGTGGAACTGGAAAACGTTCTTAATTTCCTTGATCCTGGCTAAAATCCGTTCAAACGGCCATATTGCGTTAGCTCTTGCTTCTTCAGGCATTGCTGCCACGTTGATGGAAGGAGAGAGAACAGCGCATTCAGCTCTTAAACTGTCACTAAACATGCACTTCACAGAAAACCCAACATGTAACATTTCAAAAACATCAACTGGAATGGGAAAGGTTCTTCAGGCGTGCAAAATCATTGTATGGGATGAGTGTACAATGGCTCACAAGAAGTCATTGGAAGCATTAGACCATACATTGAAAGACTTGCGAAATAATCAGGTTCCATTTGGTGGAGCATTGGTGTTACTATCCGGTGACTTCAGGCAAACGCTTCCAGTTATACCTCGCTCAACACCAGCTGATGAATATCAGCCTGCTTGAAATATTCAACTTTTTGGAGCACAGTCAGAAAAATGCATTTAACAACAAATATGAGAGTTCAGCTTCAAACCGATCCAACAGCTGACATATTTTCAAGACAATTACTCGAGGTCGGTAACGGCACTGTACCTACAAATCCAGAAACAGGAAAAATCACCTTCCCATCTAATTTCTGCAACATCGTGAATTCAAAAGACGAATTAGTAGACAAGGTTTTCCAAAGCATCGAAACAAATTATCGAAATCACGCATGGTTGAGCGGAAGAGCCATTCTAGCGGCTAAAAATGTCGACGTACACGATATGAACAACATCATTCTAAACAGAATCGCAGGTGAAACAGTGACATACAAATCCATTGACTCCGTGATGAACCAAAGTGAAGTAGTGAATTTTCCAACGGAATTTCTTAATTCTCTCGATGCTCCCGGATTACCGTCACACATTCTGAATTTGAAAATTGGAGTGCCAATTATATTACTCCGAAACATCAATCAGCCAAAGTTATGCAATGGCACACGATTAGTAGTTAAAAAATTGATGAACAATCTAATTGAAGCAACATTTCTGATTGGACCTCATAAAGGTGAAGACGTACTACTTCCACGAATACCACTCATTCCGACCGACATAGCGTTCGAGTTCAAACGACTTCAATTTCCAATACGCCTTGCGTTCGCTATGACTATCAATAAAGCGCAAGGGCAATCTTTGCAAGTGTGCGGTTTGAATTTAGAAAACTATTGCTTCTCTCATGGGCAATTATACGTCGCATGCTCCAGAGTCGGTAAACCGTCTGATCTTTATGTTTATGCAGAAAACGGGCAAACAAAAAATGTAGTCAATCCACAGCTTTACAATAAAAAATGATTTTCTGTGGAAAACATCTTTTTTCTTCCTTTCCTTTGATTCCACAGCATAGCCACAGCAACGCAAGGCAGGGTATTGAATTGAATGATGTGTTTTCTCGGTGAATCTATGTTCGCTAGAATACTTCTATGTACTTTCCCATTCATTTCATATCAGACTGAGCCACAGCGAAGCGTGGCCGGGTTTAGCTAGTTATTATATAAAAATAATTTATTTTTAAAAATATTATGGCGATGACTTTACTTCAGTGTTTTATGTAAAGAAGCCTATGTGTGTGTTTCGCTTTAAACACAAGATTACATAATACATTTGATAACTACAGTGACGATGTCACTGTAGAGATACTTGAGAATTACATTATTATTGCACATAAACTGAATGTGTATTTGCTTTCACCACACTTTGAATGAATTTGTCACATTTCTCACAACCACAAAGCTATAAATCGCAGTAAAGTTATAGGTCCTACAAAATTACTTCTAAGATTTTTAAATTCTCAAAACATTTTTTAATTTATTACGTTTTCATTTCAAAACATTAACAGATAAATTATAACAGATTATTTTTCCTTTATCCGATTCAGTTCATCACTCACTTACGATTAAAAAATTATATGGTTGGCAGTAAACCTTTATAAGCAAACAACTAAACTTGAACTGCTCAGTTGTAGACCCAAGCAATATGTGGTCTCTTATTATCTTGACTTTGCATGTAACCGCAGAGTATTTAATGTGTTAGTATTACAGTAAAACCGGGAATCTCTAATTAGAGAAATTACAACTAATTAATCTGACCGTTAAAAATATACCTTATAAAACTGTTTTACTATTTTACTTATATTATATTTTTACTTATAAACCTGATTACTATTTTTAATTTCATTGCAAAAGGTATCACAAGTTACATTTTATTTACTGTCTGTTTGTACAAAAATTAATTAAAATTTTCCGACTTTGATTCATATGAATTTTATTTAACTAGGTGAGTTTCATATGAGTTCTCAAAATAAAAACAAACCAATGCTTGCGCGCAAACTCAGACACAATAAACAACAAAGTAAATCTCACCACTATATATACCACATATAGTTCGTAATGTAATTTAAACTTCAAACCTTCATTTCAATTACCGTCAGTTTTCAAAATATTCAAGCTCCCTTTCTGGTTACATCATAGCGCGCCATTGCTGAGCTGAATGTATTGTTCGTTTGCGATGGAATACATACTAAATTAAGCGTCAAAGGCCACAGCTACTTGTATATTGTAATCTCGTTTGAATATGAGTATTGAACGCAAATGTGTTTCGGGGTTTCTGAATGTAACTGTGGGAACTACTGAATTCATGATTAATTACCAGTATAACTACCTGACGGAGGAGTACATTCAATAATCCTACCTAGTCGTACGTCCTCTTGGACTGTTGCCTCAAAATGTTTAGTTCATAAGATATAATTTCTTAAGTTGTTTTGTTTCATTGTTTATTACGTATGATGGTTGTGAGATGGTGAAAGATGGTTGAAACTATACACAAACTATTTTAAAATCATGTTCATTCTTTGGGCCAGCATACTAACAAACGATGTTATGCGAGAGCCACTGAGTAATTAAAGAGAAAAATAGCTGTAGAGGAAATCGGTTTATCTAATCAGTATGATAGGTTTTTACTATTCAACATAACCCTTAGCAAGCGCCTCTTAATAAACGTGTTCGTGTTATGTTGATGTCCGAACCATTTTAAGACATTTTCTTTGACCTCATCGTTGTCATAAATCCCCGGTCTACGTAACGACACCTTAAGTAGATCAAACAAGTTTAAATTAGATGGACCAATTATTGGCTGTAGAAAGAGTGAGGTAGTCTCACAAGCCAATTTATTGATGGTTTTAATTGTTAAATAAGGTTATATGGACAGCGTTATCATGACTTTTGCGCAGAAAGCCAGGACGCTTCTGCACCTCTGCCGCCTTTACTTTATTGATAAGCACATCAGAGTAGTATATATTCTAATATGATATATCATATTCTCTGAAGTGGCATATCAAACCTGATATTCTAAAAAAATGGGACAGATAGTGTCGGGGTCATTACAGCTGGAAAGAACTTGCATGTCTTTTATTTTATTTGTTTCTCACAATGCTAACTAATTTGTGAAATTTTGTTAAAAACAGAACAATGGTATGAGCAGTACGATATGTAAGACTTACATGCTACATTTATATCTCTAGAGAACGTTAAGACTATAGTGGTATTTCGTAGCATTCCATCCGTTCTATTGTTCTTTGTGAACTGGCGTTAGGCGTTGCGGAGTCTGCGCAGTTAGTGCTCGCCTCGACTTTTCGACACTACCTCATCTTCCACATTTGTTCTGCTGCTGTCGCAGGAGCCTTTTTAGGTTCCTCGATTATTCTTCTTTTACTTTTTAAGCTTTTACGATACACATTTACCTTCTTGTTTTGAAGATATTTTGACATTTTTTTAATTTTAAGGAAAATTTGTCCAAATTCAACATTTTGTCACTGTTTTAATTATTGATTTCTTTTGATATTATCACTATTAATATTTTATTTTATAATACTCGTAGAACTGTATAAAACGGCACCTAAATAACGAACTACGCGTACGCGTTCCCGAGCTATACTAGTTTTTCCGCGCAACGAACCGGTGATTTTCCACTCCAAATTGGCGTACAACTTTACGCGCTCAAGATTAATATCGCGCGACATTCTATCGTCCTTGTTCTTTTGAATCGTGTGTTGCTTATTTAAATATGTGATACTGTTTTCAAAAAATTAAAGTTTGTCTGGTATACACAAAATTGTAACATTGACTTTTGCTTAGGTTACACCCACACTTTTTGGTAAAGGTTAGTCATATGAGAGTAAATTGTATCCTTGTTTTCACCTTTAGAGAGTAATAAACACCGTTGTTCAACTAATTCCGAAATTTCAAGAGGAATCGCCATCGTTAAACGAGATTTTGAGGTTGTACACAAAACAATCCTAATCAAACAGGTGATCAGAACTCATCATAGGGATGCCAACGTACAGTTCTAAAACTATTATATTCCACCCATAAACCGTTTTTCCTATACAGCTATTTGTCTCCTTAATAACTGAATGACATTTGTACCTTAATTTATGTTTAATATGTTTTCTATGTAACGAACATACACTTCTCTACACTGGTAAGCTTACAGGTAGTTTTTACATTATAAAATAGGGCTACGTCGCAGTATTAATAATAAAAGGAATAGAAAAAATGCATACGGTACTCAAAACATTAACTACCTTTAATAGAATTTTTACGGCAACTTGCATGACTTTGCTTTCAGATCTACCATTTTTTAAGTACTTTTCTGAATCTTGTCGACATAACTGTAATGCCTTTCCGTTTCTCGGCTGTTACTAGCTGACACTTTTAGCAACATTTTAATTTTTTCTTTGACTAAAGCATATTTGGCTTTATAATTTTTCTCTCATTGTAATACAAAAACGAACATTTTGTACACCCATAACACTAATTTAAAACTCCGTTTTACACCTTAGTGTAAATATTTGTCAAGTAAACAGATATTTTAATTCTGAGATGATTATGAACTTTACGTTTAATATTTAATGGGTTCTTCTACATTAGCCCTTACATCAACTTTACTCTGAAAAACCTTAGTGTATAGTAATATGAAGTTTTCAATGTGTGGAGAATAATCTGATAATTTAAAAATAGTTTTACTAACAATTTTTGAATTATACAGATTTCTGTATAAATTAGCAACTGATTAGATATTAAATAGAGTAAAAATAACACATTTTAATTCTCCTAATATTTTTTATATTTTTTGAATATCAGAGCCATTGTTGATAAAAATATACAAATATAATGACTTCAGCTTAGGTAATTCTACATGTATATACGTATGTTGCTATTATTAAAATATTATACAAAAGTATTTATATTCGTAAGTGTACATAAAAATCAATTAAAATATAGACTATGTGAGGTTAAATATGTAGGGTATGTACGGTCATCTACTGATAACGTAAATATTTTATTCAACGCATCTTTATTTAAAGTAGGCGTATAGCTTGTAATAAATAATTACACAATTGACGTTTATAAAATGTTTTTACGTAGACAAACATAATTTTAGACTGTAGCGTTACACTCGTTTTTCAACTGAAATCAGCTAAGTCCCATAGTTGTCAAATCATCGGTCTGTGAATATGATAAAATTTTAGATTACATATATATAGTAGATTTTCAATTTCAGAAAACTTTGAGACCACTGAGAATACCATGTGGTAACAAATTTGTTTGAAATAATTGACGTACAATAACCTTGTACAAAATTAACTGGCAAATCGTAGTCTATGTTAATATGAATTAAGAGAGATATTTAGATAGGTAGATAGATAGATAGATAGATAGATAGATAGAGAGAGAGAGAGAGAGAGTGTGTGTGTGTGTGTGTGTATGTTTAAATTAATAATTTATGCATATTTTTGTAATCAATCAAAAATTAAACGTACAATTTAACTACAAATAGTTACACGAATTTTATGCTGTAATATAAATGCACTTAACGTGCAACTCCAATACGTGCATGTTGCAAGTGGTTGATTGACAACAGACTTAAATAAACATAAGACAAATACATATTTTAAATAAATATTTGTTACATTTTTAAATACATAGATAGTTACGCTTTTTAATTATGTTGTTCAACTTTTTGATCAAAATGTGATTAATATCGTAACATCTTTATTCCTGTCATGTCGCTCAGTAGATTCATTAAACTTTGTAATTATCTTAAAAGAAACGCTTCTTCCATAGCACGCTGCTCGCATAGAGAGTAGCATTTTACATCATTCTTTTTAAAATATCTCAGGATACGGATCTATAAGATAATATATGACTGCTGTTATATTTTGTTATTTTAATTAACTGTTGTATATTTTGTTATTAACATAAATGATTGCTGTTTTTTTTAAGTTAATATATTGTTATTGAACATTTCAGATTTTCATTATACTCGTACGAAGATCGTACAGACAATTTATAATTAGTAAATAAAATAACATAATACCTGTGGAAAGCGTACTTATAGTATAGTGTAAAGTTTACTAAACAAAGACGTTCATATACAACAAGTTTTCCTGTTTACAATAATCGAATATGCAATAGAGCAGTAAATAATTAAAGTCACCTCATTAACATTGTCTCAGTAAGTAATAAAATATTAAAACATTTATAGTTACTAATAATACTTTATATGATTCTATTTTTAATACGAAAATACAGCTACAACTACCGCCGGCTTCCAAAAAGCTGCTACTTACACCTACTATACCTGTGTGACATGGAAGTCTTACGAACTAGAAAATCATCTCGACTACCGACTATATACTGTCTACTTTCAATCACTTTCCCCATCACTCAGTTACCACAAACACTTATCACTTATGCGATACCATGCACCATTCTAGTGCACTCTCAGTCTCTTGCACAACATCCTCTTCAGCGATCTTTGCTTTTCCTGAAACTAGTGTCTCCAAGCACTTCTATTCCCTATAGTTCAGATGTGTCGTTTCTTTTTGCTCCTATGCGTTTTACTTGTACTGAAATTTTTCTCTCCAACGGATCCTCGCACGGTAGCGTTTTTAACACAGAGAAAAGGACAGGTCTTCTTTCTGAAAAGCACTGTTGATTTCTCCGCGAGCTCTGCCAACTTTCTACATTGGATATTTCATCATCATTTTTTCATCATCATGTTTTTCATCATCAGCATCCGTTGTCGCCTTCTTCGACCACCGTCAACTGTTTAAAAAAATGGTTACTTGTTATTAACACTTCGCCAATACATAACTTTCTTCTTCTGAGCAAGTGTTGTCGTGATATCAGTGAAAGCCTGGACTACATACACACTCGCGCGCGCCCATCCTGCAAGACCTCCGATGGCACACAACTAGGATACTGTAATAGCTAACATCCAGGTTACGATGATCAGATTCTTTTAAAATATAAACACACCACAAAGCAAAGACTGTAATTGTATAATAGCGAATCGCTAAAAAATTCTGTAAATAGTTTGTAAAAATTATTAATATTACGATTTATATAGACCTAGAAAATCTTATATGAATAAATGTAAGAATTTTATATGAAGAATTAATTAAGTGTTTATATAATTCATTGGGTGCGTATTGTTGCTGTCAAAATAATTTTATTTCATAAATATTTATTATCAAAATTTTAAAATTGGTAAATTTTTAGGGGTTTCTTAATGTTTGTCAGTCACCCAAGACACCAACGTTTAGTTGGTGGGCCTTCCGGAGTATTTGATGATTTTATAAATTTATGACTGGCAGCTGACCTGTTATTTGCTGATGGCGAGTCTATCCTGTCGAATTTGGAAATTAGTTAGTGAATGACTGTTCGCACGTTGTACCGAATCTTCAAAGATTACGGATTACAGTTATCCACATTGAATGCAAAAGTAATTGCTTTTATGGATTCGATTCCGTACGGCCAAAAATTGTTGTAGATGGTACTGTACCGGAGCAAGTCAGTAATTCTGAATTCTTCGCTGTAATGTTAATATTTAATTAACAATGACGTGGTGATTAAGCTACATAAATTCAACCATCGTGCTGGATTATTATGAAAACTCTAAAATCAACGTGTATAGAAACGACAGACGTTCAACAAGATAATAGCCCTATCCACACTTCTCTATGATTTGGATTATTAAACTTTAACAAAAGCCCAAGCTATCCGTATTCAAGAGACCGAAATAATATTTTCAGGCTCGTGGCAGGATATACTCTTCAAAGTCATATAAATGTAGTGCGGATATACTCAGAAAAAGTGCAGATACACATCAGGGGCGGAATATTATGAGTACACTCGACAGGATTGCCCGATGTTGGTTGAATTGTCACTACCGCATCCCCGCGCAATTATAAGCTAAAAGAACGGAGAAGTGTAGAACTTCCTAAGAAGCAATGGAATGACCAGCTCGAGTCTATCTGTTTGGGACTGGAACAAGTCAATTTTGATTAAACCTGTGTTGAAGATTGCGATGAAAAATTTCTCAGTGATGTGTCTAGTAAATTCTGTGAAATGGAGGCACTTGCATTGCAACAAATAGTGTCTACTAAACCAGACTTATAGTAAGAATTTATATGATAATTCACTCTCAAAGAGAAAGGAGAATTACTGCAAACTATACTTTAAACGTTCGAAATATACTTTAACCTAACCTAACCTAACCCTAACATCATAAAAGACTTTTTTTATGCATTGGAGGTCATAGCACTACCTTAAATGTATGTTAAAAGATTACTTTTTTACTTACTTTTGAAGTCTAGAAATTCGTTGTGCTGTTGCAGTTTGTACATGTTATTGTCAAGTTATATAGCACACCACTTCATTGAGGCACATTTTCACAAACAGTAATTTTCCACCACACATATTGTAAAACAATGTATTGCACAAAAATTAATTTAAAACATTAGGGATAATCATTATATTAACATTGGCGTCACTTTTACATGTCCCTGAGTATTTTTTGTTTTCTGTAGTTTTTCTTTAAAGCACTTGGTGAGGTTGCAAAAATTTTACTATTTATAATTAAATGAATGTTCTGTTTTACACTAATCTTCTTTTCAATGTTAATGTATTTGTTCTGTAAAATCTATTCCTCTTTTTTATTCTTGTTTTTATAGTCGTTTAGTCGCTTTGGTTTCGTTACTACAAAAAAGTATCAGAAGCGTCAAAACAAATCAACACACACGATGTTTGAAAAGGAAATTTTATTTATAAAACTACACTTATTTGCAATTCAAATATATCACAGTATGAACTGATAGTCCAGCCAGAATCTGAACTGAAGATTTTTTGCAAACAGAAAAATCATAGCCTTATAGGTCAACTATTTCCTCTCACATGCTGTACTTTCAAAAATTATATTTGTAACTTCTCTTTAATTTTCCGAATAAAAAGATTTTTGGCATATTTGTTAAAAATAGTAATTGTGTGAATATTTCAATAAAACAGACATTAAATTAAAATATCTACAAATTTATAAAATTTTTAATATATAATTATTAAAGTTTTTAATGTACGACATCTATGAATGCCCTTAAATTAAATGCAAATTTTAAATCTTTTCGAATTCATCTTAGTTATTTCACTTCACAAAACTGTCTCTTTCCTACAAGATTATTGTTTCTATATGACTTGGACGTAAAGTTAAGAACTGTCCTAAGTAAGGTCAAATTCCAAGGTTGGTTGGTACGTAAGTGTGTACGCAAGACACGTTCAACACACACAAACGCACGCACCAGAACGTAAAGTCGCTACATTTTGTATTTATTTATATTATAATTATTCATATTATATTTTTATTACACTCAACTCTGTTACGATAATCACTTAAATTATTTCTTTCTTAGTCTTTCACGGCGGGCGTCGTCATTACTAGAACTACGAGGCTATCAGGCCGTGGTCTAATATTGTTCGGTACAGACGTTTCAACCTCTCCATTGGAGGCAATCTTCAGTGCCTGAAGGACTTAACGTATACTGATACGGTGTCCGTAAAGTTAAGTCCTTCAAATACTGAAGATGGCTCTAATGGCGAAGATGGCTTTCTACATCGGTCAATCGGGCAGATGTTTTTACACGAGATTTTTGGAACATATTCCCAAACCGAATAATAATAAATCTAATTTTGCGCAGCACTTAATTTCAAGTGGACACAATTACACTAGCTTTGAAAACAATCTAACAGCATTACATATATGCAAAAAAGGTAAACTGATGGATAGTCTGGAGGAATTTGAAATATATAAAGCCATAAAAAATACCACCACCAAAAATAATATATTGAATGATCAAGTGAATTTTGCTTCGAACAACTTGTTCGACACTGCCATTAGATTAGATTATAATCTTTGACCAGTCGTGTGTCGATCGCGGTAGTGCGTGCACGCATGCGAGAGCTCAGGCCGTTCATCGTTTAAGAGTTTAAAGTTTTATAAAGTTTTATTATAATGACATAACCACAATCATGGTTTCAACCTTATGCATTAATTAGTTTAAATATCTGAAGATGGGACCTTGTGCCCGAAACGCGTCATAAAATCTGACAAAACTTAGTGTCACACAAGTGGATCATATAAAGGTAATTATATAATTATTTAGTAAGTGACACGGTACGCTGAAAAAGTATAACACTACATGGTAGCCTGGGAAGTAGTTCAATTAATTAACATAAACCCTATTCCTGTGTCCAGTTTAAAAAATCTTTCACCTCGCTTATGAATATTGGTATTACGAATATGTCACGGGTTGTGAAATAATTTCACAAACAGCAAATGATTTGTTAAACACAATTTTAATAATTGTTATAACAAACCAAGTACCCGTATACAACAGATTACAGATTACCAAGCTCACAGTTCTTCAGTGGACACTATCGCTATAAATAATGAAAGTCACCAATTACACATTTCAAAACTAATAATTAACAAATAACGCTTTACAGTAAATACCCTGTTATGTAACACCCAGTGAATTAGAGCTCACAACTGACCTGCCGCTTTCAAAACACTGTTCTTTATACTCAGTTAGGGTCGCATATGTTGCCTAGTAACGTTATAAGATAGACTAAGACGCCGGTAGAATAAGCGAGCATCCGCTGGAGGGCGTAGTCAGCTTAGAACAGTGGAAACTGCGTCGTCCAGCTGATCTTGCGACAATTGTCCAGTGTTGCCGCACAATTTACCTACTCTATAGTTGTTAAAATGTAAATTACCTTTGTCTCAACTAATTAGTCTACGCAATCAAATAAATGTAGTATAAAATGAAATATAAATTTTAATTTTCTTGTTTATGAAAATGAAGTTTTCTTCATGTAGCCAACTTCAGTACGTGTAACAAGCTGGCTAACAGTTTCTTTCTGTGTAATTGCCTCAACTCAACGGAGTAGTGACGTATGTTTACGGAAAATGAATGTTTCACAATATAACATAAAACTGGTATCTTCAAAACTGGCGTTCATTACTTTCTTATTATTTAAAATTTGTTTCTACGTAAAACTGATGTGACAAAGGAATGTCAAATATTAAAATCGTGAAAGTACAGCAGATATTAAAATCCATATTATTAAAAGGTTCTCGTCGTTTAGTAATATAAATTTGATTTTATATTTATAAACGCTGAATTCTTCTCCCTTTCTCCATTTACAGTAAAGTTATTTTACTGCAAACAATCTTTTTACAAATATATTTGTTCACTCATATATACATAAATATCTATTTTGTAAACATCTTCTCAACGTCCTACCGGTGACTTATTTTAATGAATTTTGATGATCACCTGAATTTCTCTTTACAACAGATATTTCAACCTCATCGTCCTTTTTTAAATAATGATTAATCCGTCTCTACAATGTTTATACCTTTTCCGGGACCAAAGATTACAGAAGTGATTGAATTCTCATCCTCCACTGCTGCCATTGAATCCACCTGGTTGCAATCTATTTGGTTTTTTAACATTTTCTTTTTTTCAGTGAATGGAGAGTTAGCTCATTGCATTAACCCCCCAGCCTAGAGGACCAGGCAATTTTTAATCAAGGTGTACTTCCTTTAGTCTTTGATAAACCAATATCCAACTACAAGACAGCAGCTGCTAGTTTGGTCCGCCCCGGGTATATTATTTCCCCGGTACCCACCGTATCCGGTAAGCATTCCCCTATCCGCTACCTAGAGAGGCGCTCGATTGGAGACTGGCAACTCCAGACGGCAGTTTTAAAATGATAATGTTGATGTTCATTTGTTATTGCTTACATTTCTTTTGAAATAAACATTTGTGTCGTCTTCTTGTTTTTACATGTGGTAAATCGTCTGATTTGTGTGATCCTTTGTTGTAACCTCGCAGATAACATAAACACTTACAGTCGCTCTAAACAATCAGCAATTAGTGGAAAACTCTAGTTTTCTAAACTAACTCTTGATTTAAGAAACTCAATTGCATTAAGTAAGTGCTTGTATACAAATACATTTTCTCAGTCCAGAATGAAGGAGATTAAAAAAGCAACACTACTAAATGAACCGTCAATTCACGTTCAGATTATGCTCTGCTAATATATCATTTAAGAATTCATTTCCTAAGATACTAACCACATCTGTGTGTTTAAAAGAGAATTCCGGTTATTTTTTTGGTCCTTCTTTCTTTTATTATATTGTTTATCAAAGCGCATTGTTCAGTTTGACATTTTGATAATTTTGGAATTGTCTTACACACACACACACACACACACACACACACATATATATATTCCAACGGTGAAAATTGTACTAAAAATGTACTACGTAGAATGTGTAAATTATAAACATAAACATTTCACCTGATGTGAAGTCAAGAAGTGTGCACTGTAAGTTATTAATGTGTGTGATTCTGGTAAAGACAAAAATACTAGACATCTAAGAAAATATATGTTTTTACGAAATTGTGGAAAGCCAAATTAGTGCTTCGAAAACAAAGTACAGTTATGCTGACGGTTGCCCGTGGACTCGCGGCAATACAAACGCCGTAATTACTCCGTTTTACAAATAATTACGAAGTTATAAAAACCAATTCTACGGAGTCATATATATTTCAATTCAAGAACAATTATTTTATGTGTTAAGGGTTTTACAGACGATACAGGCAAACAATTTATCGTGTCGTGAAAGTGTCGCCAACCCTGTTGTAAAAATCCTCGACAAGCTCAGAAGTGTTTAATCATTTCTTCGACAGGTATGTAATGCCAGAACGATATAACCCAGTCCGGTGAAACTTTTTCTCTCTTTTCAGTCAAATTGTCGCGAGTGAGCGTCGTATGTTTCAGGAATAGGACTTGTTATTTGTTATCAGGACCTCCTACGAGGCTGGACAACACACATACACACACAAACTACACAGAACGGTATGCAAATGTTATGACCATCACCATGGATGAACACACCAGTGTATAATGGTCTACAGCTTTAGGCGACAACAAACTAAATTATTAAAGTAAGAAAAAAACGATTAATGAGTTTCTTAAGGTCTGTAAAGGGTTGTACCAGGAGAGATGTTATCATAAATGATCATATTAGAATGGAGCTAGTCGTAGCTGAAAGCTGAAATGAGAAAATCTCCCGGTACAAAATGGAGTGATGGTTGCATGGATAGAGAGAACGGATTCAACTAGATTTTTAAGAACAGCCCTTGACTATCATCCAAGAAGGGAGAAGAGAACTGTGGGAAGATCCCATTGAGACTGAACAGGCCACTAACGTAAGCAGTAAAAGGTGGCGACGACGACGGTAAAAAGGACAAACAGATCCGTGTAAAGAATGATTGTAAAAAATATAAATGTGTAAATAGTTTGTTAAGTTGTAAATATTTACAATTATTTATATTCACTTTTTAATTCTAAAAAAGGACTTTATAATGTGACATGAAAGTGTAACAGATATATTAGGCATTTACACTCGTTGGTTGCACAGTTTAAATTTAAACACAGTTGCTGTTAAAATTAAATTTGAAAAAGAATTATTAATTGAATTTAAAGTGTTAAATTCATTTTCAGTTGCTAAAAATCCTAAATCCCTGTCAGACACCCTAATTAAAGTAAAGTTTTGTTTATCTTACAGTAATCAATATAAGGTATAGGTACCTTATCTGTTAGTTATTTAAAAACTGACCATTACATTTTGTGATTAAATACGTGCAAAGTTATAAGAAGGGCATATACCTGTTGTAATTGTCAGACTTGTTGTAAGTAAAACGCAATGTTAACATTTTAAATTTATCTCAATTCTTTACTCTCACGATACTCCCTGCTCTCTTAAAATTCAGACTTGACACCTTACGCAGTGTTTGAATGTAACTGAAACTAGTGAAAATCCCACGCCCTAGTTACGCATGCACCAGAACCTAACATTCCACGTATACAAAATTATGTCGCTGTCAACGTGAGGCGGGATATATTAAAAGCATAATGTAACTATTTATATTAAATTTAATTATCTTTATTGCTGTCTATTTTACAACTGGACCTCAACAAAACAATACAGAGAGTAGAAAATATCTGTCATGAAATAACAATGGCAATGCCATCACAACTGTCTTAAAAAAGTTTTAAAGATTATACATAGTTATATAAATACGCATCTACACAATTTGCACTAATTAGGAAATAACTACACTACATTTACAGCATTTAATTAAAAATGTATGTTGTCGTTTATTGGCTTTGTTACGACAATGATCCATATTATTATTTTTTACAGCGCTGGCCGATTAGGCGTACACAATGTTTAGTCTATGGTATTTTCACACAGTAGCCCTCGTTTCAACTAATGAAGATTTTAAGTTAAGATACATTACACTGACTTTCCTTTACAGTTATCCCATTTCTCATTAATTAACTGTATTTCCGCTAGTTCTCATTTCTGCTGCTCATCTTTATGCTGTGATTTTTATGGGTGTAAAATGACTTACTCAGATGTTTACGTAAGTACAAATTTCGTCATCGTGTGCAGTATTACATTCTGATTTTGACATGACTGAACGTCGATACGTTGTACCGTGTCTGAGGCAGTCTGATATAAATTTTAGCGCAAATCGATAAATATATTCTACCAAATGTAGGTCGGTACACAAGTAGAAGCTACAAGGCTGTGTTGTCAATTCGAGTGCGCTTAATGCGTCCAAGGAGAAATTTACTGACGTGAAATCTGTTTTGTTGAACAGAATCAGACGCATTTCACAAATATATTCTGTTGCCGTTTAGAACGGCAAATACAACAAATCTCTTTTAAAATTCATATTCCTGTCAATGACTATTGCTTTCAGATTAACCATGTAATAATAAGTTCAAAAGTTAGTTTACAAGATTAATAATATTAATAACATTAATATAAATTCAATAATGTATTTCTGTTTATAAAAGTAACGTACATATCAATATTAAACATTATATACAAGAATTATATATTTTATAAGTAACTTTCAATTGTGTATTAATTAATCAGTTATTTTTCACCCAAATTTAAAAGGTAAGTAAACGTGTAATGTTTTAGATTTTCTAAACTTCTGTAATTTATGGTGTAATAACTGCTAAATGAGGAGCATAAAATCCATGTAGCTAATTTCAAAAACTATTTATGTTGTGACGGAAGTGAGGCAAACATCTGCTCCCTGGTACCAGTAGAGAAGTCGCCGCGAACACCTGGCGGCACGTGATACCTGACGAGTTCGCAGCGAGCCAAGCAGGGATCAGAAGGTCTCTGGTAGGCTCATGGCACACAACCTGCCAGGGCATAAAAAGAGCAGCGATAGAATTTTTTGACGCAGGGACCTGCTCTCCTGGAACAGCTCTTGGACGCATTGGACGTACGCTCTGAAAGTGATCGCTCCTTGACAGCTGCTGCCCTACTGCCTTCGACTGAAGGCGACAGCCCTATAACATCTGCAGCCCTGCTTGCTGTGTTTTCATCACATCAGGCACCAAAAAGAACGAAGACTCAGCTGTGCTGGTGAACTGAGTAGCTGGCATCAAGAACAGCCGAGTCTCGTCGGCCCTTCTTAGGACAACGAAGCGAACAACCCTTCTAAGGACCAGATGCCACCATCAAGCCTGCCGAAGAGAAATGCATAGCCTGCTAGAGCTATTTAGTGCGCACAGCATCTTTATTCGCTGTCGCTCAGGCGCATAGCTAGCGATGCCCCGGACGATCATTGCGAGCCCCCACCAGTGGTAATCCCCCTCTTTGGCAAGGAGGAGTATACAACCAAGCCGGTCATTAGTCCAGCTTTCCCCAATAGCCTGAACAATCCAGTGCAGCTTTACGAAGTCCGGCTCGGGCCCAGGCTCTACGTCCCTGGTTGTCGGCAGAGGCGGCCTTGCTGTCTCTGGCCGGCGAACCAACCGCTCGCTTGCAGCCATGCCCGGTAAGGGCGAGCCAACGAGCACGCAGTCGCTCGACTCGGTCCTGCCCAACTCGAGCGATTCGCCGACTTCTCCGCAGATGGAGACGGACACCGTGGACTTTCGGACGGTCCCGCTGCCCGATGACGAGACTGACGCCTTCGTGCCGGTTGGGCCACGTAGGCGCCTGGTTAAGAAACCGAGGGGGAACTGGTCCTCCTCATCCTCTTCCTCGGCGTCAGCCATGGAAGCTGTACCCACTGATGGCGAATCCGGCCCGGGGCCGACCGTATCTGGCGATGCCCAAACACCGCCAGACACTGGGCGCATCGCGCCCTTGTTCGTTCAGAGCGTGAACAATGTCACCGGTTTTTACCGGCGGCCAGTATCAGCGCCCGGACTTTCGCCTGCCAACATTGACCTGAAGCTCCTTGGGGGCGACACCGTCAAAATTGTTGTCCGGGGCATGAACTTGTACCGCAATGTCCTGGTTTTCGTGGAATCCAGTCAGATGCAATACAACACCTTCACCCCAAAGCATGTCAAGCCTCTGTCCTTCGTGCTCAGGGGCTTGGATGTTGATTCTCCCCTCGGGGAAATACTGGACAAATTGCTCGAGCTGGGCTGCCCAGTTCGTTCGATTTTTCGAGTATACGCCCCAGCTCGACCCAGGCGTCCTCTTCCTCTCTTCCGTATCTTTGCGGAGAAGAGCGAGGCAGGCAAAACCCAACTCTCATTAACGCGGCTTCTGGATTTCCGTATTAATGTGGAATGAAGCCGCGCTCCCGGGGCTCTGCCTCAATGTCACAGGTGTCAGCGCTTCGGACATAATACAGATACCTGTAACAACGCTCCTGCGTGCGTGTAGTGCTCTTTGCCGCATCTATCCAAACATTGTGATACACCCGCTTTCAAAAGGTGTATAAACTGTGGCGGTAGTAACCCCGCCAACTACCGGTCCTGCCCGCTGTACAAGCAGGAGCTCCAGCGGCGAAAGCCAAAGGGACCCCTGCCACCTCCAAAGCAACCTGTATCTCGTTCCAGACGTGCAACCAAGCAGCCAGGCCTTTCGCCTCTTGCTACGGCTGCCCTGGCTGTCGCCACTGTTTTGAAGTTCAAGAAACAAATGAACAAGCGGCCGAAGCAAACACCTGTGACACAGGCAACCCCACCTCAGGCTCTGCCCCAGGCACCTACCCCACCTAAGATGAAAAAGCGCCGTAACTCCGCGACATATAATAATGAGACGCAACAAACCCACTGAAAGCATCTCGTTTTGTGGAGCCTGAGCCATCTCATCCCTTCACTTCCACGGAAGACCCTGCCCCTGCTTCAGAAGCAGCCTCGCCAACCCTGCCACACCGCGGTACCCGCAAGTCGCAGGCAAGAAGAAAAGGCAACGAAAGTCCCGTAGCGCTCGATCCCGAGCTCCTGCCACCCAGTCCAGACACCCTGCGCAGCGCGAAAACAAGGCCGACGCCTTCGCATCTGTCCCGCCTCCTAACGCCCCCGCAAAAGGCGCTACGTCTGGCCCTGTACACTTGGCTTCCACCAATTCCCCGGATCGTCAAGCCTCCCCGCCCTAATGGGCAGAAGTCTCCAGGCATTCTGCATCAAAAACCGGTCCTGGAGACTTTCAGGTCGTCCACGACTTGCTCGCGGAATTTGACCTCCTCAAGTTTGCCCAGACCTTCAAGTCTATCCGCTCCCGCTTGGAGACTCCAGACACAACCGAGAGATTCATCTCTTGGTGGAAGCCGCCCCTTGTGTAGGTCTTCTATGAGTCGGGTGCTCAAACGAGATCTCTTGAACCTCCGCTGGAACGCAAACGGTGTGGCAAATAAAATCCAGGAGCTCTAAGAATTACAAGTACCACAAGAACCCGATTTGGTACTTCTCAATGAGACCCACTTGACTCCTGCGAATCGGTTCGTGTTATTACTAGGAACCAGAATCCAAATGTCAGAGTATGCAATAGAAGCATGCACAATCTCCGAAGGCGAAAAAATGTCGGTCCCAACCTTCGGCGGGTAAAGTAATGGTAACCATAATTTTTTTATTATCAGGGTGTGCTGCTCTTATATTTTCAAGAACCTGGTGTCAACATTAACGCTCAGCGATGTGCAGACAGCTTAAAACGCTTACCGGTCAGCATCAAGAATAAACGTCGCGGGAAGCTCACAAATTGTGTCATTCTTCTGCATAATAATGCTCGACCCCATGTAGCCCAGACGATTCAACATCTGCTTGGTAGTATAAAGTGGGAAGCCTTACAACATTCACCTTACAGTCCCGACTTGTCCCCGTGTGATGGCCCATCATGTTTTTGGCCCATTAAAGAAATTACTAAAAGGACGGCGGTTTAAATCGGACGCTGAGGTAGAGTTTGCTGTTAGCGAATGATTCCGCAAACAGCCGCAAGAATTTTACCAGCAGGGAATCTACAGATTAGTGCAACAGTGGGACTCATGACTTAATGTTAATGGAGACTTCTTTTAAACTCGTTGTTTTTTCAACAACATTTAAAAATTGTTCAAAATCAACACATTTTTCAGAATGCTTTACAGCCTCTAAACGTGTTTCTATTGAAAATCCTCGTATTATAATATTCAATGGTTTACAGTTAGTTATTCTCTTGCTTATGGTCTATTTTAATTTAAAATAATTTTTTCAACGTTTAAAATAAAAATACATATTTAAAAAAGAGTTAATATAAAGTAGAATTTAATGTTCTACACGAAAGTGAACGTAACGTAGCATTTCTAAAAGCAAATGTTAGGCAATATTTTATGAAATGTGATCCTGACAGTGAAAACGTAGAACAAAACTTCGTTTACCTAATAACTGGAAACGACCGTTTATCTATTCTGAAAAATTGAAATATATAAAGACAGTTTATACCATACATTATATATTTTTGTGATATAAGATGTATCTAAAAGTTCAGAATTTTTAACAAATAAATAGTAAGAGAAATTAACTTTACTAATTCTATTGTGATAGTTAGAAAAATTTTATGAATAAATAAGTTGGAAGTTATTTTTAATAACACTCCTATACAAACGACAAGAATAATACATTCTTATTCTTTAACACAGGTTGTAAAATTACTTCTGATGTAAGCTAGACTGTAACATTAACATTTTTTAAATTAAACTATTAAAACTCTTAATTGCGAAATTATCTCAAAATTAAATGTGTTGATATTAAGCCATATTTTGCTTTCAAAAATGAAATACCAATATCCAAAAATCCACCAACTTCAAAAGGTCTGAAGTAACTGAATATTGTTATAGTTTTAGTTTGCATATTCTAGGATTTTTGTTTACGGGAATGAGTATGAATGACGAACTTTAGACAGGCTTTAATCATTTTATCTTTATAATGACTTTGCTATTAAAAAAAAACACTTGGTGTTTTAGAAGAAAAAAAATTAGTCAATTGGGCTTTGCTCCAACGAAAGTTTTATAATAACAAAAGTCTATTCAAATATAAGAGTTACGGTTGAGAATAATAACTACTTTATACAACATGCGCGATAACTCATATAGTATGCTAATATGTATTGAAAATTTGCAACTATCCTACGTAATATGTCGGCTGAGGAAAATGGATAACAAACAGCTTGATAAGCCGGGGGGGAAGGGATAATCATGTCTTGCGCCGACAACACCGATATTTTCGATTACTACAAATTATTACTACTAATTATTACTATTTCTTAACGTCTTAAATTTTGTATTTATAGAGGTTACGCAGTTTTAAAACAATAAACTGGGTTTGAGAATTAAGTAATCAGAAGGAAATTTAAAAAAAGTTGCCAATAGAATACTTTTTTTCTTCTTAACTTCACAGATAGGCACACTGCCAGTTCGATCTTCACAGTATATTTGCCATCTCGCTCTTGGTCTGCCTACATTCCAAAGGTTCTATACCTATCTGCAACTTCAGGCAGCCGTCTATCCTCCATTCTGTACAAACGTTGCGACCATACCAAGCCATATTATAGGATTGTATTCCTTATGGAAAATACCTGCAGTCCATTTCTAATGTCTTCATTACACAAACGACTTTCCCCGTACAACGTTTCGTTTTCTCGGAAAACTAATGTTTGAACATAGAATTTGGTTTCTAATCTTCCTTGTAGGCAGCAATAATTTGTACCCATATATTAGCACAGGCACTGGCATTAATTTATAAAATTTAATTCTTATTTCTTTGTGTGTTTTATTCTTTAGTGTTCTATGTTTTATGTCACATATCATCTAAATACTTTTGTCATGAAATCTTGTTCTGTTTCGTCCCCAATACTGACAAGATAACCGAGGTAGTTAAACCCAGAGGCTTGTCCCAAAACTGTTCCCTCATCAACAGTTTTTGATCTGATTGGGTGCTTTTCCCAGAAAGCTATAGTAATTGTTTTCTTCTTTGATATTTTGTTTAGACACGGCTCCCTAAATCCTCCTATTATATTCGGAACTGGTGAACTTTCTACTCTTGCGTTAAAATCATCACAAACCATAACGTGATTATTTCTAATAACTTTGTCAAATGTTTTTTGAAGCTCATTATAGTGCTCTTCTGTTTCCCCTTCCGACCTTCTTTGTACCAATTATCATAATATGGCTTTAATTTATTTTTAATATTTAGATTAGAATTTTTAATTCACAAATGTATAATCTTCTATTCTAAACTTCGGTTTAGTTTCCACCAATATTTCTACCTCACATCTTATGTGACCAGACTGTGGTACACCACTATAGCACAGTGTGCAAAATTTAAATTCATTGAATCCTTAAGTTTTTTCCTTAGTTCCAAAATAGGCTTTTTCTAAGTATTTACAATATCCTAACATCAATTTAGGAAACAAGACGGTACCTGGTAACGTTTTTCTAAACTACAAAAAAAAAATTATAGACAATTCTGAGAATTATATACTGTAAATAAACAAGGAACATATAGGTGTTTCTAAATTGTTCCCAAAACTTTTAATTTGCCAGTTCGTAAATGAAACATAAATAGGACAACTGAAATTATTGTAACCTGAATAAAAGCTTTGTCGGTATAGTCAAATACAAATAAATAGTGTTTTCTCATGTCCACATAAAAAGAAAGTTTTGTAGGTATAGTTTATTGTAAGCACTAAATGAGAGACATTATAAAAAAAAAAATAGTGATACAACACTAGTAATGAAATCCAGTTTTGGCCTAATGAAAACATTTTACAGTCTCGCAGCGTTTGTACAATTGCAGCTATTTTTTAGATAATAAAACAGAAATATAAAAGTAGTTATACAGGAAATACAATTTTATAACTTATAATATATCCAGACTCACAAACGCTTTTTTACAATTTTGAATTGCTAAATATTCCAATATTTTCATGTTGATTTTAAGCAATTATAATTTGTATATAACGTGTGATACAAAAAATGAATTGAGACCTAACTTAATAAATACACTTCTGTTATTCTTTCCAAACTGTTGTTCCATGCTTTCTAGAAACATTTCAAGCATTCAGTAGTATTTGACACAAGCCACATCATAATTAATACAGCTAATAAACAATAGATCCTGAAGTTGAAGTGATGGTGATAAAAATGTTTAAGTTGGTCATATAACCGACGGTGACATATTGGCTACGGTGTTTGATGAAGAGAATGTTGTAGACAAGTCAGATGACAAAAACAATCCATGGGATTTGCGTTCACACTTTAACTGGAACACATTGTTCAGGAGGAAAATGCGACGAGAGCAGATTTAACTTGCCTACAGAAAAGAAAAATACTTTGGATACGTGTAGAAATTTGGTAGAGGAGCAAACGAAATAAAAGTGTTTGAAACTTTGACTAGCAGCGTAAAGACTACATTTAGAATTGAAATTTAAATTCAATTTTTAATCCTGATTAGTCTGACGCCCAGAATAAATTTTTTAAATTAAAAAAAATCTTAACCTTTTTGCTTTACAAATTCCAAAAATTTATAAAAGTATAAAACTCAACATTGTATACGGATTTTTGTTAAAATTTTGTTTAGTTTGATGCCCGCATGGAATTTTGCGTTTTGGTTTTTTAATATTGGTAACTTTTTGGTTTTAGTGTTTCAAAATTTAAAATTTAAAAACTGTCCACTGTGCTGAAATCGTGATTTATGCCAAGTTTTAAGAACATAGTATAATATACGTAGTTATGATGAGTCATACACCAAACAGAGTAACAGGCAAACAGAAGACAAACGATCGAGTTAAATTGGGAACACGGTTTGTTCGTTCAATAAATACGTTTGGTTAATTAGAGCACACGGGAAATTGTACAAGTTGTACATAAATATCTTGTTAACTGTGGATTGCGTGGATGTGTGCTTTTGAATCTTTATTAGTGTGTGTATGCGGGTGAGCGTGTTCGACGAAGCGTACTTAATATTATGGGTGGTGCAAAGCGAATTCTAGTCTAAATTTGCGTAAGCAGGTTGAATAAAAATGTATCTTAAAACCAGAATATTCTATTAGCGTTCACGTATCACCGCTCTCTCCGATTTAATTACGTAAAATAGAATCACATTTTTTATACCACTAGTTTTTAGTGGCATTGCAAAAAACATTAAAACTTGTGCTGCTAATGTTATTAGTGCACTATTTTAAAATTAAAATATTTTACGCTGGCACTATCTGCAGAACATGTACAACTCTTTTCTAACTAAAAACTAAATTATTTTCTCAACGCAGATAAAAAATAAAATATTCTAACGATTTTGTTATTTAAACTTTTATAAAACTGTATAGATCAATAGGCAATCACTGTCATTGCAAAGAAATAGCTGAATTATATATTTTTATTCTACACCCGTCCGTTTACTACCATCAATTTTACATGTAGGCCTATATCGTTCAGTATTATGTTCCATACAATCAGAGGTGGATTTATACTTTTGTCGAATAGAGGCTATCGGCAACTTGCCACCCCCACCCAGTTCCAAACACCCCTCAAATAACAAATAACAAGTAAAACAGTAACAAATAATACACAAAACAAAGTAAACGGTAGGCTGTAGTGTTTTTTCTATCAGTCACGTGTCGGTCGTATGCGTACACTGAAACATTTTTCAGTAAAAGTTAGTATGGTGGCGTTTAAAAATTACTAGGTATTTTAGTAAACATGGTCCGAGTGACGAGCGTGAAAATTTTTACTACACACCTAGTAAAATGTACCGCTTTTCGGTACATTTCTACGTACCTTACCTACCGTCAACTGAGCATTATTGGAATCGGCAGTTTGTAGAGTAGGTTTTGTAATATACAAGTATTTAGCAAGATTTTCTCCATTTTCATCACTATTCTAATTCATTATTTAAATTGCCTTATATGATATACATTTTCTCATTTAAACATAAATAAAATATATCCATTTATACAAAATAATGCTCAGTTGAAGGTAGGTAAGGTAGAAATGTACTGAAAAGTGGTACATTTTACTAGGTGTGCAGTAAAATTTGCATGCTCGTCACTCAGGTCATGTTTACGGAAATACCTAGTAATTTCTAAACGCTCGCCATACTAATTTTTACTGAAAACGTTTTTATCGTATATTTCCAACAAAACGGGTCGGTAGCTGGAGTAGATTTCTTCATTAATGCTTCTGGTTGGTTGCCAGCCAATATAACGAAACCATTACTGTGTACTGCACAAAATGCCGAGAGTCTCGCCCTCGCTATGCGATGCTGGCAATTCTCGCATAACCATAGTGAGTCGCACTCCAAGACTCGCGGTATTCGCGGCATATATACTGTATGGAAAGCCGCGGACCGCGACTCCCCGGCACTAAAAGGGCTATTTGGCTAAGGTTTTTATTTATTTGTTTATTTATTTTATGTATATATTGTTGTGCTTTTAGGTATTTTTCAAAAATTTGCCGCCCCTGGATTTTGTCGCCCTGGGCTATAGTCCTTATGTGCTATAGTCCCCCCAAATCCGCCACTTCATACACTTGCGTAGTAATCCACCATATTCCTTACTCTATTCTTGTGGTATAATATACGAAGTTAATAATAACCCAATCTTTACAGTTTTATAGTCAATAATTGAATAGCAAAAATAAAATAAACATAAAAATACAATTAACGAGGAATTACTTAGGTTTACGAGTACTGTTTAATTTCAGAAGTGCCATAAAAAAACTTTCAGACATTGTTCAATGCTCGTGCATAAAAACCATGACCAGTTTTAAAGTGAGGAAGTTTATACAGCAGATCATTAGAAGAGCCTTACGATGATTAACGTAAGAAAATCATTAAAAAACTGAGACTTTTACTTCGCCACGTATAGGCTTATAGACGATAATGGAATCAGTAGCAGTGTTCCAAACATGATCACAGGATGCCGAACAGTCGTTGTTAACACAAACTCTGAGCCTTATCTATTAGTTTAAGCAACTAACAACATGATAGTTCAGCTTTATTCAATACCTGATAACAAGCAGTTAGTGTTTCTGAAACGTTCTCGTTCAAAGTTACAAGGATAGGTGACTGAACTATAATTTGTTGTACGCAGATTGTGTTAACCGACTAGTCGACTTACTTTATTATTTTCACCACGTTTCAATATGATGTCAGTTGTCGTACGTAATTGGTTACAGCTATATACAACTGAATTAACTGTGGATTCAGCATTAGGCTGGTTCATTCTGTTTTATAAAAAATAAAATGATATATTTACGTATAATAATAATAATAATTATTATTATTAAATCCTTAAATTCGTAGTGACCGTCAATCAATGAATTTTCCAGTGAAGGGTTAGTGAGGATCGGTCAAAAATTACACAAGTTTTTAACTTATTTGTGTCGACGTTTCGACAATGTTTATTGTCATCATCAGGACCTGTGTATGAAATACAAACTATCTCAAGTCTTTGGAAGATTTAAACAAACTATCTAAAGTCTTCACATTGGAAGATGTAAACAATCTGAAGTCTTCACATATAAACGATACATACATACGCACGCACACACACTCACATACACGAACACATTCACCGAAATATTTAATTTTTTGTTGTGTTCGACATTTCTTTTGTATTTCATACACAGGTCCTGATGATGACAATAAACATTGTCGAAACGTCGACACAAATAAGTTAAAAATTTGTGTTATTTTTTACCGATCCTCACTAACCCTTCACTAAAAAAAAAAAATAATAATAATAATAATAATAATAATAATAATAATAATATGCTACATAGCCCGTCAGTCTGTGCAACGGTTCATAGGTACGTGAAAAATAAAAAAAAAGCGAATAAAATTTTACAAACCTCTGGGTGTTCCACATTTCTGTATGCTAGTAAGACTCTTGGTAAAAGGGAAGTACAGAAGATTGACGCAACTGAAATGAAATTCAAAGAGGGACGCAAAGTTGTTCTTTCCTGAATCGGAACAGAAACGAGGATATTAGACGCGAATTAAACATTGTATCGTTGCACCAGAAGATAGAAGACCACAGAAGGCGATGATGTGAACACTTTAACCGCATGCCTGATATCCGTCAACTCGTGGCTGCCTTGGGTTATCACCCTACAGGAAAGAGAGATGTCGGTAGTCCGAGGAGGAGATGTGTTAGGTTTAGGGCCTAATCTTTGCAGTGCTGATGATGATGAGTATTTCGTCATTTACAAAAAGTGTTTACTACATTTTATTCCTGTACCGATGATTGCAATTGTAAATATTTTTTTTAACGACGAGTTTAGGACTTAGCCCCATGGGATGTTAATGAAAATAAAATTTCTCCTTCAGTATCCGTCAGTTACTATATTCAAAGAAAGTCGATTAGCAACAAACACTACGCGTTGCTACCCAGTGCACACTCAGTGTTTTTTGTTTCGCGAAGATGTGAGACTTTGATCGTCTGAACCTTTTCCTTGCTTATCTTTCAGTACGCATATAGTTGTATCATACGGTAAATTTTTACTGCACACAACATTCTACTGTACACTAAATCTTGTTTATTACTTCGTTACATTTTGTATGGCTTTGTATGCCACTGACGTAAAGACACTCGTATGTATAATACACATGCATCCTACAGTATTATATGAGACAATAGTTTTATATGGTTTCTATGCTTCTATAACAAAATTCTTCAAAATACCAATTAGAAAAAACAAATACTTATAAGTCATAACTTGTAAAGTACTGACTTTGTTTCCGTAAGTGATACTTACTATAGAAATTTTTAACAGATATCTACAAAGAAACCATTTTGTATAATCTTCGTAAAAAACGAGATAATATATAAGTTTGTGCAATTATAGCTTAACCTATGCGTTAAGATTGGTTCTATCTAAAACTTTTAGCCATTTTATTAATCAAAATAACATTAAAGCTTAAAAAATTGAGAACATTATGGAGTGTGTGGTTTTCAAGAGTTAAAATTTAAATTAAAGTTAAAGCTTTTTGACAGAATAGCTTCCCATAAAAAACCCTTTTAGTGAGTGATAAATTTATAGCCAAAAAGTGCTTCCGTGTTCGCATAACTTTACTTTTACATAATAAAATGTGACAATAACAAATAGGAAATTAGAAAATTTAATCTTGTATTACGCCAGTCAAAAGCTATCCTTTGTACAATAAAGAAATGCCGTGTTTTACATTACGAATGATTCAAATTATTTCATTCGTTTTTATCATTATTTTTGCAGCACAAGATTAAGCTACTGATAAAATTAAAGAGAAGCTTCAAGGTTTATGCCAGAAACTTATTGATTCATAAATAACTTCCTTGTTCGTGACAAGAATAGAGTACGCTATAATTTAAAACATCGTGAATATCAATTTTGTAAGATTTACGACTTTTTGCTTACTCTAATTCTGTAAAAAGAGAAAATTACTTTCTAAGAAAACCAAATTGTATCTAACAGTTTGCAGTTATATGAAATTCAGCCTGTATTGTATCATTCAGAATGATTTATATGTTAGACACTCAACGTACTCATATAGATAAGCAAACAAACATAACCAAATAATTCCTGACATATAGGCATACATTTAAATAATAAAACCAACTTTTAAAACTATTTACGACAACAGACTTTGAAACTGCCGTTTTCAGACTCGAGTTAAATTTTATTACAACTCTATACATATGTCATTTCAGTTACTTAACCTCCCTACAAAGTGTTAGTTATAATAGCAATTACTGTATTTCTGTTAATGAAAGTTTAGTTATAGAAATATTTCTGTTAATGAACTAAAGCATTGTTTGAAACAATAGCTTTCGTTATTGAAGAAAAGTCTATCTAAACTATGCGTATGGTGCGTGTGATGTTTGAGTAAATTTTGATTTTGTACGTTATATTTTTTGTTTTATTTAAAACTCTTGTTACTGAGTTCATATAAAAGCACACAGGTACGTTAATCATATTTGTCAATGGTGACAGTGGAATATTATTTTTCATTAACGTACTTGTAACATTGAATATATGATAAAAAGTCATCTGGACTTTCTGGTTTGAGACGTTTATCTACTCCAGCTGGCTACGTGTTTTCGAGCGTCCGGACAATATAAATAAAGTATCAGATTTTCATAGTGTAAAATGCCTATATAATGTACCTATATTTCTTGAAAATGTATTCTATTATAAACTTTCAGTAAAGCAAAAGTTGATTTCCAATTTTCTATTAACTGACTATTACAAAAACAACTTCAACATCAGTTTTGTATCATTTTGTAAATTTTGACTTTTCTATTAAGTTAGTACATGTACAAAGAATTTGTGTAATTTATTATGTTACCTATACTGCTAAAGCAAAGCGTGTTCTGCGTGTGTGCGGTTTGATACTGAATGAACGCTGTTTCAGTATTTTCTTGACGTTTCTGAATTAAAGTATCATAATTAGCTTTCCTGAATTCCTCAAAAGCAATATGGCATTTTGAACTTTCTTGTTAATAACGCATAAAATATAATTTTAAATGTATTGTTCATGTTATCCGGGCTGTTTGGCCGTGGTCCATGGTTTATTACAAAACCAAACGTTTCGGCAGTTCCAATGGCTACCATCATCAGTGGCATAAAAATCTTGAACGTCGGGTGTTTATGTACAGGCTCACAGTACTGTGGTATAGGCCTATACCACAGTACTGTGGGTCTGTACGTGAACACCCGACGTTCATGATTTTTATACCACTGATGATGGCAGCCATTGGAGCTGCCGAAACGTTTGGTTTTGTAATAAACCATGGACCACGTCCAAACAGCCCGGATAACATGAACAATACATCTGACACCGGCCGTGAAAGCCTGAGGAATATTTTATAATTTTAAATGTTTTTGTTCTAGAGGACAAGTTTAAAAAAATAATGAAATCAAGTCTTCTTCTTCTCCTCTTCAAGGATTAGGTTAGGTTAGGTTAGGTTAGGTTAGGTTAGGTTAGGTTAGGTTAGGTTAGGTTAGATAAACCTGTTCCAACATCCACCTCATCCTCGGACGGACCACGTCTCTTCTACCAATGGCTTTATAGTTCAGTGCCGCTTTCATTCTTTGCAGATATGACCCCACCATTGTCTTCTGTGTATTGAAATAATTTCATTTACGTCCTTTATTTTGAGTTCTGCTCTGGTATCTGCATTCCTTATTCTATCTTGCAATGTGTAATTTAAAGGATTTCGATGAAAATGGAAACTGCATTTCAGTACTCTGAATCTTGCCGCTTTCCTTTTTTGTCATAACCCACGCCTCACTTGCATAAATGAACGTGGGTATTATGAAAAAAAGCAAGTTTAAAGTTATTGATCTTAAGTGAAAACTAACGCTAAGGAAGTTGTAATTAAATAGAGTAAACAATAAGATTACTGACAGCGCGTACAATAAGGCTGTATTTCCGAACAATAAAATCAGAAAAACCTCAATTACATTAAATCATTAAATTCGTAGTGACCGTCAATCAATGAGTTTTCAGTGCATGGTTTGTGAGGATCGGTCAAAAATATAACACAGATTTTAACTTATTTGTGTCGACGTTTCGACAATGTTTATTGTCATCATCAGGTCCTGTGTATGAATACAGAAAAACATTTCAAACACAACAGAAATTATTTGGGTGAACGTGTTTGTGTATGTGAGTGTGTGTGCGTAGACGCGTGTGCGTGCGTATGTACGTATCATTGTATAATATAGTTTGTTTACATTTTCAAATGTTTTCTTTAAGACAATGAGAAAATTATAATATCACAGAACTTAATTTATACACTATTACAAATTAAATTACTCTATGTAGTGATATTTTTAATTGATTATAAAAGCGATAATCAACAATTAGATATTAGATTGGTACAGAAAACGTTTATACATATGCCAGTCAACATATAGCATAGTAAAATATATTATAACTAAAAACAGATTAAGGGATGTTCAACTATGTAATTATTAAAAGTTATTTCTAACACGTTTCACTCACTACGGGTAGTGACCAGTGCAAAAAACATTTGCATCTAACTACAGTTGTTATGAACTAGTGCTCAGACTGTATCTGTTTGAAAATCGTGTATCAAAGCTTTTTCGACACTCCACTAATTCTAAACAGGGTAATGGTGTTCTGTGAGCAGGTACTGACAGACAGTGGAACATTGTTAACTGGTTACAAACGGCCATACCCACACAGCTGCAGACTCACTGTTAGTGACAATTTAACCCACACAGTCAGTGAGTGACGGACTACTGGAGCTCTACTAGTTTAATTGTTACTGACTTTCGTGTACACACGTGAAATATATGGGTACGCTCCCTCGCGTATCAAGATTTACTGGAATCAACTATTTTGCTTCATTCGCAGATAACAGCGAAAGACGATTTGGATCTTTTCGGTTAAGTGGCAGCATGGAGTGAGCAATTACTCTACGTAGCAATCGCCAGTAACAACGCATTTCCCCCTCCATACGTAGCGATAACCAGCGACAGTTTGTATTTTTATTTTCATTTTGACATATTTTTTTATATTTATTTTTATACTGTATTTTTATATTTATATAAAAAGGTGCTCACACACTTCTCGCATGTATGAATTCCAATCCATGCATGTGAATTGATTCATTTCCAACTCATCTTGACAGTATTGCCCGGTTGTGTACTCCTTACTCCAACAGTAAATGAAGTACCGTGTGCGATTGTGCGGAAATCTAATCGAGAATTATTTAGTAATGTATCCTGTCGCACTTGTTTGGATTCCCGACAGTCCTTTGTAGAACATACCCAACGGTCTTTACCTGTCGTATACAGTTTCATTTGATCGCCGTTCGTACAAATTCTTGGGTTATGTAAAATATTTTTGTCTCTTAGAAACTGTATCACTGAATCTTTGTCGGGAATCTGTGCTGTTAACTGAAGGAAATTCATGATACGCAACGATACTACTACACTTGCGATTGCGGCATACAGAGTCGCAGGGCACGCTGTCACCATGAAATAGTTACAAAATGCGATGGAGGGGGAAATGCGTTGTTACTGGCGATTGCTACGTAGAGTAATTGCTCCTGCATGCTGCCACTTAACCGAAAAGATCCGACGATTTTTAGAGTTTTGTTAAGAACGTCTACTAAGTATGAGGACAAAATTATGATTACTGATATAAAATTAAAAGTGCTGTACACATAAAAATTAGGAACATCTAAAAAAAACATTTGACGTGTTTATGTGTAAGGCTTGTAACATAAAGTTTTGTTTCTCCAAGATTGTTTAACTCCTACACCTAATCAACTGTACACACACACACACACACACACACACACACACACACACACACACACACACACACACAGAGCTACATTTCTCTTTTGCGTAGTTTTCTCTGCCCCCCCACCGCAGCGAACGGATGTTTAAGAAAAGTTATAAATGTTTGTAATTCTATCTACAAAACGATTGTTTGTTACTTAAGGATAATGGAAATCACTAATGAAATAATTTCGATTTTACAGGTGCAAAAAATATATGTTTCATATTATCCTTATTTTACAGCCATTTGTATGCGATTCAATGAAACGTAGTATTATCATTATTAACCTAGAAAAATAAAAAATGTTTCGGCATGATAGACTTTACAAGCTGTTCACCAGTTGGAAAAGATAAATACATATATGCATATACTTTGTTTTTTAATGGTTTTGTTTATTGTATGTAAAAATTCTGGTACTATAACGGAAAACAAATATTTTTTGACCATAGACTTTGTAATTTTCTGTAAGATTAAACTGGAATTTATACACGTATGTTTTATTGTTAATAGTTTTGTTCAACGCACATAAAATTCTGCTATAACGTTTCTTCATTCATTTAAGTGTTACTACGGATATTGTTTGCCCGTGTACGGTAACGGATATGAGACATTGTATGGAAATAAGGTACAGACCTGCTCCTTCCGCTCACAGGATATAAGAAGCAACACATAGAGTTTAAAAAGTAAATAGATATATGCGCTTTGTAGAGAAACGTCCTGACATCCTCGCTCACTATCGCCTCAATAAAAATTATTAAAACTATGTTTTAGAATTTAATTTAATAATCACAACAACATAAACACATTAAATAAGTACTGTAAAAACTATATAAATTTTCTTCAGTTTTCGTATAAATATTTTTATTTCTAAGTGACATTTGTTAATAAACGCTGGTTTTAATTTGTATACAGCCTGTCTTCATCCACCTGTCTGCAGCCGGGCCTTCCACTTTTTCCCCAAGGTTTGAGTTCATTTCCCGAAAAATTATTTAATCCCAACAAGTCTCCTGAAGACTGCATTTTCTAAATGCTTATGATTATCTGAAAACCTTGCACTCCAATGCGGCTGTAACACAAGTCACTAACTGCAAGAGTTCTCTACGTTGCGTTTATATTGTTAGAGAACTGATAAACTTATACACATATCGACTCCATCAGTGAATTACAATCACAGAATCGAACCTAAACTTATGAAATATGATATTAATCGTCACGTCTTATATGTAGGCCGTAACAATTCTGACGTTGGTGGAGTTAGGTAAACAAATTTTTATAAGTACTGAAGGTTTTGTGTAGGTTTTTGCATGCGATTTTACACGTAAATGCTTATAAATCCTTTCCGTTCCCATCGTTTGCTGTGTGATTGTCATATTCTAAAATATGATTAAATTATCATAAAATGTGATAAAAAATGTCTCCTTAATTTTTCCAGCCTGTGAGTAAACTAGACGATGGTTAAAGTAGTTGAACTGTACAATAATCCAAGTTCTAATAAAAAATATAGCGTACACTGTTTTGTTTTAAAAAATAATAATGGCTACTTGCATTTCTTTGGAAGTTGTTCTATTACAAAATAATGACAAATCAAAACTATTTATTGTATAAAATACTCTTGTATTGTAATCCTAATTATAACTATTCTTTGAATATAATATACTAGTTTATAGATAAGGTGTAACAACACACTTTCAGCTTCTCCTTATTTAATTTAGCAGAGCAAATAATGCTATCACTTGCATAACTTGTATAAACAATATACTTTCTACAATAAACACAGTTGCTTTTATGAGATATTTTGTAACTAATTTAATTCAAAACACAATACCAAATATCATTAGAAGTAGAATACTATTTTATTAAAATATATTATTGTATTCGATTACAATACATATATCATAATAAAATTCAGCAAATAACAATAATAATAATGGCTCCCATGTGTACCACCGAAGTAGCTTAGGAGAAGGCAGGGTAGGCTGCCTTATGTGAGCCGTACATGATAAAACGAAGGCAGTGTGGCCAGCACTATGCTTCAGCCGACCATTATTATCTCCAGAATGTTATCCCGGGTACTCATTTTCAACAGGCTGAGTCGACCTGGGGGCTGAAGAAAAACGCACCTTGATTTTATGGTGTGGGCCCGGGAATCGAAGTCGTGACCTCTAGATTAGTAGCCAGGTGCCATACCCACTGGTTTACTGAGCAAATTAAATAATAATTAAATATAAATAAGTTATTGCAACTAAAACTTACCTTACCTTACATCTTTGTATTAATTACAAAAAATGTTTATCTTCTACGAGCTGCTTTCGTTTGACATGTATTGTATGACGAATACATATCAATCATATATTGATAGCAGTATGACGAATGAGATAGGAACGGTTGTTAGATTCATTGAGTAACTTTCAGCATTTGTCCCATATAATGATATTTAAAATCAAATTATGAATTAACATCAACAATTTAATAAAACTTTATACATAACGTACAACATGTTAATGCTTCAGTTACTCCAAATACGACTTTAATATTAAGTTTTTATATATATAGATTTGTGCCATTTCCATGCGGAACGTTTGCTATACAAGTAGATAAAAATGGCAACTTACACTTTTGTCGAAGCGTTGCAAACACATATTGTCGAAAGTAGGCTGAATCAGTAAACCTAAATATCATGTCATTCTACAGTGCTGCGTGTTAGTAGAGTCAGAAAAATTTATGTTTTATGGACCGTGCTGATGAACAGTACACGTAAACTCTTTCAACAGGACATTCCCTGTCCGTCACCTTATAACCTGTCTAGGGTTTTTTTTAAGACGTGTGTGTCGTGTTTATGTACTTCAAAAGACCACAACGCTTAACTAAAGAAATAATTACAACAATAATGCCTAAGATCCTTAAAGACGAAAAAGAGAAGTATTATTATTTCATTTTTTTAATTGCTTTTAATATTGTATTGCCTTTAATTTATTTTTGTCTGGCCTTAATGCCTTATGCCTATCTTTTCGATTGTCTGTATAATTATTTAATAAACACTTCACACAAATTATGTTACTTTATAATTAATTTATACAAATTGTTTTGTATTTGTATAACAATATAAACAATTATGTCATATAATTGTGACATAAGGATTTTAAAATCATTCAAATTGTTTCCTACTTTATTAATATCACACTGGTGGGGAAGTTGTGTTAATACCGTGCCCTTTCACAACTACATTTCTTTCTACAGGTAGTAATCTAGTATAGTTAAGTTGGTAAAATTATCTCGTTGCGTTATTTGCATTCAAAAACAAAACAAGAAACAATTATTGTAACTTTTATATTGTTATTGTATAAAATGAATGCGCCAGATCTTGGAGAGGAGAATTGAAGTGAATAGGAAAACCTATTTTGTATTTGTGGATCTCGAGAAGGCGTTCGACAATGTTGATTGGAAGCTGTTGTTTCACACTATGAGGAAGTCAGGACTTGACTGGAAAGTTAGAAGGGTAAACTTCAATATTTATAGGTTGCAAAGTACTGAAATAGACATAAATGGATGTAAAAAGGAAGCAATAATAAGAAGAGGGGTAAGACAAGGTTGCCCACTGTCACCGTACTTGTTTAATTTGTTTATAGAAGATGTTGTAACTCAGATGAAAAGGAGTTCTAGGGGAATTAAAATAAATGGGGAACAGATACACAGTATTCGCTTCGCAGATGATATTGTACTGATGGCTGACTCAGAAAAGGATATGACCCGAATGTTAGGTACGTTTAACAAAATTCTTCACGCTTGGAGATTGAGGATAAATGTTAAGAAAACTAAAATAATGGTTGTAAGTAAAAAAAGAGAAGACATTAAATCAACCATTATGTTGAACAACACAATATTGGAGCACGTTACTGAATTTTGTTACCTGGGTAGCATAGTTACAAGTGGGAATAAGTGTCTGGCAGAGATTAACAGGAGAGTAGTTCTGGCAAAACAAGCATTCCAGAGCAAAAGGAACTTATTAACAAGCAACCATATTAGTATTGAAACAAGGAAAAAGTTTGTTAAGGTATTTGTATGGAGTGTTTTAACTTACGGGTGTGAATCGGGGACCTTAGGGAAGGTGGAAAGTGACAGACTTCAGGCAATGGAGATGTGGATTTGGCGGAGAATGACAAAAACTAGTTGGACAGATAGGAAGACGAATGAACAGATCTTAGAGGAAATAAATGAGAATAGAACACTGCTTAGGAGTATAGAGGTGAGGAAGATTAAGTTGATAGGGCATGTGATCAGACATAGTGCTTTTTTAACTAACATCTTTGAGGGCAAAGTAGTGGGGAAGAAGCCCAAAGGAAGACCAAGAACTGCATACTTCCGCAGCACAATGAGTGTCGTGAATAGTGGGTTCTATAAAGAAATGAAGAATATCGCAAGGGATAGAGTGACGTGGCTACAGCGACAAGGCATTGCCTTTAGGAGTTAATAATATATAAAATGAATGAAAATGTTAAAATACGTAGTAAACATACTGTAGTTTGTATTGCAGGTTTGTAGGTTTTATAAACATCTGCGGTTTATTGCAGGTTGTGAGTCGCAACAGTGTTCTAAGCTACAATACTCCGTGTCCTAATTTGACAAGTGATTTCTAATATTTATCAAGCCGTAAACACGTTCAGGTAAGGTAGATTTTATTTTATGGCCTTCTAGATTGAAGTGGTGATATTAGAAGTTGTAAAACCTTTTCCAAATGGTCGCTTCTTATACAAACTGAACTTACAAAAAATAATATGCTACCTGGATGCGGAATTTTTGAAGTTTTGCTATTACTTTCTTCAAATACTCATCAAATTTAAAATCCATCTCTATTGTAATTTTACAATATTGTATTGCCATCGGATAATTAGTCTTCGGAAGCTTTTAAACAGTACTCTTCGATTAAGGGATACGAATACGTCGTATATTTAATAACATAGAAATCGCACTTTATAATCGTTTTAGTAATTTTTGTGGGATTGTCATGTCTCGACAGAAGTTACCCAATTGTTTAATCATACATTTTGCATTTACTGTGATATATATTTATAGTTTTCTGACCTACACCTAATTATACGTTAACATATTAACAATTTGAAATAATTAGATATTACATTCGCGTATGCGCAAAACATTTGCATGTGTGCGTGTGAAATGCTTCACAACTAATACAACTTACGTTGCCGCACTTCAAACTTAAACTCTATGTGCACTGAGAAAGGTACTCGAAACTCTGCTATTCAGGTACCACACACGTAAAACCGCACACGGTATTACAAAATACTAATTCAATTCCGAATCGCATTAACGGTGTCCATTATCACCTCTTCTTTTTAATTAATATCTTGACGATGTCACACAAAACTGGCAGATGTGTTTTCCATAACATTTTATGGTTGGTCACTGTACAATTGACACTTTGTTGTATGCAGATGAACGGCCTATTCTGTCGAACTTTGAAAACATATTGCAGATGGGTACGCATTTGTTAATTCGAATCTGTAAACACTCTGGATTGCAAATGTCCACACTTAAAACCAAGGTGATGGCTCTCCGTAGAACTGCTCCGGTACGTGAAAAATTGTTATAGATAATATTGTCCTGGAAAAAGTTGGCAGTTTTGAATAGCAGCTGGGCTACAGTGTGTCTTATAATACAAGTTGTGAATAAGTTGTGTAAGTTCAACCTTATGTGCGCGACCATCAGGAGAAACCTTAAGTCAGCAAGTAAAGAAAGACCACTGAAATTCTAGCTCTTTCCACACTTCTTTCTTTATGGGTGTGAGAATTGGACTTTAACGAAAGGCCAGGCCAGTCACTTCCAAGCGGCTGAAATGAGATTTCTCAAGCACGTGGCAGGGTATACTCTCCACGATCGTGGAAGAAACACAGATATAAGGCAGGAACTGAATATTATGAGTATACTCGACAGGATGGTCTCCTAGTCCTAATCCTAGTTCCTCGGCTTAATTATGGTGGGAACATCTTTGCCGAATGGATGACAGCCGCATCCCCAAACAACTATGGAACTGTAAGCCGAGGGGACGGAATGGTGTGGGACGTCCGAGAAGTGCTGTAGTGACCAGCTGTAATCTTTGCTTATTTGAGACCGGAACCAACTATCCTTGGTTTAACCCTTGAAGATGATGACGACGACGACGACGACGACGATGATGATGATGATGATGATGATGGTGATGATGATGATGATGATGATGATGATGATGATGATGATGATGATGATGATGATGATGATGATGATGATGATGATGATGATGATGATGATGATGATGATGATGATGATGATGAATTCAGAATTGCAAATAAGACAAGCACTCAACGAGTTAGAAAATTGAGGGTGCTCTGAGAAATGTAGAATCCTTATATCATCCTATTGTAAATCTTACGTTGTTTAATTATCTGAGCATCAATCCAAAATAAACTTTATAACTAACTAAAAATATCAGATATTAGTAGTCATATTAAGCCGTTAATTTTATGTTGGTCTTATATTTAAAATTCAATATCAGCAACATAATTATAAATGCTATTCGTGTGAGTGATTAATAAATCAGCTGCTTGCACAAATTTAGTTTTTACTGTCTGTATCATTTACTTTGAAACTAATGGTTGTCTATAGAAAACAGTTATAATTTTCGTAAAGACAATACCATAAATATGTTAGTATTCATTTTATAATAAATAATGTCACATAAATTAGTAATTGATCTTTCTGTGTCTACTTATAAGTGCAAAATATAAGTTTATAACATGTCAATAAATAATTTGTAGTATACTGTATTCTACCTAGACGTACTGAACACAAACAGCTAATAAATTTATATTAATTAAATATAAAGGGAGACTTTACCATTTATTCTCTTTGATGAGGTTACTAGCAATATATTGTGGTTTGATAACGTATTATACTTTATATTGTTTATAACAAAAGACAGTTTCATTTGTAAACATACTTTGATTTCATATTCTAGGAGATAGCGTTTGATAGAGCTACACAGATAGAGTTACAACAGATCTATTATATCAGTCATTATAAGTAATAGAGATTATCCTAAACATCTTATAAATGCTATAAAAAGCTAAAATTATTGTACAAAGATAGTACTCTATGTAATACAGAATTTGGCTGAGAATGTTTAAATTAATGAGAGAAACTGCCAAGGCTGTACCAGATCTCCAAAGTTTTTCAATATCTATTTTTATGACAGTATATTTTAAATATATTACGTTGACTGAAATTCCTTAAAAACATAAGTTGTTTCAAAATTCCGTTGAGTTTCAAATAAAATTCAGACTTTTTCAATCTTATACATCACGTTATTTTATTATAATTTTGAGTTATATAAATTTGTAGGAGACAAACGCACAGTTAAATGGGATTATACGTATAACAGCTGACAGCACATTGACACTCGTACCGTAACACACGTAAACGTGTAAAGTGTGTATATTGTAAGGTACTGCCTGAGAAAATCTGTATCCTTTTTACTCAAAATGATTAAAAATATAAGTTAATCGTCATATCCCATTTGGTATCACATATATTTGACATTTGAGCAGTGGCGAAGTTACATTGAGACAATGCCTACCCTAAAAAATTCTGTCGAAAAAAAATTATAAACACGTATGAACTACATAACGTAAAGATTATACATTGTTACCGCGACTGTCAAATTTATTAAACCGAAACGTGCTTTACTGAGCGACCGCTAGATGGTGACAGGTGAGATTCGGCATAGCTCGTTTAAAGCGAATGAGGCAACCTGAACTTGCCTCAGCGTTTTTTGTATACATCGTATGTAAGCAATGTAGGGGTTTGATAGGGAAGTGAAGGGAGGGGGGATTGTCCCGCGCTGTACACATAGAGCGTTGAGGCATGCCTCACTTCTGTGAGTCCAAACAGTTAAGTTAAAGCGCCTGTGTTGTTTATAAGTGTGTTTATTTTATGCGGTTATTAAAAGTGTCCCTGTTATTCCGCTGAACTAACAGATGACCAAGATTGTTATTTGAATTATTTGTAACATTAAACATATACTGTATATAGAAACTAATCAAGTTTAAAATTTTGAAGTTCAATCAGTTGTATTATTGTGTATGACTAATACAAGGATTGTCCAATAGAAACACGTATAGAGCTGTAAAGCATTTTTCATTCAACGATTTTAAAATAAGTCTCCATTAACATTAAGACATGAGTTCCACTGTTGCGCTAACCTGTAGATTCTCTGCTAGTAAAATTCTTACGGCTGTTTGTGGAACCATTCGGTTACAGCAATCTTTTATTAACTTATGTTAAGGGTAATAAACTTCATGAAACATAAAAAGGTAGCATATTTTCTTATTTATATAACCTATAGATATTAAACTTTTACAGTAATTATTTCTTAAAACCTATTAAAAGTTGTTTTATGTGTCTACAAAATTTACTCCATAAGGAAGTGCTAGATATATGCCACATTTGTGTTTAATTGTGTTACATATTATTTCCAAGGAAAGACGACACTCAAATCAATATAAAAATATGATAAGTATTATTTATAAAAATTTTATAATGGGTGATTTGTTAAAAGGTACCTAAATCACTTTTTCATAGTTTTGAGAAAAACAAAAAAAAATTATTTTTTCTTGTGTATTATAAAATAGTGCTTTGGTTAAATTACATATTAAAAAAAAATATATATATATATATATATATAGACATACAATTAGGTACATATTCGACGCCTAATACCTAATAGGAAACCAGAAAAAAATTATTTTATCTTGTTGACTTAGGTACCTTTTAACACTCAATAAAATTTAAAGTACGGTTTGGTTTGAAATAATGCAGGTTTTTATTAAATAATGAACAATATCTGTTACCTCATATTATAAATACAAATCTTTAATAGTTAATGAATATTATTAAATTCTTGGATTTCGTTGTCCATGACGTGTCCGTTACTTAACTAAATATCACTATAATATTGACGACTCGGAACACTAAGTTCTTTATAAGTAAAAACGTAAAGTTTTACCTTACAGCCTAAACCGGCTTTCACCTATAGAAGGCTTCATCAGAGGCTGTCGTTAGTAGCGCTGTTCATCTTGTTGTTGGCGACGAGATAGTGTTTCGAAAGATCGAAGCTGTGTGTGTGTGGTGAGATGTGTTCGAATAATGCGTGCGATTTGAATTGTGTCTGTTCGTTTAGGATGTCGTTTTTATTTGTTTTTGTGTGTTTGTATATTTCTAATTGTTCTAGAGTGTCTAGTTTTCGGCCTTTTGTGTGTACGTGTAGTATGTTCATGTTATTGTCGATGTTTTTATATGTGTGGTTTGCTTCAATGAGGTGGTTTGCGAAGGTAGATTCTGTAGTGGTGTGGAGTGCTTTTGTGTGTTCAATGTATCTCTGTTTGAAGCTACGTCCTGTCTGGCCTATGTAGAATTTATTGCAATTTGAACAATTTAGTTTATATACACCGGGTAGATCGAATTTGTTTTGTGCTTTGGGCATGCGTTTTGATAGTGTGTGTTCTGTTTTGTTAGTAGTTTTGTAAGCGATTCTGTATCCTGCTTTTTTGAATTTGTGGGCAATTTTTTCTGTTTGTTTGTTGATGTATGTTAGTGTTATGAATTTGTTGTTTTCTGTCTTTGTCTGTTGTTTGTTTTGTGTTTTGTGTAGGAGTTTACTGACTATTGTTCTGTCATAACCGTTAGATTCTGCTAGATATTTTATCGTGTTTAGTTCGTCTTTGTAGTCTATTTCATCTAAGGGGATGTTGTTAAGTCTATGTATCATGGTTCTAAAAGCAGCTAGTTTGTGTTGTATTGGGTGATTGGAGGTGTTGTGTATTAGTGTGTCAGTTGTAGTTGGTTTTCTGTATATACTGAATTTGTGCCTGTGTTCTAGTTTTGTGATGGAGAGGTCTAAGAAGTTTATGGTATTGTTGTGTTCATATTCGGCAGTGAAGGTTATGTTTTTATGTATTTTGTTTATGTGCGTTAGTAACTGTTCACATTGTCTTTTGTTTCCCCTGTATAGTATTAGAATGTCATCAACGTATCTGTGCCAATATAGTATTTTATGTGAGTGTCTGTCATTGTTTGTGAGTATTTTTGTTTTTTCTAAGTGTTGGAGGAAGACTTCTGCTAGAATGCTGGATATGGGGAAGCCCATGGGTAGGCCATCGTTCTGTGTGTAGTATTTATTGTTATAAGTAAAGTAGTTTTGTTTTGTGATAATGTTCAGAGTTTCTGTTATTTCATTGATACGTTCGTTTGGTGTGTTGTTCTGTTTGAGTTTGTTTTGTAGGATGGTGATTGTTTCAGAGATGGGGATGTTTGTGTACAGGTTTTTAATGTCAAAGGAGGCTAATGTGGTGTTATGGGGGATGTGTATGTCTTTTATTTTTGTTACTAGGTCAGTGTTGTTTTTTACTGCAATGTTGTTGTCTATTTGTGTGTGTTGTCTAATAATTTTGTCTAGATATTTTGCCAGTTTGTGTGCAGGGGCATTACGGTAGTTGATAATGGGGCGGATCGGAATGTCTTCTTTATGGATTTTGGGAAGCGCTTGGAGTGTAGGTGCTGATGGTCGGATTTGTTTCGTGTAGGGCTTTTGTTTATGTGTCATAATGTGTTTGGCTTTGTTGACTATTTGTTTTACTGAGTTTTGGTATCTGTCGGTGGGGTCGTGTTTTAGTTCTGTGATGTTGTTCTGTTCTATGAAGTCTTGTACTTTTTTGTGTAGGTTGTCTGTGGGGATAATTACAGTCGTGTTGCCTTTGTCAGCTTTTACAAATGTGATGTTGTGTTTGTGTGCCTTTTCCCTCAGTTTGATGGCTGTGTGTATTTCTGAGTTGTGGTTGTTGTTGTCTGGTGTCTTATGTACTCCTATTGTGTTGTTTATATTATGTCTTAATGTGTCTTGATGTTCTGGTGCTGTGTTTTGTATATTTGTTTCTGTGTCAATTATGAGCTTTGTTAGTGTTTGGTTGTTATGTGAATACAGACAAAACACGACAGAAAATTAAAAAACCTGACACCAATCAAAACAGATATAATTCCCTCGCACAAATTCTACCCACGTACAGTAAACCTCACGAACGTCACACTCACAAAAAACGAACAAACACTCCTTGATAAAGGCCTAAAACATAACATACATTACAAACATAACAACCAAACACTAACAAAGCTCATAATTGACACAGAAACAAATATACAAAACAAAGGTATTCAGGCTTTCAAAACCACCTGATCTTATGTACTCACTTGTTTTTACAATACCGGTACCTTTGTGTTCATGAGAATACTCAAAAAAATGATATTTGGAAATACTAAATTGCGCTCTTTCATTTCTTGGAAGGTGTCTGGTTTCAAGAGAAATTGACGACTTCTTATAATTAGTAGGCCACCAAGTAGAAAACCCAATGATCATGTCGGTCTCGACCGGTGTAATTGTCCCTGGATGTTTTTTTTTCAGCATTAGCTATAAGCTCGCAAACTTCACGTGGAGTGTAGATACGGTCACATTTCCTAATGGGACGTTTTATTACGCTGAATTTTCGGTCGCATGGTTTGCATGAATGTCCACGTAAAGGAAAAAAATGTTTAATCGTTTTAAACCTGCACGTATCGGTTAGGGTAAGACAAACTCTTGACAAAGTATGGCTCTTGTTTTGCCCGGGACAATTATCCGAAAACAGATGTAACTCGGTAACTGTCTCGGGTACATGGTTTTTAATATAGTCCAACAGGAACGAAGCAACTTCATCGGGTCCTTTGTGGGCCTGACCTTCATGGTAGATGTAGTAATGGGCTAAATCTGTTTTAGTGTTGAAAATACAAAAAACGTTCACTGTGAGTTGCCTTAAGTAAAAAATTTCCTGAACAGGAATCTTCGGTAAACTTACATTTTGCATAAAATCAAATACAAGGCCTAAGATATTTTCATTTTCCTTACTCTTTTTAGTCGTTTCATAAAGAGCAGATGTGAACTGTTTAGCTCGCCTCATAGGCACCATTAATTCTGCAGTCGCGACTCTTTTCGCAGTATCGTGTAAATGAGGACTAGGTATTAGCACTTTTTTTTCCTCACAAAAGCAACAGTTGTCAATTTGTGGTTTTCCAAACTTTAGGTTAAAATTTTCTTTGAAATATGTATTTAAAAACTCATACTTGGTATTTGTACCAGGATATTTTAGCTTATACAAGTCATACATTTTTTTGACGGACAGTTCAGATGACAAATACGTAAAGTTTGTATCAGATGCATAGTGCGTTTTGTACACAGGAAATGAGCTTATATGTTCATGTATGTTGAACAGTTCGTTTGGGCCAATTTTCTTTGAACAAGGATGTCTGCCACGCTTGTCGCGTGGTGATTTTCCTTCCAGAAGTAACTGTCTAATACGTTTAATTCGCTTATCAGTCACATCATACAGCTTAAAAAAAGCCTCCCGACAAACTTCTATCTTAGTTTTACGAACAAGTACGTGGTATTTAAATGAGCTCACCCTCAAAGAAGCATCATCATTCCTAGGACGGTGTTGCTTAACATTACTCACCTCTATCATCCTTTGTAAATGCAAATCTTGTTCGTCTTTAGATTGCAAATCAGCATATAAAGAGTCGTATACCAACGCTTTATCTATGTCGTCAAACCTTGTAAAGCAGTTTTTCTTGCACCTGAAACCAAATAAAAAAATATTTACGCCTAGGTAATTAATAAGATTGAAATGAGCACTGATTATTTTTGTTCCCAGTCAGGTTATGTTTTTGTAAACAAACAGTCACATAGCTACAGACATTTACCGTTAGGGGTAAATCTAATATCTACATACTAACCCATTCATTGGGAAAAACCACCTATCTATATCAGTAAGTTTCCCAAAACTACAACAGTTTACAATAATTTTAGCTTCATACCTGCAAGGTGAACGAGTTGATCTAGATCGGTGCTGCTTTCTTCCGTGTCCAATGTATTCTTTGCCTTGTAATTTCAACTTCTTAATAACATTCCTTTTGTAAGCTTCTGGATTTTTCTTCCTCTTTCGTGTTTTTAATGGACTGTCATTTAAATCGCTACATTCACTCATTTTGTAATAATTACCTTACTAACACTACAATCACATAACCTCCACTATTTGCCAATCAACACAATAAACCCAGCACAACAAAGAAAAGAAGCAAAAAGAACCATCTGCAGGAAACAACTTGCAGTGCTACCAACTGTTGAGTGTTAAAAGGGACATGAGTCACTACTTATGTACCTTTTGCCACTCACTTTAGAAAAGACACTGGCTGTAATACGTAGAAAGAAAGCTTGACTTAGGTACGTTGTGACACTCAAACATGTGTAAACCCCTATAGATAGCAAAAATGCAATTATCTCAAAAAGTGAAAAATATGACTTAGGTACCTTTTAACAATCACCCATTATGTGAATATTAAAGTCTACCTTTTGACTGTAAGTTAAATCGATAACTAAATTAAAATTTCACACGAAATTGTCTAAACGACGTGACATATATTAAATTAAAATTTAGACGTCTGAACGTATTAAGGTAACAAAGAAACGCCATTGATTGTTATGCAGACTCATACACTACCTTTGTATACACTTTGTATTACTCAAATTGAAATAGATATATTTGATAGTGCAAATACGCTCAAATGTGAAATAATAAAACTTATTATTATTAGTATATTATGTAGAATTTTTTATAATTATTAGATAATGAGAATTTTACCGGATGAACGTGATATTTCATAGGCAACTTTAAACTTTCACTAATTTGCAAACTACACTGATCCATGTTGCAGGAATGTTGTTTCAAAATAAACTACAAACATTTATTCACTCCATGATAGACATGAGCTAAATTTTATCTAAAATGACGTTTTAATTTTCAAGGTTAAAGTATATGTTTTAAACTAGTTTATAAGATTTTTGTAGAATTTAAATAATGGAAAGATAAGTTTACAAACGGGTACTGCAGCTTAAAACTGTGTGTAGGATTATGTGTAACCTGGTTTTGGCGGTTAATTTGTGGCCCATGGATGGAGATATGGGCAAGAGGATAGCTGCTCTAATGGGGAGTTTTTTAACTGAGTAGGTCCAGGACAGGGCAGTGGACACAGGGTTGCACCCTGTGATAGTAAAATCAAATTTGGAATTGATATAGGATCCAAAGTTGCTAGTACATTGATAGACTTGGATACCAATGCATACAGCAGTGCCAAAAGTAAGCGTAGAAGAATAAAAATAAACATAAAAGATGAACAAATTTTGAAAATGAACAAAAAACAGAAAATTACCAAAAATGCAGAAGTACAACTAAATTAAAAAGTAATAAAATTAATAAAAATAGTAAGTGTACATACCTAATTTTTAATAACACAACAAAAGAGATATGAGAATGAGTGAACAAATTAAATATGAAGGACGACAAGTTTAGCAAAGAGAACGAATGAATCAAGAAAAATAAAGGAAAAGAGAAATGAGGAGCTGAAGAAGTCGAAAAAACTGTTTAATTTACAGGTACATGCAGAAGAAAAAATAATGTAAACTTTACAGCATTATTAATGGCCTCAGAGAATGTAGAAGTATTGTGCTGCGACTTTGAATTTTCCCGGCGCGTGTAGAGTGGTTCAGGGCTACCAACACAGTTGGCAGCAGTGCCTGCCAGTGCTATCGTCGAAGCTGCGGCGACGCGATTTAGTGACCAGTCTGGTGGTCAGCTGTTCGCTGTGTTTTTGGTTTTCAATGTGGCTAGTGAGGTTAGCCAAATGCTTTTTGACAAACTGGGATAGGTTTTGTTTTATGCAGGCAGGTACGACCTACACACAATTGTCTCGCTCTCATTTCTCTGAAAACCTTCAACCAGAACGTTCCTTGGTCTGACGGCCTAGGTCATGTGTGTCTGTTATCTGTAATGCGTCGGTAGATTCCTCAGCACGTTCAGGTGTGTATAATTTATCAATATTATTTCAGTTTTTATTTAATTGTGTATTATGTGTTTTACAATGGTTTAAGCGTGTTTGTGGCCCGGATTATTCGTTATTGTAATAATTGTAATAATTATTCGTGAAGGTTTATTAGATTTTTTTTTTTTAATTAAGACGTACGGTTAACTTTTGTATGCTCCGTCAGTTCTATTGGGTTAATGTTCGTGTTATTCTCCTTCATGGGGTATGCTAGTCTAGAATTTTACACACACACGTATATATATATTTTAGCGTGCATCTCTAAATACTATGAATCAATGATTACTTTTAAAGAATGATGTAAAACTTAAATATTGAGTTGAAGGGGCATTCTGTTATGTCTGTTTTAGTTTCTTTTAAATCAGCCCCATCATTATTACAATGTTAGTTAATAATGAGACTTTCGAATGATATTTGAATATTTAATTGTGTCATCAACATAAGATAATAAATCTTGTTATTACGTTTATATGTGTTAATTGCAAATCCTGTCACTCTGTTAAGCCTCAGCACACTTTTCACTTCCTCTAGGTCCATAAACCTAGTTTTAAATATTGCGTACGGTCCTGTGACCGCTACAGTCTTAAGAAATGTTATTAAGTATCTCTAAGAGAAGGTCCAGAACTAGAATTGGACGTAAAAACAAAGCACAGGTTTAATGCTTTTCCCTAGACGTAACTGATAAAACTTGAGAATTCCAAGACAAAAAAGTGATGAAAATCAGAAAAATTTTGAGATATCTAACATATAAGACAATCTACTATAGACCATGATTTGACTAAAAAGAATTAAAAATTAGTAAAAATAAGAGACAAAAGGGAATAGGAATAGCAAAGAATAAATGGTTTGTGGTCTGAATTAGGTGGACTAAAACCAGCTATGAATAGTGTGATACAATACGGTAAGTGATTGCTGAAGTTACCAAAGGGTACTGATTCCAAAATATGCAGATACACAGTAAAGGTGAAGACGAAAAAAGTTTATAAAGATAAAGAAAGACATATACGAAAAGAAGAAAGACGCATAAAATTTTAACCATTTCTGAAGAAAGAAAAGAACTTGTAAATGAGTTTAAGAAAATTGGTTGAGATTTGCTAGCAATAATCAAGATAACGGGGTGTTAGAGCTGAAGAACAATATGTTATAAACTAACATTAGTATATGTTTAAACTAACACATAACAGAGTAAAGGCAGAAGACATCGGTAAGGAGAGATTGAATTTATAATAGCGGTTTGACAACAAACACGACTACTAGCACAGTGGGTTAAAATACACTTGATGAGGCATGAGACGACTTTAGGAAAGGAAGAACTTTTTACAGATTTACACTGAAGCAGATAACGTAGAAGACTCGATAGGTGAAAGAGAAAATAAATATAAAAAATTAAATCTTTTGTTTATAGATATAAAAGAAACCTCTAGTAAATAACTTATGGTACACTTGAAAGGAAATAAATTTGAATAAAAAATTGATTAAAATTATTTAAAATATTTGTAAGTACCATGTTAACTACATATTAAATAACGATACAGTAGCATTTTCAAAGAAAGAAATCTAAGACAAAACAAAGGTCTGAGGCCACCTTTGTTTACAACATTCATAGATGAATTCCGTATATTTTACTCAGCTGGAAGTAGTAAACTAGAAGTAAGTTGTTAGGACTTATACGTTTTAAGGTTAATAACTTTGAACTTGACTTTGCTGACTGCTAGAAAAGTAAAGGATTTGCAAAAGAACATGAAGGTTTGGAACATGAAAGTGTTTGGAACTTGAAGAAAAAGTAATGATAATTTAATAAGGTAAAACGAACTTATAATATTTTGTGAAAGAGAAGAAAACATAAAAGTAGATATTGAGGAACTACGATCGATCAAGAGCGATTGTTTTATCAGTAGCAATGGACGAGATCTGCAGAATATTTAAACCAATGAAAGAGTTGGAAAACGATGAAAATTGACTACGACAAGAATTATAATTTCGTAAGGAAGAGGAAATTATTGAGAGAAACCAAAACAAGATATTCAACGTAGCGTATATGAATATTTTAACGTTTGCATGTGGGACATAAATATTGAGTAACAGAGATACAATTGGGTACAGAGTGTGGAATTAACGTATACGAGAAATAAAGACCAAATAAAAAGTACTCATATAAAAAGGAATTAAAGACAGGTAGATCACTCTACCCTGAATTTGATAGAATTAAGGTAATTTAGAATTAAGGTAATTGATATCGTGAGTCCACTTACAACATACAGAAGTAGAAGAATTTGGAAAAACAAAGATTTGCAAAAAAAAAACAACTGTACAGATATAAGACACAATATTTGCTAAAGGTTTAAGAAAGCAACTGATAGTAACTAAGAGTAGTTCAGATATTTATGAGGACAAAAATAAAATAAATTTTAAATCTGTAACAGCTTGAACTGCTATAGAACTGTGACGTAAAATATTTTTGGATTATTATGGTATACATATAATGTACTATTTTTTATATATATGTATCATAATCTAAGTAACGTTTTGTAATAAAAATATAGTGCAATATAAACCACAGTGATGCATGGTAGTAGGGTTCAATAAACGTTTATTGAATTATTCACAATTTCTTTAAACATGTTAATACAGAATTCCTTAGTTATACTCAAGTGCTTACGAATTTAAATATAATTTTGATTAAATATTCCTTTAAATATTCTGAAACTGATAGTACAAAATATATCAGAAAATAAATGTCAGAAACAATAGTTCTTGCCTGTATTGAGGATATGTTTGCGTCTATGCGTGCGAATATTAAATGCTTTACTAGAGGTCTCTATTATACAGTACATAATGTACTATGTACGCACAGAACGAACTATCGTTTCCAACATATTAAAGTTATATTTTACTAGCTTTCTCCAACAGTAAATAAAATGAGATCAAAAGTGCATATGTCAATGTTCTCAATGTTGATATCACGGAATTTTATAAAAAGTTCTTTATAGTGTGATATTCTTTATATTTAAGAAATATTTTTATAAAACATTAACAAGAAGTCAAATACTTATGTCTCTAATGCTTAAATCCTCCCCTATATATTGCTCTAAAGTATCGCACAGTGTATCGAAAACCATTAACACGGCAAGACAAAATTTTATTTTACTGTACAGTAGGCTGAATATTTAACGAAGTATAGTACGCAGAACCAGTGAAAACTTCAATTTTCTCTCTCACGCTCTCTCCTTTGCCATCATAGCCTGTCTTTGTCTGTTTGTTTCTGTCTCTGTATATCTGTCCATTTGTCTATCTATGTCTCTGTCTCCGTCCGTCTGTCTATCTATCTGTTTCTGCCTCTCTCTCTCTCTGTCTGTCTCTCTGTCTCTCTCTCTCTCTCTCTCTCTCTCTCTCTCTCTCTCTCTCTCTCTCTCTCTCTCTCTCTCTCTATCTGTCTGTCTATCTGTCTCTGTCTCTCTGTCTCTCTCTCTCTCTCTCTCTCTCTCTTTATTCTCTTTCTTTCTCTCCCTCTCACCCATACGTATCACATTACCTATAAACAAGTTTACCTATCCCTATTACAAGTTTCCACAGCAACAAAACACTTTCACTCTTTGACAAATATCATTGGTTAGGGAATACAATTGCCGCGGTCCCAAAAGTTTTCTTTGTCGTATTACTATTCCAAGACTTTCCATTTCTTATGAGTCAAGTACACTGATGTAAATGCACTCATGTTTATAGCTAAGTTACTGAGAAAACTCAGCTTCTTTGTTTTCTGCAGAGTACAAACCGCCGACATAATACTTCTTCCTCCGTTCACGTATAAACAGATACACGCAAAACTACACGCAAAACTACACGTGAACATTGTACTTGTATCCTTCTAAAGTTTAGTCATTATTCATCACTAAAGTTTTTCTTTTTACGGGAATACAAGAACATATGGATCTAGTATACTTCTGTCTTTAGCCAAACTCTTTTTTCCTGCCCTACCAACCAATCGCATTCACCTTACCAGAAACAAATTTTGAAAACACTTTCTACGTGCATAAATAAAACAATCATTTATTTTGATGTTATAAAACTTATTAAAAAATTTTTAATAACAACACTTTAGGGATAAACAAGTTAGCAAGTCTAGTTGTTCGCAAATATAGAAAGTAATTGCAACAAAGGTTGACTGCAGCAGTAAACAGTGAGAATCAATTCTATTGTTACTGTTGTAAATATTATCAAGTACTTGACCTTAGTAAAATAGATTGTCACCAGACAAAAGGCTTGCAGCATGACAAATGGCGCCAATCGTACACTCTAGTTATTTTGGTGGCCCTAAAGAGGACCTGGTGGCGAGAAAGCTGAAGTTGGTCGTGCCGCGCTGAGATGTTCGGCGGCTGCGCCCGCTGTTCGTGGCGTACTGCAGTCCTCCTCTTCTTTCGGCACCGGTTGTAGAGTCGGCTGCCGGCCCAGCGAAATCCATCGCTAGCGCGGAACTGGAGGCCGAAGACGCAAGAACGCCGGTTCTATTCTTCGGCCGTTCCTTCCGGCTGACACCGCGCCGATGTCGTCCGAGAGAGGAGAGGAGATGAAGTGCGTCCGATGGCGTGGCGATGAAGTGCTCAAAATTTTCTGCCGGGCTGGGTTTTATTAACTAACCGGGATCGCTGATTGGCTATCTCCGAACGCTGATGGCTCGCTGTGTCCACCGCTGGTACCGGAGAGCAGATGTTCGCATACAGCTGCCGTCACAAGATATAAATCCTGGAATGAATGTTCATTAAATAATTCTGCGACTAAAATTTAATAAAATTTGTTATTTTTTTTAGATGTTTTATTAAACAAATATATATATATATATTTTTTTTTCAAAGTAAGCACTGTTTACTTATTTAACCAATATTTGTTGTGGATGGTTTCTTGGTATGAGTTTTCATCATAAAAGTCAACACATCAAATTGACGCATCCAAAAGTGAACTCGAGAGTTCAGATTATAAGCCTATAACAGACTGAAAAGCAGTCTTGTTATATGACAGACTGACAGTCCTAAGATAACAGTAACGGATTCACTAAAGACCCACATCATGCACGTCACGTTATAATCCAACACTAAGCGGAGAACTCTTATTAAGGAATTTCTGTCTTACCAGGAAAACCTGACTTAAAGCCCTCGTTAGTCATTAAAGTCTGATACAAATATTTGGATTACAAGCTGCGCATATAAAACAAAGTAAACAAAATCTATATTTCATCAAAGAGTAACATAATTTAATATTTTTTTCAATTTATATATCGCGTGACTTACTCATTTTCACTATTAGCATTAAAGTGCATTATAGTACACAACAGTACCAGTATTTATATGCAAACAGTAATTCCTCACATTACTTACAAATTGTATTAGATTAATCATGTAATAAAATAATTAATAATTTACTGATGATAATTATTTGAACATTGCTAAATTTTGATAAAGGAATAACCATGGTTCATCGTTTTTGAATAGTGCAAACAGAAAAATTGACAGCAGATTAAATCGCATTTAATGTAAATAAAACAACAATAAATCTTGTGTAAAACAATTCTTCAGACTTATGAGTGTCTAACACATAATAATGTAATACACATTAAATGACAACTATTTAACAGTGAGTATTTCACTAAATAATACAAGACATAATTGCAGATACCCTTACATAAGTTACAGTACAAACTCCGAAGTGTATACAAATGTCGCAGATCAAAAAACCAATAACTGATTGCTTCTAAATCCTGTATTTAGGCCTTCTTCAGGTCCTAGAATAATCTACCGCTTTCTGGATGATTGGTCGAGAATAACCGTTTGACTACATGAGCAAAGAACATACTGGGAACTATGTTAATGCCGACCGCAACCGCACAAATCACGCATTTGACTATATCATTGACGTCAGAATATTGTACAAAAATACGTAATATGTTGCAATTGTTCTATCATATTTGACTTCTAAACAAAATGCACAATTACTTGTAAATGCAAATATGAAAATACTGATTAACAACATTGTTAAAATAAAAGTTGGACATCATTCAAATTATGAGAACACTGATACAGATATTGGACAACAATTCATATGTTCCTGTGTCACGAGAAAATTAACAGAGCATATAACAAACTTAACTTTATACTAAGTTAACTAAGTTTAACTTTTTCTTATGTGAGATGTTGCAGATGTTACCCATAGGTCAAGAATGGTGTAATAACACTAGCGTCATTTTGTACGGTACAAGTGTTTGGTCTCACTACTGTTGACTGGGATAATATCTTGCGCTCCCTACTTATTTTTTCTCCATTTAGTATCATACTGGTTTTAAATAACATATATTCACTTGAAAACATTAAGTCAAATTACGCACGCCATTTGATTTCAAACAACCATACTTACACGGATTTAAGGTCTAATCTTATACCTTTACGTTACTGTAACAAGGGTCATTACATGGACGCATTGGAGGAGTTTGAAATATACAAATTTATAACAGCACGAACAACCATGATGGCATACTGAATGATAAATTGAATTTTAAATCCAACCCACTGTACGACACCGCGTTGCATTTGCTTGAGATAAACAACCTGGCAATAACTCGAAGTCCAAATATTCAGTATCCAACCGAACGTTACACGGTGCGCACCGAGTCGGACACGTGTGTTTAAATAATGTACTTTTATGAATTTTAATATTTGACGGTCTCTTCCCGAGTGATACGTCTGATGATGGGACATAGTTCCCGAAACGCGTAACAACAAAAACAACGCAACGAAGTCACAGGACAGATTTGAAATGAGGTAATTTATTATCAATAACGTGACTTGGACCATAATCAATAATGTTTAGGCTTATTCACGTTTCTTTCAAGAAATACTAAAAAACTGATAGTAGTTATTTATTTATCTCCCGGTTTTAAATGTATTCATTTTTATACTCAAAACGCAAATTTCTTTATATAAGACACTGTGTACAGTACAAAAATCAGTGGCACTGTTGCCATACAAAGTCTAAACAAAACAATTAGAGCATGGTTTTGATAGTCAGAATTGTGGCATCCATTTTATTTCTCCGTCTATCCTTCTTCTCCTCTGCCCTTAGAACACGTGACTTTGAATAAGGTAAAAATTTAACTGTAACAGTTGTACTCAATATCCACTGAAATATATATGGTTAGACTTATGCATAAAACGGATAAACTCTGTTACATGAATTTATGCTTATAAGAGGCTATTCGACTTTGATGTTGACTTCGTTTTAATTCAAATTATTTGTAATAGTCTGTGTACCTGTAACTCATTCCACTATTTGTGTTTAGGGAAAAAACAAATTTACTTTAAATTACAAAGTTTATAGTTTATACACTTTTGTTAGAGACCATTTCTTGTAATTATTTATTAGTGAAAATAAACAAATGAGCAAATTGACTGTAGTTGATTTGAGTGTACGAAGAAAATTATAGTCAATAATGTTACAATACATGAGTGTTGTTAACACCGTTAAAGGATCGGAAATGTGTTTACAACAAAATAGTATGAGTTCAGATTTAAATTTCACGATTTACACAACATACACATTTCGGTCTGGTAAAAAAAATTAACGGTCTGAAAAAGTGCGCGTTAATTTACTGTTACATGTCTGTACTTCTTAATAAGTAGTAGGTATCCGTTTTTCGTAACTCTTGTTGACAGCACTAACGTTCTAATATTAAAAATCGTATTTTTACAGGCTTGATTAAAAGATATTTAGTATTACGATTACGCGACACAAAATATGTAATCGTAAAAGCATTACGCAACAAAATGTTGCGAATTTGGTGTTGTTAAAATTTATTTTATGCCAGTAAAACGACAATCACATAACATTCTGGTAAAGGTTCAATATTTGCCAAGAGACAATAATGATTTTTCCGTACGATATAATAAAGGGAGCTTAACTCCACAAACACCAGACATGTTCAAAGCGACTGGCAAATTGATGTGTTACTGATAATAGATAACACGCGCGCACACACCCACTTCCATCCCGAACACACACACAGGGAAAATAATTTACAAAACACTGCAGTAAAATTATATGACGGTATCTTACTTAACGTAATTAGATTCTTAACGTAAGCTTATAAATACGTGTTTTTACACTGTCAAGTAAAATAAACGTGCCTTTAATTTAATTTTTTTTTAACTCATTAAAAATAATTAATTTTTTATAAAATTATTAAATATTTTGATATATATTTGAGTATACGTACTTATAAAGATCATTAAGATTATAGCTATCAACGTTCAGGGATTTGTTCACACCTCTCCACGATCAGTGATCTACGTTTTGAAATAAGTTTTCATATTTGATATAAACCCAGCACTTTTACAATTTTTCAACGCTGTTGTGACATTTGTCATTTTTGGTCTAATTATAGAATATGTGTAACTGATACTCATTACACCAATCTTCACAGCTGCTGTATTATTCCAGTCCTCTTATAGATTTCGTAAATTGTTACGTTGTGGACTTTTACTCTCGATATACTTTGTTGGAAACTGGAAATTTAAATCTGTGCTATTTTTCTACATCTAAACAATGTACATCTAATTAATTAAACAAAGTATAGGCCTATTGTACATTATCATGTGTCACGCTTTCAGATGATTTTTCTTTCTTCTATTGAATACTCATATAATAACATGTTTTAAATTTCAATTAAACATTTTGTGTAATTTCTTAAATTTTTAAATATTCTCGTGTTAGAAATACTCTTATTCAGTTTACAAAATTTTTAATTACTCTAAAATTTAAAAGTACAGTTTTGATTTATCTCATTTAGTAAACATCATAGGTAAATTATACATTCCACGTAAATTAGTGCTTCATATTCTTATAAAATTTAAAATACCTATTTCATAATTATTGATAACCTGTTGTAACGTCGTGTGTTTAAGCAGGCTGGCGCCAAGGAGCATGTCAATAAGTACTGTGTGTACAAAGATTATCTTATATTTTATTAGAAAATTTTAAGGTTTCTCCTCACAAGAGATTACATTACAATTAAACCCTTGTGGTGTTATTCAGTTGCTTATAAATGTGAATATAATATTAAGGAAACATTATACTTAGTGTTTATAACCGACCTAATAACTGCAAAATAATTATGTGTTGATAAATTATTAAACTTTTTGTTTTTCTAAATTACAAAACCGTACGTATTTGGTTCATTTAATATGATATTAGCCTTTAACACAGATAGATTTTGAGCTACTATGAATAATATTTTTGGACATGACAGAAGGAGCATAAACACATCGATAACACTTATTAAATTATATCTGATATTGCAACAGGAAATTCAACAAAATATTTTAATATAAGTTGTTAGTATAAAATAGCCAATTAATTTGTTTACACGCTTATATCATGCAAACTTTATACTTTTGCAAGCACATTATCACAGATTGAGAGTCCTTGTAATGCTCCAACATTTGTGTAAACAATTCAATTCTAACTTTCTTAATAGTTATAAGAAATTAGTAATACGAGAGCTGTCCAGTTATTAGATATTTTCATGCAAATCGTCAACCTCAGATTTCGAGTCATTAAACCTGATGCATGATATTTAATGTTGTATTTAGTGTTGTATGTTGTGTTATATTTAATGTTGTATGTAATTGAATCCATTGCAATCAAATTAATAGTTTACCTTATTCCTCAGTCAAACTCAGATATTATTTACAGTACTGTATAATGATAACTTTTTTATTCAGTGAAATTTAATTAGACCTTCTGAATCAAATTTAATAAATATGGCAATAAAAGTGGTAATTACAGAACGCATAAAATCAAATTGCTTACAAATGAAAAAGAACATCTGTTCCAAATATAGAATATAGTAGGAGTATTTTATTAAAAACTACTTTAAAATAAATGAGTACAAGTAATTATTTCCGTATTACCACATGCAAAATTCCTTACTACCGCATACTCTCAGCTATTCAACATATATCGCTATAAATAAGACTTCCTAATGAAATACCTGCAAAAATAATATTCTGAAAAGTTATTTGTAAATTGATTCGTTACTCCACAGCTATATATCATTTTGACTGTGCAGCCTCACTGTACGACTTTTTATGTATTATTAGTACGACTTTTTAAAGCACAATATTAGTATTGATTACACAATACACAAATTATTTTTATTGTATAGTGTAATTATGGAAATAATTTAAGTATATTATTTAAATTTGTTTAATGGCTCTTCTAATGTTTTTATGTATATCGGTATATATTCTACGTTACATTTGTATATAAATGTAAGTTTCATTCATTGTTAGTTTACACATATCCATAAGTGAATTACGGGAATAATTTATATTATAGATCGACACTAACTGGCAATGTATAATATTGCATGAAATACTCTTTAAACAGTAGTAGTACTCTTCCGATTATACTATATATTCTACTATAACTGTAGCCTCCTTAGGGCGCATAAGCCTAAACACCAAGACGTTTATAAGCATTTAATGGTCAATTTTACAGCGTGGCTAGTTCCGTTATTGCACATTCTTTTAATGATTAGCACAGTTGAATAATATCGATCTTGTTCCGTTTCCAAATTGAATAGATTGTGGTATAAGACTGCTCGATTGCAACTGTTTTAATGTTGTAGCAAGATTGTGAAATGCCAGACTCTGTTGCTTAGTAAAGTTATTCTTGTTTGTAGTATTATTGTTTTCTTGAGTTTAATGCCTATGTAACTACAACTGACGCCTTTATTTACAAATTCATATTACGGTATTATAATGCAATATACAATTCTAAACAGAGGTAGAATCGAATTACCGAACACATTTATTTAACGGTTAAAACGTTATCCATTTGTAACTAAAAGTCTAACCTCACCTGAAACGACATCAATATATTGCGTATTTATAACAGATAGTAGATACAAAAATATATAACAATTAACAGAATGTGCATATAAAATATTATTGGGACTTAAAGCATGTTTAATGATGTTTAAGTAAAAATTTGTATAAGTAGAGACTGCAGGTTCGGACATTGGATGTTAGTTGATAAGAGACATCTTCAAGTTATTACAAATTAACCAGTCACCGTTTGAGAATTAAGGTAAATTTTATTTAAATTCTCTACGTATTTTTAATTTCTTGTTGAACAGTTGGTCTCTCTGTGACTGGAAAACGTGTAGACGTATAGTCTACTAGACGTTACGAACACATATTGAACATTCCGTTAGTTGCTGCTAGACCGTATATTTGTTAAAAGTGTTAATTTGAGGAAGTATATTTCCGTTTAGGTATTAAAACCCTTCAACAAAGCTGGATTTATATGCAAGACTAATACACAAATTCCAGTAAAAAAAATCAATACCGGTAATAATTAATTAACAGTGATTCATAGAATTGTTTTAACCCGAAAACGACCCTGAGATCCGGGCACCAGTAAGAACTCACATCGGTATCCAGATCGAATCTACAAACCTGTATCCAGATTGAAGCAACCTACACTTTTATCTAGATTGAAAGATCCATATCAGTATCCGGAATAGATCATAAACATCTCGCCGACTTACGTTCATTATAAAAAGGAAGAGACTTTATTTTCTTTATAAACTGTACTAAAACTTATTAAACAATAGAGGCAAAAGTACTTTAAAAAAATATTTGATATATTCAGATTTATGAGAGATAAGAATTTATTTTAATTTATATTTACGTCAACAGAGACAGAGTAATTAGGTTGATATTTTGCACATAAGTTGTATTAAATTTAAAGTAGTGTCATTTGAAAAAAAATTATTAATAAATACGACAGAATTCCAATACACGGTTTACCGACTACTTATTCTATGCGACATATGTATATCCCAATATATTTTTTTCAACTTGTGTAAAAACACACCTTATGATAAAGTTTCTAATTTGGTGATTCACTTCTTTGAAACTCCATAGCAATGATGTGTTAGTTGTTTCATTCTTTTGCCACCTTGGAATATACTGCCTTAATGGCTGTCATTTTTTATTGTGCTTAATGAGTATTGGCTATCTGCATAACACAGAAAATAATATAATAAGAATTATATTATGAAAGTACGACTATTTTCATTAGAGTATTAATAATAACTGTGACTCTCCAATCGCCTGTAAGGGAAATTTAAACCATACAAGAATTTTAATTCTTAGAAGAATTGACGTCGTTGCTATTTTCTTGACAATTCACGATTAAAATTCTAAGAAATGTGTTGCGTTTCAAAAGTAAGTATTGTATTAATATTTTATATTTATTATAAAATATTTTATTTAAATCTAAACTTTTAAAGTTCACAATAATAAAATAAAAATGTTGTTTTTTAAAGTCAATAAGTTCTTGAGAGTATACAATAAATACAAACACACCCGGCGCTTTACTCAGTGCAAGGCACTGCGTCTTTACAAAATCTTCAAATGCTGAATAAGTTACGTAATGGTCTCTATTATTCTGGACTTTACAAATACACAAATAAGAGTGAAAGCTAAGTCTTTATATGGGCAGTAGCGCCGAGCACATGGGCTGTAGTACGAAAGTTAAGAAAACGTATACAACCCGTGTCAGCGTGTGACTTGAAGCAAAATAATGCGACTTCATTCAGAACTGATAAGGAGGAAATGAACAACCCTTAAACTTTGTATTACTTCAAGGCTAATTGTTCTGTGAGCAATATGATTTGTGATATAACGCGACAGATTCATAAATTGATATTAATTCGGTATGAACGTCAAATAGCCAAGACAAGAACTACCTTTCTTTCCTAGAATAATAGTCTTAATTAGCTAATTAATTTCTTAAAACAGTCTTTCTGGCTACATCCGTGCTAGTCCCGTTCAGTAAAGTGCCTTTAACCGTCATTAGTGAAGTAAAACAAAGTAGGCACTATACACTACTAACGCAGATGTGTTCAAAAAATATTGCTGGTATAATAGTGCTGAGGAGCCGACCACGAAATATAAAATGTCCAGTGTATTTCTAATAAACAGATCAGCGTATACTTTAAAAAAAGTCAACAAATAATACAGTTTTTCAATGAAAAAGCGAAAGAACCTAGTAGAGTAAACCACAAAACACAATCATTTCTGACTAACAATCCGATTTTATCTCGGAATTTAATTAATAATTTTGCACTCTATACAATTTCAATTGCAGTATGGAAAGTCCGCTAAATGAAGCCACTATCCCAGATGGTAACTTGAAAGAGAAATCTACCATGGCATCATCCCATGCATTGGGACCATGGGTTGTGGGGAGTCCTAACAACTGCAATCAAAGGTTTAAGTCAAAGCAACCTTGGTATCCCTCTAAACTTAAATTTAAGAGTTGGATTAAAGAAGTTAAAGACAATTTAGAAAAAATAATATAAACTCAGAAGAAGCAATTGAAAGCGACGTTTTTCGGACAAAAGTGCAAATAATAATGGAAGCAGTCTAGGGTAAGAGCGAGAAAAACGCAGGTTCAAAGTAGACTGAAGACAGGAAAAAGAGAAATAGTAAAAAGATAAAAGAATACTAAAGAAAACAAGGAATAAAGAATTAAAATTGACATGTGATCTTCAGATGGCCTATACAAATAGAAAAAATAAAGTTTTTCAATTCACCAACTGTGTACGACTTGAAAGATTTAATTCATAATGAAATATCTTAAAACGATATATATTTGCGATAACATTTCAACGTCTTTTTCCTTGTTCTACGTAATATTTATAAACGGTATATACCACTAAAGTAATTAAGGATTTTTCTAAAGCTGTCAATACGAGAAAACTTGCACATGTTGGCAAAAAGTTCTAAATCATTATAATCAAAGAGTTGGTGAGCAAATATCTCAGACTAGTGGTAGCAACCACTCAAATACATAGAAGACTTTTTCACTTTTCCTAAATATTAGCATAGCTATAGGAGGCCAAATACTGACATGATCTTTATGATAATTTCAAAAATTTGCGTGAGAATGAAATTTAAAAAATACTATTTTCTGCGCCATGGATTCAGAGATTTCCTAATACTTACAACGCCATGCTGATAAAAAGTTTGGCTAAAGCAGCTGTATTTTTATCTTGTCTTTCTCAGAAATGGTTGGCGGGTTTACGGGGAGATTGTACAGGTGAAGGCATTTTTAGTATTGAGGAGATAGGGTTAGTTTTTTAATTTGCCGTTAATGAAACAACTGGAAAATGAATGTCAACAAAGCTCAGAGCCACCTTTAATTAACTGTCAACATGAGAGTACATCAATAATTAGAAATATTTCAGACACAAAATTTTTTCAAAAATCAGTGCGTTTAAAGTGTTCAAAGTGGTATAAATAAAATTTGGTATCTATAAGCATATATTTGCGTAACTTTAACTCCTCTAAACTGTAGTCGGAAGGAAGCATATACCAAAAATAATTTATTACTCCTCGGCAAAACTGACTTTTCTACATGATAGTAACTTTACAACGTAATTTAGGATTTAAAATTTGAGTTTAAAAAAATATTGCATCTGAAAATGGTATGCGAATTGGAAAATAAAAAAGCCATTTGCTTAGCAGAACTTAATTTTAATTATCTGATTCTTCAACAAGATTCTATGACAACAGACGGATCCTGTATAGAGGATTTAGATATTCCCTTTATGAATTTAACTATAATTCCTGAAATAACATGTTTGTTGTCTATGATAACAAAAGAAATTATACAAGAAAAATATTAAAGATAGCTTAAATTAAGAAAAGGGAAGCATTTTAACCACCAATGCTACCGAAACATTTCCGCTCTTAGCCCTAATTAAAACTACTAAAATTTTAGTAACTTTCGAGATTTTTCGGTACGTTTGTAAAAATTCAGAAAACTGTTTTTGCCGAAGTTTACTAGATTACAAAGGAACTGTAGGGAGGCTAATAAATATCTCCATTCTTTTGTCGAACAAACCTATACACAAAGTTTATGTATATGTATATGTATTCGTTTATACGTATACAGGTTAACGTATAAACTCTTATGAATCGAATCATAACCTACACGTTCAGTTACAAACCAACTACACGCCTACGTTTAGTTGTTAGTGATATACGGCTAAAGTATACTGAGATTGGAAATTAACTTTATATCCATAAGGAGCTCTACTTTTCTATAACACTCTGTGCTGGGGTAATTGGAAATTACGGTGAAATATAAGTACATTGGTATTTTAACTATTATTGGCAGCTTTATGACAGCGATAAAATTATATATCTAATAAGAATACGATTTCCTTTATCATTTCGTATCTGCTAGCTGTTATTGTTTTTTAATTTTATAGTAATATGTGCACGATTTTGTGTAAGTTAGTCCGTACCAACTATGGTTATGCAGACTGTAAGAAAATAACCACAGATTTACATACAAGCATCAAACAAGACGATTCAGATTTGAATATCTTTCTATGTTGTTTTAATAACTTTTACTAAATTTGTAAAAGGCAAAATGACATGAACTCCGATAGCCGATTTGAATTTGTCAAATTTATCTTTACGAATTCTTCCAGACGCTCTGCTTCAAGTCTCAAGTAAACAATTTCTTTAACATACGTGACGTAGGCCTACTCTGTAAATGTATGATTGGTTGGGGATTATTTATTATGCTAACCGTGATTTAATTAATTAATCTGTGATTGCCGAGCCCCACGTTCTTTGGGAGCCATTTGTAAATGTATAAATACTGATATCTTTCACATATATCTAGCCCCGAAGTTGGACGCCATTTGTGAATGTAAATTTATGTAAATGTAAAATCACACTTGTGGTAATTAATATTGTTATTGTTTTGCTCTTAAATACAAAATTTATCGATCTCTCACATGTATGTGTGTAATTGAATCTTATCTATGACTCTGATGATCTATGCTCACGTGTTGGAACACAGTTTATATGCTGAATTTTATATAAATTCATGTGCAATAGATAATAAGTTTTTACTTGTTTTAATTGATTCTTTTCATGCTGTGTGTGTGGCAACCATTTAACATTATGTATAACTATTCTGATTCTCATCAACACATACGTGATATCATTTAATAGATTACCGTTATCAATTCATTTAATTTACTTGAACACATGAAACTCTTAAAATCTATTTGTATGCCTTCAAACTTTAGGTTAATATTTGGGTTGCATTGGTAATAATGAACGCATATTATGATCAACTAAAATACTAGTTTAATTTATCACTCATAACATATTATAATAGTACATAGGTTACGTCGCTGTACCTGAAATACATACATATTTTATAATAACAACTACGTGTCTCAATATATGCTGAAAAACAAAGAAAACATACATACATATATAAATCAAATAATATTACAATTCAATATTCTACTTATTTAATGCGTTCATTAAATCCCAAATAAGCTTTGTTAATACATTCATAAATTACTTTATTCAGATTTATTCATAACTTTCTTAATAATTTTCTCAGGTGTGAATTCTTTGAAAGAAACCAGGTCAGTAGAAGTTACTAATTAGAAATAATTATAATAATGGTTACTTGGTTATTGAATATCCATTAGTTGTTGTTGAAGTCGAGTTCCAGAGATGAAGATGGCTCGTAGACACATTCCGTCGGATGCTGCTTTATCACAACCACTTAACACTTATTCTTCCGATCACTCGCGTAGGCGTTTGTATATGTGAATAATTGAAGTTCAGTGTTCATTCAAATGTTTCATCTTAATGTGTATGCTGTGAGTACGTTTTAATGTTAATATGCAAGTCTAGTCCCATTTGTCGCTGCTTCATTAAACATTCGTATAATTTATTAATTTGTTTAATATTTCGTGTTCATTATGTTGTTGATAATGTGTCGTACCCAATATTAAGTTCAAATAATTTGTATATCGTTAAGTGATGCTGTCTGTTGGTGTAACGGTCTGATTGTTCACTTGGTGTAATTTTTACTAAGTCCGTTACTTCGCACACCGGTAAAGTATCACTACCGCGATATGAATGTATCATTAAGTCTTTTATGTTACTTGTTACCGATCTAACTTCCGAACTCGAGTTAGCATTCCGCCGTTTAATGTACTCTTCTGAACTTTGAATAATTACTAACTCCGAATGATTTGAGTAAACAATTGGAAGTTTATGATATACCGTCTCTCGCACTTGAAGTTAAACTACTTGATATTTTGAATGTAAACTGTCTGAAAATTCTGACTGTAAAACTTTAGTGTAACTGTTTCAAAAATTGAGTGTAGACTGTTCCTCCGTCTTCCTGGACTGATAGTTTTATTAATTCGTCCCTACTCAAAATTTTGTCTCTGGCGCGCTTCACGCCTACTTCATTTCGAGATTGGTCAGTTTTTGATTTTCTTGGAAAATACTGTCCCACTATGTCAAAATTCTACGTCATAGTTCTCCCGATAGGTTCTTCGTTTCAGTTGCTATGGAAACACTCCTCACCACAAGTTTCTCGCTGGCTGAGGGCTTCTGATAGGTCCTTAGGTCTCCCCGATTTCTGCCCTGACGATCGTTGACCCGCTTCGAAGAAACTACGGCTATTAAACACTTGTCTATCAGCCTATTGTCTGAGTAAACTCTGCGTTTCTATAGATTCCCATTATCTGTACTTACAGTCTCCCTGGCGTATTGTTCTATGCTCTAACCCCTTTTTTTCTGGCTATTACTAATTTCGAACATCTGCTGGTCGTTGAAGTCACCCCAACTTTCCCTTCGTAAATTCTTGTCTGTCAATTAGACGATGACTCCAGCTGCGTAACATGACTTTAGTCTTTGTCAAGCCTATCTTACAGTATTGTTTCTTAAGGTTCAGTGTATCCGTTCCATTATAGTATGTAGTTCCACGCGTTTTTGTCGCTTATCGTCTACTGACGTAACATGGTCAACACCTGCTACAATTCTCGGTACGGGTGTGAATGTCCTTACTTACTTTGTTACAGCTGCGGAGAGCAATAATTCTGGACGAAACTTTCCCTGTCATCATACGCCACTATTTCTATAGTTGGATGAACTTAATGTGTTTCTATTGTCATGTCAGCGACGCCTCACTGACAGCTTCTCATTACTCCTTATTTATTGCTCCAACTATAAGTCGTTGGCACTGCCTCGTGTAAACGTACTCTGCCGAGGTGAAAATTTAAAATTTTTTAAAATTTTCTGCTCGTTACAGTGTCCTCAATTTCGATTTGACGATGTGACTTCAGGGAACAACTCAAATCTAAATTCTTCGCCCTGTACGTCGCCTCGCCGTGTCCATCTTCTTCAGGGGAAGGTATACACAATAACCTACTTTCAAAAGCTTATATTACCAGTGGTACACCCCCTTTTGGTTTTAATCGGTTCTCTGAATTTATTGCTAGCTATTTGGGATAGCTGAACGCATTTCACATTGTCGAATTTACATATAAATACCTTATCTTTATAATTATAAGACAAATCATAAATTCCATAAGCAATTAAATAATTTCATCAATTGAATAAAATTTTACCTACTAAAATATCATACTCACAAGATATTATCAAACAGTTAAGCGGTTCAATGTAACCTTTACATGATATCAAAGAAAATCTCCTATACATATACACCTTTGTGCATTACTAATGATCTTACCAATAAAATCTTTTAAACTGTTATTTTAAAATTAGATTGTTAATTGACACAATCGCTACGTTAATTGTGATTATCTTAATAATTTACATACACGTATTACATTTAGTTTTAATGATTTACCTACTTCATGATAGCATCATTTACAATCCTAGCCTACTAATTACATACACTCACATTAATAAAGTTCATTCACTATCTAGTTCTTTGAATATTATCACTTATTTGATTTTAAGTGTCCATTTTTTCACTTTTTCCTAGTAACTTATTACCATATAAATCAAATAATAGAAATTAAATGTCCTTTGCATTCACTGCAATATTTTATAAAACGTCACACTAAATGTTAATTTATCTTATTATCTAACATTTAATTAGTGCTTAATTAACTGAATACATTTTATGTTATGTCTGACAATTAGAATACATAACTTTCATGGTGAAGCCAGCTTGAATGATATCAGCGCGTCAATCCCCCTAACGCAGATGATTCATCAGCATCAGCTAACTTCTTATGACATCTTCTTCAATTTCATTCTCTTCCTTCCTCTTCAGTTTTCTGAGTCATAGTATTTTTTCAATTGCCTGGCATTAAATTTTCCTCGGAGTTTCTTGTCATCATCGCAATCGACGAGTAGATAAGTAGCTTCTCCGAGAATTTGATGCACTTTATATGGTCCGCAGTACAATTCGCAAAATTTCTCAATTCTTTTCTGGACCGCGTCCGATTGATGATATGTTCTGATTAACACCTTCTCACCAATGTTGAATCTTGTAATGGTCTTAGTCTCATTACATAACTTTGCTTGTTTTTCTCTCTTCTCCTTCATTTTGATGAATATTTGGTTATGGTCCACTCCTTTAACTAGGAGTACGTCCTTGTTTATGTATTTTTCCCACGCTCTGGGAGGTTTTTTCCCAAGTTGAGCCTCGTACGGTGTTACTTCTATCGTCTCGTGGTACGTTTCGTTAATACAGCTCTCAACGATTGATACGTAACGCGACCACTTTGTATGTTGATCACCGACGAAGATCCTAAATAAGTTCCCAAGCTGTCTGTTGATTCTTTCAGCCAGATTCGCACAAGGGTTCCTTATTGCGGTTAATCTTGGTTGGATATTTAGTTCAGTTAATCCATCTAACCATTTTTTAGATGAAAATTGCGTTCCGTTATCTGTAATAATTACTCTAGGAGACCCCAGTTCTTTACAATACTGGTGTATTCTTCTCAGTGTAGCGGCGGTCGTTGCCCTTCGAAGTGTGAAAAGTCGTACGTATTTGGTAAAGTTGTCAACCATAACAAACAGATATCTTACCCCGGCGGACGAAACAGGTAATGGTCCGTAATAATCGGCGCTCACTAGGTCACCCTTGAGTAACGGTATTATGGCTTTTGTTCCACCGAACAAGTTTCTGTTGCCTGAATCTTTCTTTCGCTGACAAGTGTCGCAAGCCCGTACGTAATTTTTCACCCTCTTTAGCATACCGTCTATGGTAAAGTACTCCTGCAACAATTTGATACATCTCTTCGCACCGGGATGACTATACATACGGTGTATTTCAGCAATTATTTCACCAGACACACTGTTCGGTACGTATAGTTTCCACTCCCTTTTGCGTAATCTGTACAATTTCTCATCGACGAATCTATAAAATTTATTTAATTCCTTATCTATACAATTTTCCCTAATCTTATCAATAATATTCTTAAGCTTATTATCTTGAGTTTGATACTTTCCAATGTCCGTTAGGATCTTGCTTACCTTCTTATCCATTTTGATTGTCAGGTGGTTAATTAAGTATTCGGAAATATTGTCACTAATTACTTCTAGCGTGGCATCTTCTGGATTTCGGCTTAGGAGATCAGCGATAATATTTTCCTTACCTCTACAATGGACAATGTCGAATTTGTACTCCTGAATACTTAAGATCCAGCGTGTAATACGCGAGTTGTTTAAATGACATTTATTCATAAGAGTCAGTGCTTTATTATCAGTAATGATGGTTAACGGTTGTCCTAGTATGTATATACGGAACCGCTCAAGACATCTTACAATACACAAAAGCTCCTTCTCCGTAGTGTAATAATTTATTTCTGCACCCTTGAATGTCTTGCTGGTAAAAGCTATTACTCCAATTCTTCCTTCTTCGTCCAATTGATATAGTTGTCCGCCATATGCAAAGTTGCTGGCGTCACACTGCATATAATATCTTTGATCTATTCGTGGAAACTTTAAGATGACTGTTTCTGCGAATAACCCTTTAACCTGCTGAAAACATTCATTTAATTCCTGTGTCCAGGTAAATTTCTGTCCTTTCCGTAACAACTCAAGTAATGGTTTAGTGGTTTCAGCGTATTTGTCTGTAAAACGATTGTAGAAATTTGTCAACCCCAGGAAACCTTTTAATTGTTTTTGGTTCCGAGGTGCAGGGAACTTCATAATGGCATCTATCTTCCCGTCCGTTGCTCGTATTCCTTGCGTCGTTAGTCGATAACCGAGGTACGCGATTTCTTGTCTGAAGAATTGCGACTTCTCCAAATTGATGGTTAAATTTGCCCTTCTTAAATTAAATAATAATAAGTCTAAATGTAACAAATGCGTTTCTAAATCTTCTGAATAACACAGGCAATCGTCGACATAAATAATGGTATTTTCTTTTACTTCATCGTCCAGTACTGTGTCCAATCCCCTGGTCAGTGCAGCAGAACTGGCACTCAGGCCGAATGGTGTAACTGTAAAACGATAACACTTGCCGTCGTACATAAAAGCGGTGAAGTTCCGGCACTCCGGCTTCAGTGGTACTTGCCAGAAACTGCTAGTTAAGTCACGGTAGATAAGTATTTCATCTCGCCACATCTCGCCAAAATGTCGTTTATTGGAGGGGCACCCTCGTAGTCTGGGATAGTCACACTGTTCACCTTCCTCGCATCCAAACACAATCGTACGCTACCGTCCTTCTTAATTACCGTAACAAGTGGGTTGATATATGCGCTGTTGCATCTCTCAATGACCCCATACCGCAACATTTTCCGAATCTCATCATCTACCTTCCCTTTATATGCTAATGGGACAGGCCATCCTCTCTGGAAGTACGGTGTCTGGTCGGTGACTCGGAACTCGTGAACATACCCTTCGATTCTTCCGGGGCATTCTCTGAATAAACTACAATTCCTTACTAGAATCTCCCTTAATCTTTCCAACGTTCCTTTATCTCCGCATTCTATACTTTCTATCTTCTTGTTAATGTTTCTGATGATCTCTTCTTCTTCTTCTGCGTCCACCACTTCTATATGCATCATAGGCACCGTGTACGTCGCTTCGTTATCCTCTCTTCTTAACTCGACGATTCTTTTTCCCATGTCAATGAGACATCCTGTTTATTGAAGAAAATTGGTCCCTAATATGCAAGGTTTTATCAAATCTGGTATTATGAGAAAAACACATTCATATTTAATTTCTTCAATATAGATATCACATAATATTTGTTTTCTGATTGACTTTGATTTATTACCAACTGCACTAACTATTAATGTGTTAGACATCGGTAATATTTCATAAGGTGTAATATTATGTTTGTTTTGGTGAAACCACGACTCAGACAATCCGGCAATAACGGATCCAGTATCGAGCAACGCTTGTACGCTAACATTGTTGTTGAACTTGATATTTATCTCTGGACACCTAATTATTCGTTGAGAAATTTCTTCATCATCATTACATAATAAATCGCTTCGTAAGTCCGGTAGGATTATATTCGTCTGGTAATCATTTGTTTTGACGGCTATCTCCGTTAAAGGGTGGAGGGATTTTTTTTTTCCTCTTCTTGTTGTTGACGATTCTTTTTGGGTTGAGTGCCCGAGGTGCCGGCAGCCGCGTTGGTAAACTCTATTGTGTTGACAACGCGCCGGTCCGCGTTACGGTGCTGGTTATTTATGGCGGGTCTGTCACCCCACGTTTTCTTCTGTATACCGCTTCCTTTCTTCGGGCCGCTTTCACTTTCCTTATACGCATTTCTTCCCTCGTTTGCCGCCGCATAGTTCGACTCTCTATTAATTCTTGGTTGAATCTGTGTATACTCGATGATCAGAGATTCGAAGTTTGGTATCGTCACAATCCCTCTTGTGACCACCGCGAGCTGGATCTCGCGCCCAAAGTGACGTGATATCTTACGTATCAATTGATAGTCAGTCAGAGTAGGCGTTAACTGCCTGCTTTCCAACAAAATGCGTTCAATATATTGAATAGCAGTAACTGGTCCGCGCCAATCAAACCTGCCGTACTCCAAATGGTCCCGGATACTGTCCTGTCGTTCCTGGCCCCAATATTTCAGAGAGAACGCTTCCTTGAATTCTTCGAAGTTTGATATTTGGTTACGTATCACTCGCCACCAAATTCCTGCGTCCAACTCCAGATGTCTGCCAATCCACTTGATATTGTCAGCGGGATAGTATAACTCTTGAATTTCGGACAATTCTTTGAGGAATTCCATAGGGAATCTGTCCGTGCCATTATATTTGAGATCATTGTGGTTAGGCCCGTTAATTCGGTTTAATATACCACACTCGCCTTCCATCAGCTGTCGCTGCAACCTTTCTTGGTTTTCTCTTACCTTAGTTAAATGTCCTTTTAATTCTTCGATCCTCGTTGTCTTTTCTTTCGTAGTCTCGTCCAACTTCTGTTCTGTTAAACGTTGTCTACCGTCAACTTCTTCTAACTTCTGTATAATATTATTATTTGTTCCTTCTTGCTCCTGTTGTTTCTGCAGTATGGTATCGTGTATCTCGGCCTTGAGTTCTTCGTGTTTCTTATTGTAATCCTTGACGTGAACATCGAACTTGTGATTAATCTTTTTAACGGTCGTCTGGGTAGAGTGTACCGCCGCCATCCATTCTTGACGATCATTATCTTGTTTTTCTTGTATTTCTACGTACTTCTTGTTGGCTTCTTCTCTCAAGTCTCTCACGATATCATCTTGCTTCTTCTGTAGTTCATCGACCTTTCTTTCCCAGGTCTGCTGGCTTTCACGTATCTCTGACCTTATTTGCGTAAGCTGTTCCGCTGTCTCTCGTTTCATCTCTTCCTTATGCTGGTCGAATTTTTCACTAAGTAATTTGTTAATATTTTCTTCTTGTTTTTTGTATCGTTCTTCTTGTTTCTCGTCTTGTTTTTCTAGTCTTTCGCTAAGTAATTTAATACCCTCTTCTTGTTTTTCACTCTGTTGGCGAATGAACTCCATCAACGTTTGTAGAGTTCCATCTTATAGTTTAGATGTCTGTCCTCGCGCCCTATCTTCTGGACTCTCTATCACGCTACTTGGTTCACTAGGTGTAGTATTGTCCTCGGTATTTACTGCACCTAATTGGTTATTAATGTCAAATTCTACGCTGTCTGAATTGCTCGCCATTTTTGCCCTTCTACGCGTAATCATTCAAACTGACTTACACTAATAACACTTATCTTACTTCTACTTCTATGACACCACTTTCTCTACTACTTCTACTGCCTGTTCTTTACCTAAGCTGTACGTGTTAACAATCTTTGTTAATACGTATCATGCCGTGCGAATGGGCGCCATTTGTAAATGTATGATTGGTTGGGGATTATTTATTATGCTAACCGTGATTTAATTAATTAATCTGTGATTGCCGAGCCCCACGTTCTTTGGGAGCCATTTGTAAATGTATAAATACTGATATCTTTCACATATATCTAGCCCCGAAGTTGGACGCCATTTGTGAATGTAAATTTATGTAAATGTAAAATCACACTTGTGGTAATTAATATTGTTATTGTTTTGCTCTTAAATACAAAATTTATCGATCTCTCACATGTATGTGTGTAATTGAATCTTATCTATGGCTCTGATGATCTATGCTCACGTGTTGGAACACAGTTTATATGCTGAATTTTATATAAATTCATGTGCAATAGATAATAAGTATTTACTTGTTTTAATTGATTCTTTTCATGCTGTGTGTGTGGCAACCATTTAACATTATGTATAACTATTCTGATTCTCATCAACACATACGTGATATCATTTAATAGATTACCGTTATCAATTCATTTAATTTACTTGAACACATGAAACTCTTAAAATCTATTTGTATGCCTTCAAACTTTAGGTTAATATTTGGGTTGCATTGGTAATAATGAACGCATATTATGATCAACTAAAATACTAGTTTAATTTATCACTCATAACATATTATAATAGTACATAGGTTACGTCGCTGTACCTGAAATACATACATATTTTATAATAACAACTACGTGTCTCAATATATGCTGAAAAACAAAGAAAACATACATACATATATAAATCAAATAATATTACAATTCAATATTCTACTTATTTAATGCGTTCATTAAATCCCAAATAAGCTTTGTTAATACATTCATAAATTACTTTATTCAGATTTATTCATAACTTTCTTAATAATTTTCTCAGGTGTGAATTCTTTGAAAGAAACCAGGTCAGTAGAAGTTACTAATTAGAAATAATTATAATAATGGTTACTTGGTTATTGAATATCCATTAGTTGTTGTTGAAGTCGAGTTCCAGAGATGAAGATGGCTCGTAGACACATTCCGTCGGATGCTGCTTTATCACAACCACTTAACACTTATTCTTCCGATCACTCGCGTAGGCGTTTGTATATGTGAATAATTGAAGTTCAGTGTTCATTCAAATGTTTCATCTTAATGTGTATGCTGTGAGTACGTTTTAATGTTAATATGCAAGTCTAGTCCCATTTGTCGCTGCTTCATTAAACATTCGTATAATTTATTAATTTGTTTAATATTTCGTGTTCATTATGTTGTTGATAATGTGTCGTACCCAATATTAAGTTCAAATAATTTGTATATCGTTAAGTGATGCTGTCTGTTGGTGTAACGGTCTGATTGTTCACTTGGTGTAATTTTTACTAAGTCCGTTACTTCGCACACCGGTAAAGTATCACTACCGCGATATGAATGTATCATTAAGTCTTTTATGTTACTTGTTACCGATCTAACTTCCGAACTCGAGTTAGCATTCCGCCGTTTAATGTACTCTTCTGAACTTTGAATAATTACTAACTCCGAATGATTTGAGTAAACAATTGGAAGTTTATGATATACCGTCTCTCGCACTTGAAGTTAAACTACTTGATATTTTGAATATAAACTGTCTGAAAATTCTGACTGTAAAACTTTAGTGTAACTGTTTCAAAAATTGAGTGTAGACTGTTCCTCCGTCTTCCTGGACTGATAGTTTTATTAATTCGTCCCTACTCAAAATTTTGTCTCTGGCGCGCTTCACGCCTACTTCATTTCGAGATTGGTCAGTTTTTGATTTTCTTGGAAAATACTGTCCCACTATGTCAAAATTCTACGTCATAGTTCTCCCGATAGGTTCTTCGTTTCAGTTGCTATGGAAACACTCCTCACCACAAGTTTCTCGCTGGCTGAGGGCTTCTGATAGGTCCTTAGGTCTCCCCGATTTCTGCCCTGACGATCGTTGACCCGCTTCGAAGAAACTACGGCTATTAAACACTTGTCTATCAGCCTATTGTCTGAGTAAACTCTGCGTTTCTATAGATTCCCATTATCTGTACTTACAGTCTCCCTGGCGTATTGTTCTATGCTTTAACCCCTTTTTTCTGGCTATTACTAATTTCGAACATCTGCTGGTCGTTGAAGTCACCCCAACTTTCCCTTCGTAAATTCTTGTCTGTCAATTAGACGATGACTCCAGCTGCGTAACATGACTTTAGTCTTTGTCAAGCCTATCTTACAGTATTGTTTCTTAAGGTTCAGTGTATCCGTTCCATTATAGTATGTAGTTCCACGCGTTTTTGTCGCTTATCGTCTACTGACGTAACATGGTCAACAACTGCTACAATTCTCGGTACGGGTGTGAATGTCCTTACTTACTTTGTTACAGCTGCGGAGAGCAATAATTCTGGACGAAACTTTCCCTGTCATCATACGCCACTATTTCTATAGTTGGATGAACTTAATGTGTTTCTATTGTCATGTCAGCGACGCCTCACTGACAGCTTCTCATTACTCCTTATTTATTGCTCCAACTATAAGTCGTTGGCACTGCCTCGTGTGAACGTACTCTGCCGAGGTGAAAATTTAAAATTTTTTAAAATTTTCTGCTCGTTACAACTCCTTATATACATAGTCGTTGGTGTTCGCCTACAAAATTTAACGTAACACCGACGTAACCGTTAAAACACATTTATTACGTGGGTAAACAAAGACATGCTATTGTTACGCTATTACACAACATTCTACGCGATTGTCGGCTATTCCAGCGGACGCCGGCTATAATGTGTGTGTGCGTACGTATTGGTGCCACTTGGAGATGAAGGGCAATGACGTGACAGTTGTCACGCGTCCGCCACCGAGACTGTTCCAGACTACCGGTTCGCGCGCACTGTTTTCTACGCAAGCAATTACGCTCTAGTGTATTCCGGTAGCGTCGACGGGTAGTGTTTATTTTTCTGGAATCTTAGCGGGGTATAATTCAGCGACGCTTAGTTTCAGACTATGTGGCGATTTATTCAAGTGAGGTTCAAGTTTACTTCGGCCGATTACTCTGTGCATTCAAGTGGTTATTAGTGAGAAGTGATTATTGTGCGCGACTCTATTAGATGACTTATTATTGGTGTGGATAAATTAACTCGATTTATTGTACGAATATAATCTTGTTGAATAATGTGTTAATTACAGACTGTTAATTGTAATAATTAAAACTGGTTTTTAGTGACTTCATTGGTATCTTGTATTTTGCTTTCCACTGTACCATACGACGATCCGTAGACAGTCGTGACATTATGTTATATATATTACTGTTACAATAGTTTTCTGTATCTTAGCGCGATTACGGAGGCACACTCACAATTTTATTCGGAGGTTTCAAAACTTGGAAACAAAGTAGGCAATCTTGATTTTTCTTATTTTTTCTCATTATTTTTTATGTAGAAACGATCATAGGTAACTTACTCTTTGTAAGGAAATCAGTGTCGCAAGAAAAAGTGAAAATTAAATTTACTTCGAAGAATTTGTCTCCTATATTTTTCAGCATTACCCTAGCAAGAAAGGGTCCTTCATACACATAATACACAATTAATCTTTGTATCAATAATGAGTTAAAATTATGAAAGCATATGCTTACTAATTTGGATGTACTTACTAGATAAATTATATTGCTTAATTAGTAGATACTTAATTTATTGAAGTAATATTACAGTAATAAACAATAATACTGGTTTTTAGTTTATAGTTTAGTTATTGTAAAAATATAATTCGTTAGAATATGGTAATTACTACATTTGTTTACTATTTGTACGTACGTTGATTCTAAAATTTGATTTCTTTACATGGAGGGGTATTCTAACCCCGAGAAACACTCTCCGTGTGCGCCATTGCAGGATTGGCACAAAGAGTGTAAAACTCAAACTTCAATTTATTTTTCCAGAAGGTAATATAAGATTTCAATAGTGTAAAAAATGTTTACACTATTTTATATTGCTCTAACCTGTAATATTATATCTGTGAAAATGACGCTGCAGAAGTAAATATGGGTGGTAATTTAGTTATCTCATTCATCTTAACAATATTTTATTCTGTCTCTAGTCTACTCCAGTTTTGTAAACATATTTGCTTCTGTACTTGATAACTCCAGTTAACGTTGCTGGATTACGTACTGTTGTCATACGTTATATACAAGAGCAGTTACTCAAATAAATTCACTTCCTTCATGCTCACTGAGCTTCCTTCTTTTATGTCACTGCCCTAAGCATGTCAATCTGCTAGTGGTTCAGTAAAATTTTACCTGTCATATATTCAGAACATTTCAATGTAAGACAATAAACCTTCTTCTCTTTGCATGTAGCAGCGGAGAAAGACGTTCTTTGATCATTTCCGGTTATTGTTAGTTTAACGTTTCTTAAGGCGGCCAACAGAAGAACAAGCTCCTGTCAACTTAACACACTTTTAAATTGAATAATACAGCAGTAAAAAAAGTCTTACTTTAGTCAATCCTGATACTATAATAATATATTTTAAAACCCAAAGTTATAAAATGTCTAATTTATCAGCATTTATACAAACACACAGACGGAAGATAATATTATCAAACCGTCTAATTCATGTAAAATCATATTTGCTTTATAAATGTTCTGTCTCGTTAAAATTTTAAATTTTGCTAACATAAATTTTACATATGGCAATAACAATTAATTGTTAGCTACTAATGCTGTAGAGAATATCGTCTTTATATTACACAAGAAGTAAGTTTTCAACTGTCAACTTGCTTCCCCTGTTAGTTTCATTCTCACTAGACGGTTCGTTCTACTAAAGAATTAGTTTTATTATTTTCTAATAAACTTAACTTCCTTACTCTTAAGTTATGTATGAATTTCTCATACAGAAACAATTATATTTTCCGTAATACGTCTTCCTAGAAAACTTTGAAAATTTCTGCACAATAGTGGTTTTAACTAGATTCTCAAGATCTAACTTTAATTTTATTACTGAAAAATTCACAGTAGTTGTGACGCATTACAAATTAGTTCATAAAGCCATTAATGCTCCTTTACTGTTAACTATCTCATTCATATAACTTAATACTGAATGACAAAGTTGTATAATCGTATTCTGTTTTCTTCACAACTTAAGTTTTAATCTGTATTTGTTCAAAAATACTTGATTTGAATGCATGAAAAACAGTATTACGCCTTGTCATAAAAACTTTTAAGTATTCTTTTCTTTAAATTTTTATATACTTTTCCTGCTTTTTTACACATTGTGTAATCATTTTCTTTAAATTTTGCTTTACACTGCTACTTAAAAATGCAGTATTGTTAACCACGAAAACGTTCTGTTGTTTACTTAAAGGCTCTAATTGTTTTATTTTGAATTGTAATATTTAATACTTGAATTATAGATGTACAATTTAAAGATATATAAGAAATATTATGTAACATTCATAAATAAAAAACGTATGAGTGAATAAACATCGCAAAAATAGAGGAGGAAAAGCCAGCTAAAGGTAAGTGTGGTGGGAGAGAAAAGGGTGATGGAGGTATGCACGGAGAACACCAAAAAGAGTATATGAGTATAAGCACTCACTTCCAAGCTGGCAAACCCCGGAAACTGAGAAACCCTGTAGAAAAGTACGGTAATGAATCTAACTCAAAAGCTGAATAACTGATTTGAATAGTGAAAACAATATTTCTCCCTAAAATATATCTCGTCAGGGGTTTGGTTCTAGTTCTTGGAAAAAATTAGCTTCAAGTCCTAAACCAGCCTGCAGTTACCTTTTGATGTAAAACGTAGACTTACATAGCACATACTGAGGGAATTACTGAAGTTCTCAAAAAACGTCCTACTAAATATATGGGACACGATTTTGGAGACTATATGATTATATATATGACTATTTATGGAGAATAAATATTAATAAGAAGCTAGCGATACAGGAACTTATACAAGAATTTTGAAAATGATAAAAAAACGTAAAATTTTAAAATTTCATGGAATAAGCTACGATACAAACAGGACATACTTTCAATAAGTAAAAAATCCTGTCTCCTGCATGTGGTAGGGAAGGGTGATGGGAAGCGATCATCTACCGGCTTCCCACTACGGCTGTATGTGACTGGTATCGCAACCGTGAGTAAAGCTTGAGTTGTTCCAGGTGGAGCCTGCAGTCGTCTCGTTGCATTATTCGTTAATTATTCTGGATCGTTTGTTTGTCGATCAACTTGGTCGTCACCTTTACCTTATGGTGAAACTCCTTCAAATATTTCTCAATAATTGCGGCTGTGGAGGGATATTCAATCATCGAATCTTTGGTCAGCTGGAATGCCGAAGTTGTCGCTTTTGTAACTTGTGCGTAACTCTGCGGCGGCATTTTCCTTTGTTTCACTTCAGTGACAAGTTTCCTTGCCTCCATGTAGCCCATTTTATAAAGTGTTTTTAATTATTGTATGCGTACTTCTGGTTTGCACCTGGACGAATGCTGTCCACCACAATTCATGCATTACACTGTCTCATAGCAAGGGCCATCGCCGTGAATTATTATTATTATTATTTTTCTTCTTTATCTTCTTCAAGGATAAGTTTATATAAACCTGTTCCGGCACCCATCTCATTCTCGGACGACCCACGTCTCCTCTACTAATGGCTTTATAGTTCAGTGCTGCTTACGGCAATCGATCCTCTGTCATCCTTTGCAAATGATCCCAAAATTATCTAATAATAATTATTGTTACAATAATAATAATTACTATTATTATTACTGTTAACATTTACTATCATCATAATCGAGACCATTTACGTAATATTAAATTTGTTAATTTAATAATAGGTTCACAAAACAACTTAGGAGGACAACTCATATGTCTCTTCTTCTGCAATACAAATCACTGTCGTCCGACCAGATGCATTTAGAAAACATTAAAAGGGATTATCGTAGCATCTAATAAAATGCGCTTAAAGTATACTCTAAGATTACAATCATTATTGATTTATTGCCAGTCTTAAGTAGTTGAAACATACTAATGTTTAAGTGCAGTTTATGGGAAACATTTTACAATATATTACATTTTATCTAATACTGTTACTGCAAAAAAGAACATTACAAGCTGACGTTCTAGTATTCAATTGGTGTGCACTCAACATCATCATTAGACACTTTAAAGTGTTGTCAGTAAATATACTTTGAGCAACACAATACTATTAGTTTGTCATTAGTTTATCACAAATAGTAGTTCTGAAAGAAGAACAGTGCAATTAGTAATAACGGCGGCCGGTGTTACGTTACGTTGCGTTTGAATTACATTGCAAAAAATGCTGTTACGACGGTCTCACTGATCGTCGTATGCTACAGTGGAAACAAAGTGCAGACGCCAATAAAATCACTGATTACCAGCTTTAATGAGTCACAAACAACAATTTCTAATTAACAAGGGGGTCTCGTATAACGATTCAAGTGAAATTTGTCCACACGCAATAATAATGTCAAGGAATACAGTTCCACATTAATAATAACACAGAAAACACTTTTCACTAAGCGTCAACAATGACTCGATCCGCACAAAGGAAATCGCACAACGTAAACTGCCTGACAAACCCAGCTGCTATGGCTTATATATGTAGAACAGGTGTACGAGAATAACTTTCCATCATTACTGCAGCGTGCCAGCATAACGCGTATTTCATAGTGCTGCTGAATATTCTGGAAAGTACTTGAGTGTTACGTGACTGGACGGCCTTAAATCTAAAGTGAAAGCTGTGGGCGACGTGAACCTAATGGCAACCGATGAAACAAAAAATCATCCAATTTTTCATTTATATTATACTGTGTGTTGTCATATACATTCAATCTAATTACTTATTATCAAGTAAATTAATTTAATAGTTTTTGCTGTACGGGCTGCCTTTGCTAGCGATATTTAAACACACTTTTATACAAGTAATACAACAAGAGTACATTACGTCTTCTTCATAAGATAAAAAATTGTCAATACCATATCTCATCTTCGGATTAGATTATCATGTCACGTGCGTCGCGTGGTGGGTCTCCAGTGTATTTGTTATAATTAGCTTAGCACTTCCACTTGTCATATAACAAGATTGCCTCACAGCATGTAACACACGTGTACTTTTATATGGACAGTGGTGGTCAACAGACTGAATGATTCAGCTCAACTTATCTCATTTCTGTGTTAAAAAAACTTCCAGTTTTATCCCAGTGTACACTAAAAAAATAACACTTCTTACATTCAACAAACTAATTCTTATTTACGGAACACTTAAACATATGAATAACTGAATTTATTAGTTATATTATATTTTGTAAGCTTATTTACCATTTTTGTTGAAATAACAGCAATAGGTATTCGATTATACAACGGACCTTATACATTTTATTTCCAGTAAGAAAACAAAAACTTTCACTTTCTTAAACTTGCTTCTCTAATTACAATATGCTGTAAGAGGAGCAGAAAGTAGATATGTGGTCATGGTCACATATGGGTTAACTACATAGTTTATACACCAGTAGCTTAACATGCTAATTTTTGGTGGCATCTGTACCAAAAAATACCAATTATTACTTATGCTACGTGAAGTCTGCAACATCAAGGTGAATGAAAACTATTTTACATACCCCTAAAATAGCAGTAATATGTCTAACTTATACTTAAAATTTTAAACCAGCACACAACAGTATACATACGTTTGTCAGCGTAACCCTCCAAAAAACGACAGTTCTCTTTATAAACACATTAAGTTCAATTATTATATTCTGAGTGAGTTCTTTTTGAAGTACTGTTTCTTAGAAATCAACTGTGTAATAAAAGTTTTCTAACTAAAGACCAGAGTGGCTAATATAAATGCAATTATGTATTAAACATTACTAAATGATTTGTATTTGTTCCATTTTTATTAAATTCCGTATACATGTTTCTAATTAACTGAAACACTATTCATACAAGTTTAATATCTCTTAGTAAACCTGTTTCATTTATGTTTGTTCCTTCATTTAGTATTTTGTAACACAAATTTAATTTACACAATAATATTTTATTTTACATAATACCAATTCCTAGTATTAATGAACTTCACACTTCTGATATGTTATCAACATGTAGACCTCAGTAATTATGCTGTACCTTTTATTCTTTACTTTCTGAGTAATTGGTTAATTCGGCTTTCATCTGAATGGAAATGCAAATATACTTTTGTTACTGTAGAATGCATTTAATTCAAATTGAGAAGGGTATACGTTTACGTTATAAAAATTGGAAATATTTCTTTAGAACTCTGTACAATTTTTTTGCTCTTAACTTCCTTAAACGTTTTCTTCTCTAGCTTCTTCTCCTTCTTCTAGTTCTTCTCTCTCCCCTCGATTTTCTCTCTTTCTCCCCTTATTCTTCTTCTCCGTACCCATCTTATTTTACTTCTTCTTCCATTTCTTTTTCACCTACTCCTCTTCCTTATCACTTTTCGCAATTTCCTCCTTCTCTTCTCCTTGGTTTTCGTTTTCTTCTCATCACCTTCCAGGATTAGGCACGTTCTAGAAGCTAGTATGTATTTATCACTTACAATTATTAAATATTATTGTACGTAACACCTACGACAATAATTATTGATGTTGGACTTTTACGATTAAAAAACTTGAAATTTAGTCGTAAAATTTCTCTCATAATTGACGGCAGCGGTATGCGAACATCTGCTCTCCGGTACCAGAGGCGGACACAGCGAGCCAATCGGGGATCAGCAGCCGAGACGTGACCAACTAACGTGCTCGGAGCGAACCAATCAGCGATCCTGGCCAGTGCATAAAACCCGCTCCGGTAGAAAATCCATCTCTACTCTCTCGGACGACATCGGCGCGGAGTCAGCCGGAAGGAACGGCCGAAAAATAGAACCGGCGTTCTTGCGTCTTCGCCCTCCAGTTCCGCGCCAGCGATGGATTTCGCTGTGCCGGCAGCCGACTCTACAACCGATGCCGAAAGAAGAGGACTGCAGTACGCCACGAACACCGGGCGCAGCCGCCGAACATCTCAGCGCGGCACAACCAACATCAGCCTTCTCGCCACATGGCCTTTTTAGAGCCACCAAAAACACTAGAGTGTACGATTGGCGCCATTTGTCATGCGGCAAGCCTTTTGTCCGGTGACAATACATACAAACACGTATATTGATATGATTTAAACTAGAGTATACCATCATTTTATTGTAAAAAATCACTGTTAGTAACATACATGATTGTACATAATGACGTAATTAAATAAATACATAAACTAGATAGACTTTCAGAGTCTGCCTCTAAAGAGCCATAAACTGGCTCTGAAGACTCGGAGAGATTTCCACTCTTATGCACATATAAGCAACTGCAGAATGTTACAATGAAGTGCTGATATATGATATTGCACTACTCAAGTAAATCCTGCGTAAGTAAATAACACAAAAGCCAGTTGCCGACAGTGTTTTGTCAAGTTTCGAATTAAACTTGTTAAATTACACATAAAAATCATACATGTAAAAAAATTTGTTTTTTGTACGATAGACAGAACACGAGTAATCGACTAATCAATTTTGGTTGAAAACAATGTTTAGCCAAAGATTTTGTGTCTGAGACTGGGCACAAAATTTGTGGCTCATAGCCTCTAAATTTCGTGAAATATGTACATTAAATTTTTATTATTACAGGTTTTAACAACTTTCCTCTCATTAATTTTTTTAGATTTATAAATAATGCCACCATTAGTAATTTTATAGACATATTAATATAACCATTAAACAATTATGTAACGATAATTAACGCTTACTCTTGGTTTGTGATACGAGGGGGTACCCAAAAATAACCGGAATAGCGCTGCGATTGGCGGAGCTTACGTAGTACGCATATCTCCCGCTAGGCGAGCGTAGCGCAACTCGTTCCGAGTTCAGTGCCGTCATTGTTGTCGCCTGGTAAAGTTGTGTCCGGTCACAGTAATTCGTTTTGTAAAAGCAGTTTCGCTTGCTCCTCGTTTTTTGTCATGGCGGATTTAAGTGAACAGCGCGCTGCTGTGAAATTTTGCTTCCTGCTTGGGAAAAACGCCCCAGAAACTGTTGTGATGTTGAAAACAGCTTACAAGGATAGTGCTATGGGAAAAACTCAAGTGTACCAATGTTTTTTTCGTTTCAAAGAAGGTGAAATTTCAATTGATGACAAACCTCGTTCTGGACGTCCGTCAACTTCCAAAATTGACGAAAATGTTGAAAAAGTTCATGCAATCGTGTTTGAAGACCGACGACAAACCATTGAAGAGATTAGTAAGTTATCTGGAATAACTTGGAGCTCGGTTCAGCGAATTTTGTCAGAAGATTTGGGGATGAGAAGGGTCACTGCAAAATTTGTGCCTCGGGTCCTGACTGAACAGCAAAAAGAGAATCGAGTTGAAACATGCCGTGCATTGAAAGACCAGCTCCGAACCGACCCAGATTTTTTATCCAAGGTCATTACTGGTGACGAGTCATGGTGCTATGGTTACGACCCCAAAACTAAACAACAGTGAAGCCAGTGGAAAACTTCATTGTCGCCTCGCCCAAAAAAGATCGTCAAGTGAAATCAAACATCAAGACGATGCTCATTTGTTTTTTCGATGTGACAGGGTAGTGCATTCTGAATTCGTCCCACCAGGTCAGACTGTCAATCAGGCTTTCTATGTGGAGGTTTTAAAAAGATTGCGTAACAATGTGCGACAAAAAAGGCCCGGTTTGTGGCAGACGAGGGACTGGTTTTTCCACCATGACAATGCACCTGCTCACGCAGCCATTTCAGTGCGCCAGTTTTTAGCAAAAAACAACATGACTCCCTTGCCCCACGCCCCTTACTCACCTGACATCGCTCCGTGCGAATTCTTCTTGTTTCCGCGAATGAAGAGGGACATGAAAGGACAACGTTTTGACTACGTGGAAGCGGTAAAGAGAAAAACGAGGCAGAAGCTGTCGGCCATCACAACAGACGAGTTTGAAAAATGTTTCCAGGAATGGGATCGCAGATTGGACAAATGTATTAAGTGTAATGGAGAGTACTTTGAAGGTGATAAGGTTGTTTTGTAAAAAAAATTAAATACATAGGTTTAAAAAAAAATTCCGGTTATTTTTGGGTACCCCCTCGTATGTATTCTTCAATGCACTCTCAACAATTACAATAGGGACTTTTCATTTTATAGTAGTAAAGACCTTATGATGATTCATTAAATCATTAACAATAAATAGTAGGTCTTCTATTGTTAATTAATTTATAATTAAAGTAGACTGTACGAATGAAACATTTAGCCACACAATTTAAAAAAATAAGTAATCGTAAACGTGATATAAAATTAAAATTCAAATATTAGACTGTGGACAATGCTAATGCTCAGCTATTATAATTATTTTATAACTTCAAGATAAATCGTATTCGGACTTACACTTACACTACAGTGTCAATGTTTCTTAATAATTGACAAGAATGTATTGATAAATCATTGATTGTTGTAATTAAGACGTCTGTTTTAATATCAAAACATACGCTTAATAAATTTTAAGTTACGTACTTTATAATTACATTTTCAGTAACAAAATATGCTTCAGCCATTGACTACAAGTAGAGATAGTATGTAAATAATTGCATATTTATTATTTATAACAACTTTGCGAATCTTGCAAACGTCAAATAACGAATGCGCGGTTAAATCAATTTAATTTCGCAAGGCAGCTTATTTAAATTTACGTAACATAATTATATATTTTCCGATCATATAATATTGTATGTCAATTAGTAAAATGTGTAGCATTACTGGAATGACTGTAAACATTTTCCGCCCAAATATAGGACGGCAATCAGGTTCCAGTTTCATTTTACTGCAAAGTGGATTTTACTCAAATTTGTTCGCTTTTATTTGATTCAACTCGTACGCGTATACGCGATGGATCACATTCAGTATCGCAGATTGAAATCCCTTAATTCTTTTCATTTTCAATAAAGCTCTGTTATACGTTTTTCAAGCATTTAGTAAAATCCGATTGGTTTCCACTTAAAAAGCATAAAAATATTTTAGCATTTTGTCATTGATATACATACAATTTGTGTTATGAATTAATAATATGCTCTCATGATGTAAGACTAATTCACTAGATAAATTAAAAGCCTGATGAATTATCATTAGTGTGTAATTATAGCTAATAAAATTTGTATACAAAATCTTGTATTCTGTTTATTACAAATTTCTCAACAAAACATTCTTGTTCATTATTTTCAAAAGTAACTTGTATATTGCACACTTATTTTCAAATTTTTATCAAGTTTTCATTTGAACTTAATGTTCAATATTATCAATATTGAACTGTTTAACTGTTAAAGTTAACAGTATAGATAATAAGGACAGACGATGAACTCTTTACCTAAATTTTAGGCCAGCCTCCTACATAGTATTCGCAGTGCAAAAGATAGAATAGATATAATTTGCCAGATATTTTATTACACAGTTTACATGGAAATGTAAAACTAGTTTTATTGAATCCACTAAAACATTGCGCATTATGTTTAAATTTGCGTGGAAAATTTAAATTTGTTTAAAGGAAAGGTCAGTTCATGTTCCACAACTACTCTATATTTAGACACCCGAAAAAAGTATTGGCCTAAAGCGTTCAAATGAAAAATATCTCTCAAACGTAGTAAACTGCTTGAATTATTATTTCCTTAAACAAATGCTTTCCTTAAGACGACAAAACATAAGAACATTAAATGTGTTAGTAGAAAGATTGAAGATAACATAAAGTATTTATATAATGTTCTAAAGTATAAAGTATAAATGTTACTTTATATAAAGTATTTATATATTGGAATGAAATGGTCTTCAACTATTAACTACTTCTGCAAATAAATGTATTATTAGTATATTTTACCCTGACGCACGTTTCACTGAATATCATGACGATCATCATCATCAATGGATTATAAATGAATTAATAATTCATACTACAGAAAGCTGCTAGAAATGTTTAAAAGTTACTTACTACATAAAGATAATAACTTTGATATTCTATTAGTTTTTCTGTACTTCTGAGTGAGCAGCTATCTTCTATGGCTGCAGATGACTATAAAAGATCAAGTTTCATCTGCAGTCACTCTAACTGTTACAGTCAATTAAATTTTCCTTGTAACAGATCAAATCAATTTGGTGTATACGTTCACAAAAATATTTTATTGAATTTTCTTTTATTTCAATAGTATTAAACAAATGACTTTACAAGAAATCCTAATACACCGTGTAAAGTGAAATATAGTAACTCATACCAATGACGGCACTAATTACAAATTTTAACTACATACAAACAACAGTTGAAAATCAGCAAAGCCGTTCTTACACAATGTTTCAAGTTATAACAAATTTCCAACACACAACAATAAATGTCACTTTATTAAAATCGTTTACTATACTCGGGAGGACATACAAAGGCAGACGTGTCAGATGCGCAGAGGCAAGAGCCAGTATAACGCAATGTGTCAGCCAATAAGAACCAGTCAAAAGTTTCGTTTACATGAGTGCTTGCGACGCAATTCGCTGAGTGCGGTGAATCACTCTGTCTCTCTCTGCGCAATACGCTTTCACTTTCTCCATCATATGTGTTCCCGAGTATAACTATCACAGTAATCATATTTCACTAAACCGCTATAATAACTCCAATGCGCACTTGTAATATCGCTAAGTATAAATAAACTTGGTCGTTTTGATATCCAATATTTAGACATCGGCCTTCTTATATTATACTGCAACAGCGAACCTGAGTGCCGGTAGAATACCCAATATAGGTGTGCAAGGCGCGTCTCAAATTATCAAGAGGGTTACGTAATTCGGACGTGCAGAATCATCTCCAAATGTCTGAGACAACATCGTACGTTGCTGCATGTAAAGAGTCACGTAGGCACTGGTGTTAATCGCAAGTTGAAAGTCCCCTTGCCACTTTTTTGTTGTTAATTATCAGTTCAACGTAGCATATTTTAGACAAATAAAAAAAAATAAAAATTTAAATTATAAACAAAATGTCGCCTAAATAATATATTCTACATTGGTTATACTCTGTAAAATTATTTATCGTTTTAAGAATTGTTTAGATAAAATACTTATCGTATGTAATTACATTTTACAAAAGACAAATTACAGCACCAGCTTATTGACACCTGACTATTCCGCCCGTAAACCCTGAACTCTATAAATTACTTGTCACTTATGAAAGCATGAAATATTTGTTTACAGTCTGGCTGAATACAGTACATTGACTCCACTAAACAACATAGACAAATTCACATAATAGTCAGACTGCCAAAGAACGCTGTGTTCTTCTGCTTCTGACAGATTTTAATTTACCTAGCGCAATTTAAAAAAATTGTTAATTCCAATCTATTTCAATAATATTCTATAGTGTTAGTATGTCTGTTTACAAGTCACGTGAAAAGAGGAAATACTTTAGTTTGTCATATTGATTCATAACCAAATCATGTTTGAAATTAAATTACTGATTCAATTTTTCAACTGGATCATTTACGACATTATGTAATCGTGTGTGATAAATATAAGAAATTTATAAATAATAATTAGATAATATTATTTCAATCTTATTATTTTAATAAGATGTTACTTCAGTCTCGTATTGTTAATGCTGATTATAATGTTAGCATTAGGATTTTAATTTTTCACAAAAATTTAAAATGTGTAAGCATTATTTTATTACTACAGTATACATTCACTTTAAACGGTTCCTTATTTATTCTTGACTACCTGTGACTATAGTGTTATATATAAATATAGGCTGTGTATATTATATGTAAATATATAATTAACATATATTAAAAAATATGTTTACAGAATGAAAACAGACGGAATCTACTTAACATTTCGTAAATTCAAAAAAGCCTCGATATTTTTTCCAATAAAATAACTTAATAGTTTTTCATTGTCTGTTAATAATATTGGTGATATTATATTGTTTCTAATTTGTTAAATATACTTCAAAGTACAGCTTAGACTACAAGCCACATGAATTGATAATTGATATAGTTCTACAGATAAGTTTATTTCCCTGACAATGGCTTCACCAGTTACGGCCGCTTCAGAGGTTGAATTTGAACTGAAGGATCACAGGTTAACCGTGTACGGTGTAGTAAATGTACATGTCGTAGAAGAAAACAAGTTACTCTTAGTAATCAACAATCTTATATTCGTATTTAGTAATTTTTAATTCAAAGAAATTGAAAAAATCGCAAAATAACTAACGTTTCTTAAACAATGTTTAATTCTTGCAAACTGAATTTATAAATATTTTATATTATCTGTGTGTTTAATACGTTAACGTATATTACATGATATTGTCATTTTAGATAAGTAGATAAGAAAACTTTGTTTTGTGCTAGAAACAATATTTAGCACGAAAGTGTATTTACTTTTTTAGCTAAGTAGACGCTATGCACAACTCATAGAGAATAATAAAAATGTTTCAATTTCCGTGCTCTTTCCTATTTTGACTCATTTCTATTTTAATACTACATCCTCTTAACGGAACACATTTATGCATATGTCAGTATACACACTTGCAGGGACCAGTATATCTCCATAGGGTCCCACCTCGCATTGTAATTTTGAGATAATTTTACTATTCGTTCTTTGTTTACACAGCTATAAATCGCCAATTGAAGCTAAATCTGAACTAACTCAAATTTTAAACAATTTGTTCTGTTGTCAACGGAATAGTTCTTTCCCTTAATTTGATTTTATTTCATTTAATTTCCTTTTCTTTCATTTTTCTCTGTATATATTTTGTCAACATTTAGTGCAGTCCTTGTCTATTATAAGAATTAGGTACTCACACAAAAATTGTATACATTTATAAAAATAAACTTGATTAATAAGTAAAATATACGGGCAGAATATCTAAATACACTTCTCATGGAGCTCTTTAAAAATTTAACAGAGCTTGTGATCTCCTCTCAAAAGTCTTTAATTGTTTTTAAAAACTTTAGAACTTCCACTGCAATGGAAGACTGGATTCAATCTCCACAAAAGAAGCCAACAGAAATATATTAACTAATTAATTATAGGAGACTGAGTACAAACATGTCCATCTCATTAATCAAAAAATTTGTAAAGCAAGAATTGAAAGTCAATTTGAGAATAGTGGAGTACAGAATGTGTTTCGTGATGGCTGGTCGTGTGCAGATAACATTCTCTCATTAAAATAACTTCTTGGAAAAACAATGTAAAGATATTTAGAGACCATTTAGAATTAGCAGACCTTAAGAAAGAACATTACAACGTACCTGTGAATGAACTGTGGTTAGAATCATCAAAATATAGTGTCAATATTGTTCATGTTCCAGATGTGGAAACGGTATATTCCAAGATTACTAGTATCTAAAGATAAGCTCAAGATTATCTGATGACCTTCCAGTTTCCAAAGGATTGCGACAAAGTTGTGCTGCATCACCAATTTTTTCAACATGTCCTTGAATTCATGTTTAGAAAGTTCCAGCCGCACTTGGCGCAACATGGTAAAATATCTATACTTCGCATTCTGAAGATTTCGATTTTTCTAGAGATCTTGGAGGCATCAGGTTCCCTGATACAGAGTTCCAAGCTTCTAGCTTACCTAGGAATGCCTCTTTAATTCATCGTTTTTTCATTTTTATACCTTTATAGATACATGCCTACATGGCTACACTTCTATTTATTCACGTATGATTTCTATAAGTTGTTTTTCTTGTATGTCGTCTTTTAATCTCTTTCTTTGTGCATCTCTCGTCAGATGCCTATTTTCTTGTTGGCTTTAGGTTTTTCTAATCTGTGTCTCTTATCAAATCGTCTAAGGATGTCCGTTTCTGTCAAGAATAGTTTCTTCTTCATTTTCGTCTTTGTTTTTAATATACAACCCTTTGTTAAGTTTCTGTTCAATATTGTTTTTAAGATGTTCATCTTGGTCTTCATTCTCATATTTTCAGCTAGATAAATTGGCTTATCTTTGTTTAGGTAATTTGTAGCAAGTTTCCAACGCTGATTCTTTCAATTCTTGAACAGATGTATAAACTCTGACAATTTTAAAGGTTTTACGGATGTCAGTTATTTTGAATTTCTCATATATTACATTTTATACCACTGAACATTCAAATCCCAATTCTATGTTAGTTGTAAGAATAGATTATTTTTGCAAGTATAGTATTTAAAGTACTATGAATAAATAAATATATATATATAACCATATTATATATATGCACGTTTTACAGAATAAGCTGTATTTTTTAGAAGTATAGGCGTACCTGCAAAAGTATTTTATTCTTATAATTAACAAAAAATAAAATAAAAATAATAAGAGTTACTGGAAAATAAATGATACATACTCTTTCATATATATATATATATATATATATATATATATATATATATATAATTTGTGATGTTTTCAATTTGTTTCTTCTGCAAGTAGATAATATTGTATATTCTATATATATACAAATTATTATGTATATGAGAGCACATTGGTCAATGTAATTTCTGTTACGACGATCATCATCTTCTTAACGGTGTTATGCTTTAGCGGCCTGTTCCTATTCTACAGTCTACTTTTCTTAGGTCTACCAACTTTTCTTCTCCATCTACGGTTGTAATCTTTCTCCAACTTCGGTACTCTACTTTCTTCTATTCTATTGGTGTGTTGAATCCATTTTCTTTTGTATTCCTTAATTCTTTCATTAACTGCAAAAATATCTAAATCACTTCTTATCCCTTCAGTTCTTATATGATCTCGTCTATTACACCTTTTAACTGATCTCAGAAATTTCATTTCTGCCGGTTGTATCTTCTGTTCATTGTTTTTTTTATTATGACCCAAGTTTCAAAACAATATAGTAGTATAGGTACTGCTATTGTTTTATAAAATTTTATTTTGGTTTACTTTTCAACGTTCTCCACACATTCTTGTGCAATTCGTCACTTTAGTTTCTATATTTCTATCAGGTTCATAAGTAATGTCACGACATGTCATAGGTAATAGAAGATAGCAGAAATGTATTACCTTACTTGTTCTATGTATGCGTTGTCTTTGCATATTTTGGTCCGAACCGGTTCATCTCCTATAAAGGCAATTACGTTTGTCTTAGATTCAGATATGTTAAAGTTATATTCTTTTTCTATTTTATGGAAGACGTATATTGCTTGCTGGATAGATCGTCTTCTAAAGTGACGAATATACCTCGGTCATCCGTGAAGAGAATGGTTTTTAAGCTTTTATTTCGGTGGATTTTAATACCGTCAGGGGATTGTTCTTTCCATTTTTTGAGGAGATCATCTTGATAAAGGTTAAACCGTTTGGACCAGAGCCTCTATCTACTCAAGACCGTCTTGCGTGGTGAAGAGCCGCACCATTTCGAGGTAGTATTATAACAGAATACGACGGATCTAGACCACAGAAGGTTGATAAAAAATCTGTTGCCCTACACGGTGGTCTCAATTAACAACTCACTATTCCAACACTAGACTCGGAAACCAGGACACATATAATGATAATTTCTGTTACTTTCTGGCGTTATTCATTGTATTTAGTAGGGATAATATTTAGATCTGACAATCACAAAAAACACCAACAATAAATTAAATTTTAATATATACAGAAAACCAAAAACGGCAGACACCGTGATACATGCCACATCATTTCATCCCATATCGCAAAAAATGGCTGCGTTTCGCAGCATGATACATAGACTTTTATCTTTCCCCCTTGACAACAAAGATTTTCTTAACGAGTTAAATACCATCAAATATATCGCAGTCGCAAATGGTTACAATACCAACGTCATAAACAACATTCTCAGGAAACATAAAAACAGAAAAAGGAACATTGACCAATTATCAATGACTGGACGGGAGAAAAAAACCACACAAATATATCACCGCAACATACACCAATTTTATCCCGAACATTTTAAAATCACTCATAAACAAAAACAGTGATATTATAATCACTTACAAACTACAAATAATATCTTAAATAATCTTCGCACCCACGAATCCACTTGCCTTGAGAAGAAAACGGGCGTTTATAAATTGTCATGCAATGACTGTGACGCTTTCTATGTGGGCCAGACGGGCCGTGGTTTCTTCAAAAGATTTAACGAACACAAACCACCCACTATCTGTCGCAACTATGATACCATCAAATCAAAATTCGCCAAACATCTTATTAATGAAAATCATAATTACACTGATTTCGGAACCAATTTAAAACCCCTCCACTTTTGCAGTAGGGGACGTTATATGAACGCACTCGAGGAATTTGAGGTGTACAAAGCGTTCAGGGGCACTAGTACCAAGCCACACATTTTGAACGACCAGTTATTATTCAAATCAAATATATTGTACGATACCGCGTTGAGATACTAAGATAACAAGAATCAATTGTGGTCAATGCGCGGTGGGTCGCTGCGCAGTGTACACTGTTTGCCCGATGTGCATATTCATGTTACAAAAAATAATATAGTTCGTTATGTTAAAATATGCTATTTGTGGTCATCATAACGCATGGATTTTAACGTTTGACAAGTATATCAGTGAATGATATGTGCTACAAATTTTATGCTTTGAAAATGGGACAAGTGTCTCGAAACATGTCGCAATAGGAAAGGACATCATATACGAGAAGTCACAGACGGTTAGTACAATATATTTTTCACATAGTTATTCATTGTACTTTCTATTGCCCAGGGAAATCATTTTGAACAGTTTTCCAGATAAAGTTAGATACTCTATAACACTCTTTGCGTACACCACTAACATGCAGTATGGTAGTATAAAAAATGATAACTTCTTTGCCTATAAAACTACACGCCGATGCCAAAAGTACAAAGAAGTAAACATTCTAGCGATTAAACATATCATACGAATTCAAGAATCTCCGACTAAAAAGTATAAAATGTTTAAAATGTCGGTAATATAGCTTTATGTAAATTAATTATTTTATTGTTTACGTTTCTGTGATTAGCGTATCACGTCTTCAATTTTGCAGTTACAGTTTGGATAAGTCTATTGTATTTTCAGAAAAATCGATTTAAGTTTACAATTTGTTTACTACGTGAGAGTAAACAAGTATCGTTCAGAATGCTTATATAAAGGATTCAATACTACTGTATACAGTAACCCATTCGCTCTGCACCATCATATGTTACACACAAGGATAGTATTTAATATCCCTGTTATGCAGATGTTTATTTTATGTTAATATGTGTCTTGTTTTGGAACCGGATAGAATTATTTTTATTCTGTTATTGAATTACTCTTTATCAGAGTTCTTGTTTTAACGATTCTATTTTTAATTTAAGGGTTGAGGAAAAGTAAAAATCGTCCCTGTTTAAAAACGTTATAGAAAGACGAGTGACATGGGTAGGGCACCTCCAGACATATCACAGCCTACTGAATGAAAAACCTCATCGAGGGCAAGGTACGCTAGAAGGTAGGAACGCCTAAGACAGTTGGACGCTTCAATATATCGATCGGATATCGAGGATCACCAGCCGCTTTAGCTACTCGGCAACGAAGAGTCTTTCAGTGCACCGCGAAGCTTGGTGAGCTGCAACAAACCGTCCCACAGAATTAAAGCCTCACAGAGATTTATATTTTTGGATTACCAAACAATTTCCTTACTGCTATGAGACGGTCAGCGTAATAGTTAACAGTTTCAATGCTTTTCTCGTTAACATATTTTTGGCTAAATCACAGCTCGCCAGTAAAGTTGTACTTTTTGGTATTGAAGTAAGCTCATTTACAATAGTGAAATCAAAGATTTAAAATGCTCTCTGATTCAAATTTACTTTATCCAAAGACTCCAATTTTTTACAGAATAACGAAAGTAAAGTGCAATTTAAACGCTGTATTAAATCTTATATATATTATATTCTGATGTAGAAGTATAATAATGATGTTAAGCTGGCTATAAATCTTATGTCTTACAATGTCTGTATTAAGTGCTTAATGGTGTTAATGTGCGCTCTACAATGTGCTGAAAGACGTTCACTAAAGGCAACGCCATTATGTTTGCTTTTGTTTAAAGACTATTAGAAAAAACTTAATTAAGTGTGAATTGCTTGTGATAAACTGCGCTTAACCATCAGAAACATTCACTGTAGCTACAAATTTTGACCTCCTCTCTATGTTTATTTTATACAATATACACTTGTACGTAGATTATACATATTTCCGCTGGTAGTCAGTAAATCGCCTTTTAAATAAAAATTCCTATTTTTAAAGTACTGTTATGACATTACAGAACGATCTACGTGTTTCTCGAACGATCCAGTGGAATCCGGTTGCAATGTGTGTGCGTGTGTGTGTGTGTATACGTGGTTTTCAGCGCATTTGCTAGACTGTGACAGAATTCGCGCGGCCGCACGCACTGTGTCAAGGCCGCAACGAATTACGTGTAGTGTTTTCTAGCGGACACCTATTAGCGAATATTCTGGAACCTCAGCGGAGTATAAATACAAGTACTCAGAGACGTTCAGTTCAGTTTGAGTCGCGAGTTATTGTCGGGCGAAACTCAGTGGTTTTGAGTTGCGAGTTATTGTCGGGCGATACGCTGTGAGTTTGAGTTGCGATATCTCAGTGCGGTTCGAGTATTGTGGCGAAGTGTTACGTGTTTTATAACTGTGCGGGACGATTGTAATACAATTGTGTTTTATATTAGTAGACATGTTTGTAGGGTGTGAACAATTGCAATGTGATTAGTTGTAAGAGACTGTCTTGTTAATTACAAAATGTTTAATTGTGATAATTAAAGCTGGTGATTAGTGACTTAATTGGTGTCTTGTATTTAGTTTTCCACTGTACCATACGACGATCAGTAGACCGTCGTAACAACACATTAACTTACCTAACGTATTTGGCAATGTGTCTTGAATTTCTCAAGCCCAGATATTTGGAATCCCAATATCGTATGTACATAGTATGTAATGTTCAATTATTTTTAAACACTACATATTTAAAATCCAGTATTTGGTGCAAATTAGAAGATATAATCTTTAGAAAAAGAAGCATTTATAATAAACCCACTTACACAGTTGTATTAAGTAAACATTTTGCCAAATTATACATAACTGGAAACCTTGATGAAATCCTGCTTTTTACACGGTGCCTCCCTCAAACAAAGAAGTTACCCACATAAATATATCAAATATTCTAACTACGCATTCTTTGAACAACATATTCACATGTTTGTAATTAATTTAATTTGTTATAATCTTGCTCGGACTACCGTTTAGTGATAACGGTTTTACTTAATACCGCCAAGGTGGTTTACGAAAAACAGGGTAGGCTGCTTAAGTACTGTTATATAAGAAAAGCAATGTGGTTTTAGCCAACTTACTAGGTAAGTACTACACTTCAACAATTCTTACCAAAGGATGTAATTCTAGGTATTCATTTCCACAGATTGAGTCGACTATAAATTGAAAACACAACTTGATTTAATGCATACTGTTTAAACATTCCAATAACATTATACAGATTCAATAGCATTGGCGTTGTTCATTTGGTCTAACAAATTGAATTAATCGGTAGGATTTAAAAGTAGAAGAATTCATATTATACTACAAATTTGTTATTTGAAAATTGATGCAACCAATTAATGTAGATAATTACATTAAAGTAGTAAAACAATCTAAATATGTATTTAATTTTAAGGTGCCAAAGGTATCTTTAATTACAATTTAAGTAATCTAGTTATATAAGGTTTTAACTTTTCATTAGTATACAAGTAACTTAACTATGAAAATTGTTGTCCTACTTTGTAAATTTTAAGCTTTTTAATGATAAAAATTTCAGTAAGACATTTTTGAACAAACTCTAATTTTAATGAGCTCTAAACTAAACAGTAAGACATTACATATGATAGTGCAATAAAAATAATGGTACTTAGTAACTAAGCAAACAGCCTCGGTGAAGAACTGTGTGTACTTGTAATTATTATTGTCAAGCGAAAAACGCATCATGCAGCGACTTTCGAAAAGCCAAATTGTAAAATGAACAAAAGTTATTGACAACTGTTACGAACAGGACAATGTGAAACGTTAATTTGTGACAGCACTTCCTGTATTCAACAGATCCAGCGAGGGTGTGTGTCTTACGTAACCACAAGTATAGTTATTTATCCGGCTAGGAGAAAATAATGTTGCACTGAAAACGTACATCGTTCAAGGCAATTAACTTACAGGCGTACCGTAAGAAACCGCACTGCGGGTACTTTATCTGCAGCTCCTTTTGCAAACTTTGTTGTTTTGTAATTTTGTAATCACCGACTACAACGGCAACCCTTAGTGCGTAAAATGAGCAAACCGTTTGCTCTAGATTAGAAGATTCCCTTTTTATTAATTTACGATAATATATTACATTAAATAGCTACTGTAATAAAAACATTTTGAAGTGCGTAATGCTCTACACGGAAAGTTAATTAAAATAATAAAGAAGTACTTTTTATGAACTGAATACTATTTAATTAAGTAGAGCAAAGGCAACCGTTTATTATTGCATTTTACAGGGAGCCATAAATATGATTTATAATTTTAGTTCACCAATGTGAAGGGTACAAAGTAGTGGACTTACACACTTGTCTTCTTAGATTTTGTTAACATTTTCTTTAAATTCCAAACAACTATAAATATTTATGTTCTTAAGTCCAGTTACTGTTTTTGTTACAAGTAATTTAGTTATTAAAATGATAACCAGTTACAATTCTGTTAATAATGTTTTTGTTAGTGTGCTATTAATGTGTTAGTTACTATATCATAAAAACTGATTGTTATTATCACATAACTGATTAACACAACCACATCACACAAGCCAATGATATACAAATTAGTTCTGCCTCCCATATTTAATGCTTTTCTGATAACTCATTTTGTGGTCTACCTACCTTCGTATTCTGACCTGTGCCTCTTTCCTTTAATATCATTATGTACTTACTTATCACTGTTACACTAACTTTCACTACTTGTTTATTCTTTCAGCTTTCATGTAAACTAAAAATAAACAGTTACAATCTATTAATAACTCTAAGTAGGCTCAATTTTTTTCATAATGGTGACTTCGCACTATAATTTTAAAAGAATGTATTAATTTAATTAGTTATCCTAAATGTATACATTGGTAACTAAACACTGCATGAGCTATTAGAAAAGATAAAATAGACACATAGTAGGTAAGATATCGGTTTTATTAAATAACATTTTGTTATTTATTGGTACATTAATAAAGTAACAAAATTTAAACTTATTCATATCCAAGAATTCGTCTTCATTCTAATGCAGAAATTACCATTTATTTAGTTTTCCTAACAAAACAAAATTATTGATGCAAAATTGAGAGGCTATACCCTAATGCACCAATTTCTTTTGCAAAATTGATGCAAAAAAATTATACCATTAATTCCTGTCTTAATAAAGCAAAGCTTAAAAGTGTTAATAGTCAAGAAATAAAAGAATAATATACAGAAAGCAAAGCAACTTTTTACATTTTATGAAAACAAATTAAAATCGAATTGCCTAATGAAAATAAATATAGTAAATCTTTTATTAGTAAAAAGTGAAAGTTATAAAACATTTTTGAAGTTAGTAAAAAACTACTAAATATTCACAAAACACTTCACCTGTTTAAACTCAGGAAATACAAAATTGAATAACAATTACTTATTTTATGTAAACAGAACTTGAGTGACAAAAATATGTTCAAAGAAACCGGGAAGAAATATACCCTACTATTATGTACTGTCACATATCAGTGATGCTGAGTAAAACAATAATACGATTAAAATTTTGTTATCAAAAAGTTTCCTGTTACATACTAGCTAGCAAAATTAATATAAAATTTCTACATAATAATACTAAATGCTGGTGACTCTAATAAGATAATGACTTTTACGTGGTGTTTGTTCATGTTTACATTTGGAATCGTATTGTTTGCATTTGCTAATAAGAGGTTTGTATCTTACAAAATTATATTTTCAACTGTACGTTATTAATTAAAAATGCTTTGGTGTAAAATCTGATTTTATTTCCGGTTGTGACATAAAAACATATTGTAAAAATATATTATAATTTTAAATCATATAATGAAAATGTAGTGAAAATACGAGCAGTTTTATAATTTATTGCCGACAGGATAAAGTACAAAAAAAGAAACCAAACAGAACAAGATGAAGCACAGCACTACAGCACACAACACACGCGACAATTTATTTATTGTTTAATGAATATTTTGTAATAAAAATATGCGGATCCACGCGCGTCAACATTTTGCGTTTGAATTGGTAAGATGTGGTTTTCCTTATTAAGCCAAACGTAATGAATGACACGTGTATGGCGCTGTTCATACGACTACATGCTGCGTGAAGTTTCCAGTAGGCCCACTTCCACACCCACACTCAATAACCATTCAACAAGATTGCCTGTCAACAAGTTACGTGTTCCCCGAACAGTGAATTTACCGTTAATTCTGCTACTGAATACAAGTTAATTTATTTTCCCTAGATTTACCAATTCTAATGTTTATTTCATAAGCGTATCAACACATAAGCTGTGTTAATGTTAAGACCGGCCGCGTTTTTCACTATACAATTCCGAGATTTGTTGAAAGCAGCTGTGGCTATGTATTAACACTTTGACTACTGTAACTAAACTTTCAGTAACTCGCTCATAATCTTATGGAATTACAATGTAATACTATAACAATTCGTCTGAAGTACAAACGGAAAGTATTATCACATCTATATGCTATCACATTTGTAGGGAGAACACGTAATACAAGAAATTGAATATTATCTCAAGTAGTTAATAGTATAGTCATTAAATTTCATCGTATTTTTGACGTATTTTATACTCATTTACAACCAATTACGACATAAAATTTAATCCTTAATATTATTATAGTTCTTTAAGTATTTTTCGTTTTACTTCATGCATTCATAACAACACGGATCAGACATTTACAAAATACTTATGAAAGATAGAACAATGTTTTTTGTAGGTGTAAATACGTTTTGCCATTTCTGTCATTACTTAATTAATTGTTTTGAAGACAGCGTTTTCTATTCATTTACGGAAATGTACATAACAGAAGTCATTGACCTTAAAAACGGACAGAGTAAGTATACAAATGGAGAATGACAAGTAGTTTTGTCTACATTAGCAATAATATTAGTATGTGTAATTATATAGTGCTACGAAATCACAGAACAATCTACGTGTTTATAGAATGTTCCAGAAGAATGTCACTCCAATGTGCGTGGCATACATGATTGTCGGCGCATTTGCTAGACTGTGACAGAAGCAGCAAGCACTGTGTCAAGGCCACAATTAATTACGCCGTAGTAGAGATAATGCGTAGTTAGGAATGTTCTCGTCTGTAAGCGGGGGTATAAATACCGGCGGCAGCGGCCTTAGTATTTAGTATAGTGGCGATATATTTACAGTGCGGTCCGAGTTATTATCGGGCGATATAACTGTGTACGTTCAAGTGGTTATTAGTGAAGTGTTGCATTGTATAATCGGGTGATATAATTGTAATACAATTTTGTTTTAATATTAGTTGACATATTGCGTGTGAACAATTTTTTTAATTTTATTTGTTGTAGAGACTGTGTTGTTAGTTACGAACTGTTTAACTGTGAAAATTAAAGCTGGTAATTAGTGACTTAATTGGTGTCTTTTTTTTGTTTCCACTGTACCTACGACGATCAAGTAGACCGTCGTAACAGTGGTGTCAGAAGTGGGATAGAACAGTGGAAACAGTGAACACTTTGTACAAGACGAGGGTAATTCGTAATTAATCGGAAAACAACGGATGCCAGTCAGATGATGGAAAATTTTCAGGCGCTGTTGTTGCAGACAAAGGAACGACGACGACAAGAGGCGGAAGAAGCAGAAAAACGACAGGACAGAGGAACCGTGAAACAGAAGACATCAAAGCATTAATACAAGAGCAGAAACAGATGCAAGAACACAGTACCCCAGAATTGGGACCCTACGAGGTAAGCTTAATAAGCAAGTTACTAAAATATCGGAGGTACAAGAATCAATGACATTAAAAATAGCTGAAGTAGAAAAATCTGTCTCGATTCCTGAAGAATTGATGTCTACAAAAATATCTGTCATAGAAGAATCGATGCCTACAAAAATGTCTGTCATAGAAGAATCCGTGTCAAATAAAATATCTGCAGTAGAAAACTTAATGGCAAACATAAGAGAACAAATTAAAAGTGAAGTTATGCAGTGCCTGAAGATACAACAAAAACAACTTTGTAAACAGACTGTACCAATAATAAAGACAGAAAAAGATGCAGAAAATAAGTTAATAGAGAAAGTAACTTTGCCTGCAGTAGGGACAGTTCATGTCAAAGCTCCAACCTTTGACGGAAGCAGTCACTGGGCAACATACCTCCGCCAATTTGAAGCTGCTGCATGCGCAAATAATTGGACAGAGAAAGACAAGACTGTTTCACTCGTTCTTGCATTAAAAGGACCTGCGGCAGAATTACTACAGAAACTCCCACCTGACAGCCAAAACGCCTATGCCGAATGGATGAAAGCTCTAGAATTACGGTATGGTGATAAACATTTGCGAGATGTATACTGCACCCAGTTGAGAGCAAGGCGACAGCATGCCGGGGAGAGCCTTCAAGAGTTTGAAGCAAGTATCGACAGACTGATTAGACTGGCCTATCCTGAAGCGCCAGAAAATTCTCGAACGAGTTTTGCGATGCAGACATTTACTGCCGGTGTTCGAGATAACGAACACCAAGTGTTACTAATGGCAAGACACCAGAACAGTGCGGACGCCCTGGTACATGCTTTGCAATTTGAGGCCGCCAAATCAGCGTCTGTTTGGACAAGTCGTAAAGTGCGCGTAAAAGATCGCGCCGGCACAGACGATGAGGAAGAAGAACAAGGAACAGAGACTTGACGGTCGGCGCCACAGAATAAAATAAGAAAGGATGAAAGACCAAAGTGTTATCGATGTGGGAAACCTGGACATCTACAACGGGATTGTCGGGTTAGAATTCAGCAGCATAGAAACGAGCAATAGTCGGTACAATGGGGCGTGTGCTGACTAACTGGAGGAATGAAGATCCTAGACAATACGCAATTTCTATACTTCAGAGAAACAGCGGGAGCTTGGTGGTTACCGGATTCGTTCAAGAAAGGCCAACCTCGATTACAGTTGCCACAAGTGCAACAGTTTCCATTGTGCGGCCCGACGTGGTAAAATATCTTAAGCCAATCTGGTGCTCTAGCAGCTTGCGAACAGCTAATGGACGGCCTGTAAAAGTATTGGAAAGTGGAGATACTCCTGCGCCTCGGTCGACTTGAGTTTATTTATCTAGTACTTGTTGCAGGCATTGTGGATGAAGCAATTCTTGGTGTGGACGTTACGAACGCATACGGATTTATAGTCGACTTCAAAAACAATGTCTTGAAAATCGGAGGAGAAGAGATAATGCTCTCCACAATGACGACATCAGAAAAATCGATAGATGTCATAGACCAAGTTGCGTAAATGTTCCGCCAAACTCCGAAAAGATCATCATGGTTAGAACCCAGGTAGATACTAGGTGCAACCAGTGCTCTATAGTCGAACCTCAGGTAGTCAGCACACCGGGAATACTAATTGCCAGAAGTTTAGTAAAACCTGACGAAACCGGAAATGTACCTATTAGAGTGGCGAATATTTTGGATCAAGCTGTCATTTTACAGAGCAATACGCTCCTAGGCACATTGACTCCTGTGGCCTGGGTAGCCGGAATGACGCAACGAAGATTCAGTGCTTCGGATACTTCCAAATTATCAGAGAAACTGCAGGGATTATTGAACAGAACTTCTAACGCCCTCTCAAGTGGGGACGTAAAAGAACTCAGACAGTTTTTACATGAATTCAAAGATTGTTTTGCAGTTCGGAGACAGTCACTGAGAAGAAATTCTCTTGTGCAACATCGCATCAATCCCTGGGACACAACATCGATACGCCAACCTCCTCGAAGGCCTAAATTATCTAAGCAAGAGGAAATGTCTCGGTTAGTACAGGCCATGTTGACAGAAGGAGCAATCGAACCTTCGTCAAGTGCTTGGTCTTCTTCTGTAGTGGTGGTAGCGAAGAAGGATGGTGGATTGCGTTTGTGCGTAGACTACCGGAGGTTAAAGGACGTTACAAAGAAATCCATTACCTCGTGTTGACGATATACTCGACACGTTGTCCGTAGCACAGTGGTTTTCCACATTGGACCTGATGAGTGGATATTGGCAAGTGGGTCTTCATCAAGAAGACAAGGAAAAGACCGCTTTCTCGACCCCAAGTGGCTTATTCCAATTTAATGTTCATTTGGACTCTGTAATGCACCGGCAATATTTGAAAGATTTATGGACCTGGTACTCCAAGGCCTGACATGGAAAACTTGCATTGTTTATTTAAACGATATCATAGTCATCGGGAAGACTTTCAAAGACCATTTGAAAAACCTTAAGGAAGTTCTAACTAGAATTCACAGTGCACAAATGAAGCTGAGCGCGAAGAAGTGTTCTCTATCCCAGAAGGAAGTACAGTATCTGGCCCATCTGGTTTCGGCAGCGGGTGTTAGCATGGGTTCTAATAAAGTAGACACCGTAAGAGACTGGCCAGTGCCGAAGAGTAAACACGAAGTCTGGAGTTTCCTGGGGTTATGCTCATATTACAGATGTTTTGTGAAAGGCTTCGCTACTATTGATAAACCACTACATGAGCTAACGGAAAATAAACCAAACTTCCAGTGGTCGAGAGAGTGTGATCAAGCATTTAGGACTTTGAAAATTGCATTATGTTCGCAGTCAATTCTCGCTTTCCCAGCTTCCGAAGGGATGTACATTGTGGACACAGACACAAGCAATACCGGTCTAGGAGCAGTTTTGTCTCAAGTGCAAAACGGTGAAGAACGAGTAATAGCGTATTACAGCAAGACACTTCCTAAACAGGAGACAAATGATTGCATTACAAGGAGAGAGTTGCTGGCAGTCATCCGAGCGTTGGAGCACTTCCACAAATAACTCTTTGAAAGAGAGTTTTCACTACGTACCGATCATGGCGCGCTTGCATGGCTCTTGAGATTTAAAAATCCGGAAGGACAGTTGGCAAGGTGGCTCGAACGTCTGCAAGAGTACAACTTCAAGGTACAACATCGACGGGGGTGCCTGCATGGTAATGCAGATGGCTTATCACGTAGACCGTGCCCGGAAGACTGCCGACATTGCCACAGAAAGGAAGAACAAAACTCAAGCGAACATGTTCAAGCCATCACTGTAGATTTCCTGGCAGACGGCTGGACAACACAAGACTGTCGACAAGAACAGATGAGTGGTGAAGACATTGGACCGATCTTGACAGCGAAAGAGGAAGGTTGCCGCCTGGATTAGCAAGATATCTGCCATGGTTCGAAGTGCTGAAGTGCTACTAGGCACAATGGGAATCTCTTATCTTAGAAAACGGATTGCTGAAAAGGGGCTTGGGAAAGTGCAGATGGACGAGACGTGATCATGCAGTAGATAGTCCCCGAAGAAAAGTGCAGTCTGTTTTGAAGGAGATGCATGATGGAACATCTGGAGGCCATCTTGGCGTTAACCCTTGAGAAAATACGGAAGCGATTCTATTGGCTTCATCTTCGCCACGACGTAGAGGAATGGGTTCGGACATGTGAAATATGTGCTACAAGCAAGGGCCCACAAACCAGAAGCAGGGGGAAAATGAGACAGTACAACGTTCGACTGCCTTTCGACAGAATTGTCATAGACATTGCTGGACCTTCCCAGTTACTGACGATGGAAACCGGTACATCATGGTTGCAGGTGACTATTTTACTAAGTGGGTGGAAGCCTACGCAATTTCAAATCAGGAGGTTACCACTGTGGCAAAATAGTTAGTTCACAACTTCTGTAGCCGTTATGGAGCCCCTATGGAAATCCATAAAAATCAAGAGAGAAATTTCGAAACAGGAGTGTTTAAAGAATTATGGTGTCTACTCGGAATTCGAAAGACCAGGACATCGCCTCTGCATCCTCAGTCGGACGGGATGGTTGAGAGATTCAATAGGACACTTGAGATGCATCTTTCGAAGGTTGTTGACGAGAACCAAACAGACTGGGAACAACGTATACCACTATTCCTCATGGCGTATAGATCATCAGTATCAGTACACGACACAACCGGCATGACTCCAGGAAATTTGGTGTTTGGGCGGGAGAATCGTCATCTTGGGGACTTAATGTTCGGATCACCTGAGACTCAGTCCCAAGAGCCACAGAACTATTCTTCGCAATAAGAAAACCAAATGCGAGAAATGAATCGCTTGATAAGAGGCGGCTGAAGATTGCCAGTGATAAAATGAAAACTCGGTATGACTTTCGCAGTAATAGTGTGGGTTTCCAAGAAGGAGATCAGGTCTGGTTATTCAACCCTAAGCGCCGTCGTGGTCGCTCACCTAAGCTTCAGTCTAATTGGGACCCTACACTGTGAAAAAAGAATCAACGATGTTATTTATCGGATTCAACAGGAAGCACAGAGAAAGTTCAAGGACATCCACTTAGATCGCCTGGCTAAGTATTACTTCAGAGACAGTTTGCCAGTTCGGGACGAACAGGCTTAAGGAGTGGTACGTGTTACGACATCACAGAACAATCTACGTGTTTATCGAATGTTCCAGAAGAATCTTGCTCTAATGTGTGTGGCATACGTGATTGTTGGCGCATTTGCTAGACTGTGCCAAAAGCAGCACGCACTGTGTCAAGGCCGCAATTAATTACGCCGTTGTAGAGATGCGCAGTTAAGAATGTTCTCGTCTGTAAGCGGGGGTATAAATACAGGCGGCAGCGGTCTTAGTATTTAGTATTAATTGCGATATATTTATATCTGCGGTCAGAGTTATTATCGGGCAATATTACTGTGTACGTTCTGTGCTGAACTGCGTTCAGCTTTTAAAACCCGCACGTTCTCCACCGCATTTAAAACTCGCGCGACTACCACTGCTTAGTGATCGCGCGTCGACCGTGAAGTGAGTGACCGCGGCGACGATATCGATTCATTCCCGCACAGCTGACTTTTGTCTTCACAATGACTGGGTTAGATTTCGTGGTTAGACTACGCAGAGTTTATCCGGTCTCATTTTTCTCATCTTACCCCTGACTGAATTGTTTCGGGACTGGAGGCCTGATCTTCCTGTGTTCGATCGCTTCTACTAGATGGAAGCTTAATTCTAAAGAGTCCCAGGGTTCTCGGACAAGCTGATGAAGGGGTGTTGGAGGATGACCGTCCATCTGTCATCCTATCGTGCAGAAAAAAGCATCTAAGCTCCTCGACACCGCCAGTCATGAACAGCCCAACAGATGAGGATGCAGCCAGAAGTAACCCTTACTGTCATCAGCTGTGTATCTGAATCACATGCCCGGATAAGACCTAAAATTGGAAAACTCAGGTGGGATCTTTCAGCATTATATCATTTCTTCTGACATCTTCTACTTTCCTCCAGTTTAAACTGCAGAAACCATGTGAAAACAGACTTATAAATTGTAAACTCATGAAACATTAACCTGTAAAGTTTGGTGTGAACATGCATCAGCCATGTGTGAAACTGTAGTCTGGTTTTGTAAGATAGGATCCCATACTGAATTGATTGTGATTTTACATTATTCAAATATTTTTGATACACTCATGTAAAGGAGGAATATTTACACACACACATATATATATATATATATATATATATATATATATATATCTGCGTGAGTAACTTAAGTTCAAACTCACATGAACACTGTTTAAATCTAGCTGGGTATGAGTGGGTGATACGAGTCCCCTTATATAGCTTTTCAATCTTACATGATCTAGTGGGACAGATGATTAACCTCCACATTTCGGGGATATGAATCTTAAAACGGGTTTAATGATTTCTTAATTCTGTCTTGATGATTTCTTCCTGAGCACACCGACACTGGAGTTGGGTTCATTATGAATTACTGTTATCACACTTTACAGGGGGCATTGGGTTATTTTTTTATGAATTGATGTTACACCTTGGGGATATATTGATGTGGTGTTACCATCAAGGGAGTTTCACCCAAGATAATTACTTGAATTAATTGTGGGTAATATGTGTATGTTAATGTGTTGTGGTATATGTATGTATGTGTATATTTTTCTCAAGGGGTTAATAATGTATAACTGTATAATAGCACATGTGTGAACTGTTAAATGAGCTGGCTGATTCAATGCATTGGTACTTAAGACGTCTCAATGAGCTAATTTCTCTAATCTCTTATAAATAATTGGTGTCATGTTATATTTGCATATCTCTAATCATGCTAGTCAACTTAAATGTCTGTATGAGTTGCAACCTCAGAGTATTCAACAACTAGATTCAAGTGTACTCAATTATTGTGTAGATATACATTGCTGTATGCAGATTTGTGTATGTAAAAGAAAAATTAAACCATTTTACTATCAGCAACTGTTATGTATTCATGAGATTATAATAACTGAATTCCATTCAATGGATTAGCTGTTTGTATGGGTTGCAACTTAAGTGATCAATAACAGCTTTAAAGAGTATAATTGGTATACAATGTCAAATTTATAATTGTTATAAATTTATAAAAGAAACAGAAACACCAATAAATAAGAAATTTGTTATTGTTATATGAGTATTTCATTCTGCAAGTCCTGTCACCATAGCCATTAGACATGTTTTAATTGGTAGCTTGGGTTCCGGCACATTTTATGCTTCATCTAGGTTGAGTACCTAGTCTTAAATACAAAGTTACCCCCTCAAAATAAAAAATAAAAAAAATAAATTATTTAGAAAACTCTTACACAAATTTTGGTGGGGGAGGTTGCAGTTCAAATGGTTATTAGGGAAGTGTTGCGTTGTATAATCGGGGCATATAATTGTAATACAATTGTGTTTTAATATTAGTTGACATTTAATTGCGTGTGAACAATTTTTTTTAATTTGATTTGTTGTAGTGGCTGTGTTGTTAATTACGATCTGTTTAACTGTGAAAATTAGTGACTTAATTGGTGTCTTGTATTTTGTTTCCACTGTACCTACGACGATCAAGTAGACCGTCATAACAATATAATATTGGGAATAAAATACCAGCCAAACAGTGTAGCGTTTTCCACTCTAAACTTTGTTTAATCTTAGAGTGAATTCTGATGTAAAAAAACCATGTGCTTGTACTTGAACCGAATTGGTTAGATGAGTGACCGCATCAATAAATCCTCCGTTAGCAATAGAGTAGTTCGCAATTAATTATTATTAACTGAATGATTATTAATTTCTTTGAATTAAGAAAATTCTGTTACTATTTGTTTTACAACTAAAAATACGGTAAATAATTCTATGATTCTTCGAGTTTGTTAAGAAATTTAATTTTGTAATATACATGCCACTAAATTGTATCACGCCGCTTTGTTTATATCAGGATCCACTCTAAGAGTTAACAAACTTTACAAGCAAAGCCAAAATATTGTACAGCGGATCTGTGTGTTTAATCTAGCTTTCTTGCTAAAGGTCTTTCCTAATTATTAGAACGAGAATAAGTAAAGTAAGAGATTATGGTAGTATACCTCAGTGTAAATTGAGCCACTCTTTTTGTTATATTTGAAAGTTAACTTTATTACTTTCTGACTTCCCTATCCTTTACTTGTTCCTCAGATGTTTTGTTTACAATAATGGTAGAAGATCATGCTACGTTACAATGGATTTAAGCATGCATTGTTCCCGTGCGTATTCTGTACCTGAAATAACGTGTTAGAATAACTTTGCAAAATAACATGGTTTATATATTTGATACTGGTGGAACAAAATTTTATATATAAAAATTTACGTTTAACAGTTGGCTCCTATAAAATCAAAACTTTGAGCAATAGAGGCATTTGAATATTAATCTGAAGTTATATTTTACCCACTTCAAGTGACCACGCATCTTGCTGGAAAATAATAAATTATTCAGTGATAAATTTGCTTTATTATTACATTTCTGTAGCGAGTGAATATATTCAATTGTTAAACTGTTTACCTCTTTATAACTAAGTTCGTTATTCCCCTATAAAATTCAAGTAGTTGTATCAATAAATTAGGAGCTGTGAAACGAAATAATATTAATTTTATTTCTGTTATTGAAATGTTTATTGTAAATTTGAACAAGAGTCAATAGAATAATAAACGTTAAAGGTGTGATATCAATCTTTTAGTTATATCACTGCAAACTAAACGTTATCACTATTTTCTATGTTTCGAATCTGACAAGTGTTACCGGTCACGATGATACTTAAAACGTGAATTTTAAATCTTTATGTTTATAATTATTTTTTTACATATTTACGCAATAAATAATTTTCTCACTAAGTGTAACAAAAATTAAAAATCCATTTACCATGTTTAATATGCTAAAATTATATAACACATTAACAAAATTGAGAACTACATAGACATTGTTATATACGCACATTTACACACATACACACACACACACACACTCTCTCTTGTAAAAATTTCTTAAAATTCAACAAATATTAATTTCCTATGGCCACAATTTATTTTGTAGATATATTTTTATAATCGGGATTTGAAAGTATCAGAAATACAAGATAGGTAGATAACAGTACACCTAAATTAATTTCTTTTTGTATCGGCCATCTAAGGACCACATGCCAATTTCAATTCTTTATACTTTGTTCTTTCCTTTTTCTCCAATATTCTTTCATCTTTTCATTGTGTCTCTTCTTCCTGTCTTCAGTCCACTTAGAACCTGCGTTTCTTTCTCTCCTATCCTGGCCTCCTTCCATTTTTAACACTTTTGCCCGAAAAACATCTCTTTCAATTGCTTCTTCTGCGTGTATATTATTTTTTCTAAATCCTTTTGGTCTTCTTTAGTCCAACTTGATGTTGACTTCTTCCCCCACAGATATTTGAAGATCTGCTTTGTTTACCTATTGTCGTCCATTCTATATAAATGTCCAAAAATAATAGTCTTCTTTTTCTCATTCTTTCTGTTATATTCTAAATTATTTTTATTATTTCATTAATTCACTGAGAGTATAAATATCAACAAGTTTGTGTATATGAAGTGAAGGTTAAGTCGAATGGAGGTTTATGAAATTTCCTCTGTAATACTCGGCTGCGTGTTTAAATCGCTACTACAAAGTATCACCTCACCTAAATACCTTTTGCCGGCGTCGAATACGTTTGTGATTGTAACAAACACAAACTGTTTTACTACCGTATTTTTGAAACCACTCAGACGTTTGTAATCCGCTTAAACTTCAAAATCCTTTATAGGGTACGGAATATGGTCGCAGTAATATACATAATTGTTTCACCACAAACCTTTCACGTAATTAGACGGTGTTCTACGTCACTAGTTTTAATATATATTGGTTTCTTCTTATTAAAGTGTCTTCACAAACGTACATTACATAAATACAATACAAATAACATTTGTATTAATTAAGGACAACTGGTAGATTTCTAACCGGTGACAGACCATTTGTGGAAAGGTATACGTTAGAAAAAGTAAAGAAGGTAAGCATTAAAGACACAAATTTGCAGAACACAAGCTATTGTTAACATTGCCGTAACAGTTGAATAGAGATATGTGAGCAGCACTAAAAACACAAGGTATTAAAACAATTAAAGAATTATTAATAGTATTATCTTAGTCAGAATATATCGGACAAGTTGTGTACAAAACGTGATATGTTAATCAATTTAATCAACAGAGTGGCAGTCATACTGATAAGAGAAGAGAAGAAAACAGAGATAGAGTTTGAATGAGAGAAAGTGAGCGAGGCAGAAAGAGGAAGAGGGAGGGAGATTGAGAGAGTGTGTGTGTACAGAAGGGAGCATTAGGGGGACGCTTCGCTCTTACTACTATTGTCACTTCTTCAAATAACGATGCAAATAAAAATAAGAGGCGGTGTATTAAAAAAAAGAGTACCGCTTTGAAGAAGCAAAAATTACTTGTTAGCGGACGTAGACATCCCCTCGCAAACCCGGAAATTTCTGGCCGAACGTTTGGAATGACAGTTTGCTCCGAACCCGTTCGGCGATCTAGAGTGCGATGAGGCGATCGAAGACTAAGTTGAGAAGTACCTTGGCAACCCGATCACCGACAAGCCTGAACTCACTTCAGGGGCAGAGGTTTCGGAAAGGTTTTTAGCATTTCTACCCCGGAAGAGCCCTGGAACTTTTTATTATATAATAAAATCAAATTTTCGACGTCCTCTTGAAAAGGTGCAGTGAATTACAGTGTTACTACATTTGTAACATTTTATCTTTATTACAACTCTGTCAACAAGGAAATACTTAACTAGCTTCAAACAATCTTCTAGCACTTGAATAGTTATGTAACACTTGCAAATGAATTTTAAAGATAGATTTATTCTAGACTTGTATAGGCTTATAATGCTTTTCAACAACGCGTTGAATTTTTTACGAGTTGCTTAATGCTAATATAGTTTTTACTTATTTTATAATTCAGACATTTTACATTTCCAAAAGAACATTACATACGTTATTTCCCAGTATTGTAGAAGAAACTAACAGTAAGAAATAATGTTATCAGTTTTCTTATGGAAAGTCGTGTGTCGTCTGTTTGGTGTATGGTGTAATTTAGTTCAGTGGATTTTTGTTGATTTCGTTTTTGCAAGTTTTCAACTCATATTGTATTCATGATCCGTAGTAAATGTGAAAGCGTAAGAGACGATATTAAGCGAAGACAATGTATGTTTAAGCGAAGCCGCAGACGTTTGGAGTAAAAGAATTTACGCAATATAAAAATACAGCCACGCACGTTGCTTGTGTCTCACAGCGTTCTACGTTCTGTACTGGAGAAACACAAATAAAGATGTAAACATCATGTTCGTTGTCTTGCCTATCTAAATCAAATGAAAATTAAATTAACTAGAACTGAGGAAAATAGAAACAAACATAATAATTCTAATTTAGTTCTTGATTGAAGCCTGATTAAAGAAGAATAAATTGAAACAGTTGAGAGACAAAGGTATCGTAAACATACGATGCCTAAATTGCCATATGTCAGAATATAAGAGCTAAATTGTGGGAATATGCTATAGAAACATATGCATTTATACTGACTTTCCTCTGCATTGTACAGATGGTGAACGCAGCATAAATTCACAAAACTTTTCTCGCCTATTTCAAAATCAATGAAACAGGTCTTCTCAGTAAATCGTAAATAACTATAAAACGTGTAGTTTTTTTATTAGCGCTTTCAATTAGATCTTAACGTATTCTACTGTATACATTATATTTATGTGTAAATACTGTTATTCCAAGTAAACTAAATTTAAATTTCTTAATATTTTCTGAACGACTTAAGAAATAATTAGGAATTTTAAATACATGTCGTTTAATTAAATAGATTATACGGAGCATCTAATACCTAATACAGCATCTAAATTTTTATTTATTTAAAAATTACAGAGCATCTTCTAAACGGAATTTTTTTTATGTAAATAGGAGTAATTGTTTAGTAAATTTATTTACGCGAAGATGGTATTTTTTTTAGTAAAACCTATATTTTTACAAGTAACAGTTTCGTACTGAAATTATACCTCCAATGTAACACTGTAAATAAAACTTATAAGTGTATTACTCTATCTGGTGTAATTATTCCACTACATTATAGGTTGCTATATACAAAGCAATATACAGATCTATACTGAAATTATTATAATTATATTAGCTTCTATATGTTCTTTACGTAGTTGATGATTAAATATTGCTTATATTTCTATAATGCGTTTGTACAAATTACATTTGTATAAAAAATAGTTTAACGTAACGGGAGCATAGAACATTTTTATTAAAGTTTTAAAATAACTGAAGCAAATGCGAAAGGCGTGCATTAATAATGTATTAATGCATGTCCAATAAAGTAAACGTTTTTAATAAAACTCATATTTTTACCCCGTGTTGGGGAGTACTAATTACTCTTTAATGAAAAATAATAAGTAGGTTTAAAAATAACGGGTTCTCTATTCAAGAGCACTTAACAAGCTTGTTATCAGTAACTATCCATTAATGTACTAGTCTAATTACATATGAATAACGTTTTCAGAACTAGCTGTTATTCAAAATATTTGTATATATAAATTGTCGATATATTTTCATATACAACATCTGGGTTTTACGTTACTGCGACAGACAAAGATACTCTTTTAGACTGTAAAACACCTAACTTTTATTTAAATAAAACAATGTTAAAGTTACTTAAAGATTAATAAATTTGTAAACTAAAATAAATTAATAGGTTAACTATTTTTACTTGATAATTTGTAACTTTATAAAATATGCCAGTGTGAGGAAAAGGGAAATGTATGCCCGTATTCCCTTCTCCTCATACGGGCATATTTTATCAAGTTATAAATTTCCCATTTTTCTATCCTGATTATATTACAATATAAAAATTAAAACAGTTTCAAAAGGAAGTGTTATATTATTGCATAAGGAATTTTACATTATCTGTATGTTTAAAACTTTAATATTACGTCGGTCAGAGGGATCGCGCTTCAATCATGATAAATAAAATCCTAATATCTTACTTTGGATTCACATTCATTTGATGTTACACTTGTAATTCTCCACTCTATTTTTACTGTTATTCCTGATAAATCACAATAAAAAACAACGCTTTAACAAATGTTTAAATGATAATAATTAGTAAACAGTTCTTGAAACCTCCAAGAGGCATAAATATTATTAATTCAATCTACGTTTCTCTCTTGAAGACTTGAGATGACTGGGGGCCAGAAGGTGGCAAAGAGTCGCACAGGATAGAGAGAAGTGGAGGCACATCGTTTTGGAGGCCAGGACTCTTCATGAGCTGTAGCGCCGTGGAGCAGTATTTTGAGTACAGTTTGCTCTTACATAGAATCAGAGCATCTGAAGACTACATTGAATAGCTTGCAGATACAATGTTTATAAGTTGTAGCTATAAATATAACATTTCTATTATAACAATTGTAATTGAAATATAATAGAAATCATTAATTGCAGAAATTGTATTTCTGTTTATGCTGATAAAATACAATACGGCTTAGCACAATTTCTTGTTTACAATGGCTGTAACATTCATAAAACTATTTAAGGATACGAAAAACTGGTGAGACAATATTGAGTAACGAAATATTACGATACAAGAAAAATATTAATCTATTTAGATACACAAAAAGATTAAGATTTAATAAAAAAGAAAGTGCAAATCTTATTCGAACAGCAATTTGTTAATGATGTTTGGGGTTTTCCACAGATTTTGTCGCATTTCGCTGCACAATAAGTATAAAAATCTCCAAAAATCCGACTATAGGGCCAGGCAGTGAAAAATAATATGGATTACAATAGTGTATATCTTTTTAGCTTAAATATTAAAGTTTTAATTTCCGGGATCTTGTATCTTTGAACACAGTATTTGTAATGAAGAAGATATAGAATACGTTATTTGTTTTTGGTGCAGAGTAAGTAAGATTATTAATGAAGCAAGAACTTGATGTAACAGGTATTAATTGTGTGTAATTTATTATACTCCGTTTAGATAGACTCAGAAGACTTCTAATATTTGTTGTTCTGAATATGTAGTTGAAGAACATCCTCTGTCATCTTAGCGCTTTTATTTTTTAGACCTGCAGCGATACCACTTTTTCGTGACCCTTAAATAATTTCAAAATCAAACAATGTGCATTTTCTTTATCCAAAACTACTTAAACTTAATCAGAAGTCTAAAATTGTATCTTGTCGATAAAAGTTAATCGTTGTTATTAAAATAAATATACAAGCGTACAATAAAGGAAATATAACTCGGTTTCCTCGTTGAAAACAAAAGCATGTTTTCCTGGTGATAAAACTGACACAGGTCCGTTGCTGTGCGACGAGTATCATAAACATCAGCAAACATCAGCTAGGTGAAAAAGAACACCAAATCTCTTTTGTCTCTACTTTTTGAAGGGCAATACAGAATTGATATTAAGCAGATTATTGTTACCTATGACCATAATTCGTAATAATTATCGTACTGTGTTATCTGTAGAACAGCGAGATAACTGATTGTCTGCAGCTGGTCTGTATGTGTGTCAACAAAGGCTATCTGTAATGTTAATGAATAATGAGATCACAAGACGTATCTTAGTGGGTCCGAAAACTACCAAATCTCTCCTGGCCGATGGTCGATTATTCTTCTGTGATGTAGATTACACTCTTTATAGGCTAAGTGTTAACACGCGGTATTTAAAAAATAAAGAATCAATTGTAAAACAACGCGACCCAATCTAGGTTTTCTATTAGAAATTTCTATGAAAAAGATAAAATTACAAAGAATATTGAGATTTAATACAAGCGACAAAATAAAGAAAAATAAATACCCAATCAGCCGGCTTTGGCAAAATTTAGTCGCTCACTAAAAATGAACAAAGTTAGAATACTACGTAAAGTACTAGCTACATTTTCTACTCGGTATATCTACTTGTCTAAAAAATGTCAAAGGAAAATGCAGTATAATGGATTCTACATGTAGGCCTACTAGTCAAATAGCGAGAGAAGAAAAGAATAGATTAGCAACGCGACAGAGGTAAAAGAAGTTTGAAAATATGTTATTCAGCAGAAATAAACATTTACAAGATATATATTAAAGAATATAAAATCAGTAAACAATATTACATTTTATGAAAATATTGGGAACGTAAAAGCAACAAAAATAATTTGTAAATTACATGTAAACATGCGCCACTCAAATTATGGATACATGAATGCGCCTCGTACACATGAATATGGAAGATGGCTTTTGGTCATCATCATAAGCAAGAACATAAATATACCTTAAATTAAATAGAATTACAGTTCGTGAAGAAACAGATAAACCTATATATATATATATAAAACTCAAAGTCTGAGAATTTACGGGTATTGAATACAAATCCACACCGTTACACCGATTGCCACCAAATTGTGCACAGGTAACCTTTGATACATGGCAAAAAACACTCTCTAACTTGCAATTTGATATTTGGTCCCGTTCGCACGATTTACGCCCTTTTAATTATCCCTTTTCGTTGACGGGTATAAAGATGTCCAAAACACCATGGAGACCAGAATTAATTACCATTGTAACAAGTAAATAAACTTTTGGGTCTTCGTAATTTGCTACAAAGGTTTCTTTCTTTTGTCCGTTTCTCCAAATTTCCAATTTACAGCTGTACTTCCTGTGAAGGTCCTGTACAACTCATTCACACCTACAATCATTCTATAAACATACAATTCTTCTTTTCCCGTCACGTTTGCTTTACGTAGCAAAGAAATCATGTAATAATCGCACAAATTTAATCATTTATAATTTTGCGTAATTATATATTTAGTATAATACATTGTATGTTTTAAGTAAAAGTACTTTTTTTATATTAAATTTTTGCATGATTTTAACACCAGTCTCGTTTACCGTAATCTTGTAAAAACGAATTCCATGGAGACAATGCAATAATTTTTCTCTATGGGGAGTACACATAAAGTGTTTGCTCATGGAACTTACATAAGAATGATTGCTCAAGGATCTTATAAAATTTCTCTTCTTATGTTATATGGTTTGTCCAATAAAACTAAGCCACAACAGTTAAGGTTATCCAGTTTATTTGATGAAATATTTTACTTTTCATCTGGCATATATTTCATTTACTTAGTGTAATTTCTTTGTTAAAATTTTATGATAACAAATATATCTCACAGCTGTAAAAAAACATCAGACGTTATTTTAGGAAGCATATAGTGAGGAGGGCAGCAAATGCCCTACTGAAAATTTTCGCTTATTGTCTGTCTATGCAATACAGAAAGCAAAATTCTGTCTGAATTTATTAACCGACGACAATCTGAAATAACAGACCTTTAAGCTTTCCAAACCCACCTACTTTTATCAAACAAATTTATGGTAATCTCGAGATTAACCAAAACAAACAGACAGAGAGGCCGCCATTGATAACTTTGTTTTATACTACATGGAAGTACACACACACACACACACACACACACACACACGAAAGCACACAGTATCTACTATAGATAACACAATACAAAACTTAAACCTACTTTCCTATTGAGAGTTTGTGTGTGTGTGTGTGTGTGTGTGTGTGTGTGTGTGTGTGTGTGTGTGTGTGTGTGTGTGTGTGTGTGTGTGTGTGTGTGTGTGTGTGTGTGGGCGCGCGCGCGTCTGTGTCTCTGTGCATGTGTATATTATTTCACATATTATAACGTTTACACGTTTTTACTGTTGTAACTGTATTGCAGTATATTACTGACAAATTGAAAAACTTCGCGAGAACTGGCTTCGTTTTCTATCTAAAGCTGTCAAATATGTACCGGTTTTTTAACGGTTCAAGTTATTTCTTTCATCACTATTCTAGAAAATTCAAAATATTTGTTTTTAAATGTTAAATTGCTTTGATAGCTAACTGTCAAATTACCGGTGGCAAAAACTATGGAACTCAATACGTAAAATTAAGTGCACGAGTGATTGCCTATACCAATACAAACTGAGTGTTTTCAAAAAATTTGATAAATTTCGCGAACTGACTTCCTGCCACAGTCTAGTGAAAAGAAGTTGATAGTTGATATTAATAAACAAATATCTACATATACTGATTTTTAAAATAAAGAAATGAACAACTCTATAACACTTAAACACGATACTAATCAGACCTTATTACTAATCATGAGCCTGTAGGTGGTCTAGTGGCTAGCGGGGGCGATTGATGTACTCGTGGTTCCAGGTTCTATTCCCGGCGGAGGCTCCGTACGGCGTGCACTCAGCGTCGTGAGGCAGAACTGAGTAGCCGATTAGACAACAGCGGCGCCTCCTGACTGTAAATACCGAAACTAGCGGCTGGCGACTCGTTGTACAAGCCAGGCAACCATCACACTAAAAGCAAAAACCCCCGCGGTCTTTTACCAACTGTTAAGCAGAGGTTTATTATTATTTATTTTTATTACTAATCATAACACCAAAAGTACAGCTGAAGAACAAGAAGAGCTGATTACTTATTTTTGGCTGTCAAGAAAAAGTTACTACAGCTATAAAATAACTATCCCTACAACTTCTCAGTGCCAACAAAAATCGCTTTCAGAAATACTAATCCTTCCAATTAAGTTTAATGCATATTAAATACAGGAATAAAACAGAATAGAAATAAAGGTACCTTATAAAATATTATATGAAGGAATCTGTTTTAATGGCTGCTCACTACAATATATAAAACGACCAGTGTAGCAATATAACTAAACGCAAAACTAACAGACAATATCCAACGGTTGTAAAGCAACAGACTCGATAAGATAACCTTAGATTTCAGCTCCAGGAAGGCAAAATAACTAACACAGAATGTAATCGGTTTAACCGCTAAAGGTATTGAATTCTTGGAAAATTATTCTAAAGGAAATTGAAAAAAAGAAACACGGTGCAACAAATAAATCCAAATGTACAAGACGTAAACACATATTTTTCTAAAATAATTTATTTTTAAAAAAGGTAAATGTTTTAACAATAGAACAGTCATTAACAAGTAATCTTAGACTTTTCAAATCCTTAGAAACGAACAACCCAAACCCTCTTCCATTAATTCGTTTTGTAACCCCGCTTTAACTTTGACTGGTAAAAAAAATTTATTTTTTTGTTAGTGTTAGTGTGACTGGTGTTTGTGTTAGTCTTCGCCATTCTCCTCCGGCAGATGAAATTGAGAGAGACAATCTGGGTGTTACATGTTCAGAGTGGAGCTATCCCCGTCTTCAGCGGGGGACCCGCAGTTCTGTGATCGTTTAGCCTGCCATAGGTGAAAGAATGGTGCAACAAAAACTTCCTTCTGTCCGGAGGAAAAATTCAACCAAGCTAACAGGTGGACGGTCGGCCAGAGACAATTTTTAACCAGACTATTTCCGGCCTTGTCGCTTGGAAACATCGGCTCGCGCTAGGGTGCAGCACTAATCAAGCACCGCTCTTAATGGTAATACAGTTGCAGTATTGATACGCAACTCAACAGCTAAACGCAGTACCGCATTTAACGTCTATTTTTGACTTTAAATACCGAACACGCGCCGATAAATTTTTAGAATCGGCACACCCTCACCCCAAAAGGGCAACATAGTTGCCCCACAGTTAAACGCAGGGAGGGTACCCTGCAGTGTACCCACTCCCAAAACAAGCCAGTGGCCTTCGTGATTGGGTCGGCCCAGCAGCACTTGCTCTCAGGAGAACAGAGGCTCAGAAAGAAAACGAAAGAGACGAAAGAAGGCATGTAGTATGTAAGTGTGCGGGTGCTGCACGCTGACCTGATCAGGGCCAGCCCACAGCAAAGAGGGACAGCGAAGAAAAGACGAAAGAAAAGTTCGGGAGCTCCCTGAGTTCCGACCTCCTGAGGCTTGTCCACTAAAGCCAGAACACGACTGCCACCTTAACAGGGCATCTGCCCTATCTCTACGGGGACTAACCCCCTTCAATAGTCCGCGATTCCCCCCCGACAGCGCTTCAATTTAGAAATATGACTTACCATGATTTTAGAATCGTCCCCCGGTACGCCCAGCCGGGCCGTCACCGGTGACGTGAACCCCAGGATGCGATATGGCCCTGACCAGCGGTAACACAACTTTGCGGCACGTTTGTCTGCGGCTGAGCTGAGTGGGTGGGTTTGGCAATACACCCAGTCACCAATTCGGAAGGGGTTTGGAATTCGCCCCTGATTATAACGTCGACGGACTCGCTCGTGCGCTCGCAGCAAATTCTTCTGAGCTTCCTTCCACCTCTCTGCAGTTTTATTATCGGGCTCCCGTGGCAGAAAATCTTCGATATTCCACAAATTGGTCAACGGGAGTGCGGGCGAGAATCCAAACAGGATTTCAAAGGGCACGGCCTGATGACTATCTTGTCGGGCCGTGTTAAATGCTAATTGTAACCACTTCAGATTCTGATCCCAGGTGGTTTGTTGCTCTGCGTGATAAGCAATCAGGGCGGACCGGTGATTCCGATTGAATCTCTCCGCATGGGACGGTTGTGGGTAATAAGGGGAAGTGGTTACGTGTTTGATCCCACTGGCGAAACACATTCGCCGGAATTCACCCGAAATGAACTGCGGGCCATTGTCCGAGACAATGATGGTCGGAAGACCGAAATGCTGAAACACATTGTTCTGGAGCGCGTTAATGGTTAAACGAGCGGTTGCCTGCCGTAAGGGCAGTAGCCAGGCAAACTTTGAAAAAGCATCCACACAAACAAGCAGGTAAACATTACCTGACTTGCTACGGGGGAATGGCCCCACGTAGTCGATGAACAACTTCTCCATCGGTCTGCTCGCCACCTCAGATGACAACAACCCTAACTTGGTGTTCTGGGCAGGCTTGCTCAAGCCACATAGATGACAGCTCTTAACCCTGGTCGTGATGTCCCTATCCATGCCCTTCCAGATAAAATGTTTCCTAATACTGGAAATGGTCTTAGAAATTCCCTTGTGGCCTCCTACTGGGGAATTATGGTAATAACTGAAGACCATGGGCACTAACTTGCTAGGCAGCACGATCTTAGGGGCACGTCCTTTTCTTTCTCTACAACAGAGGACTCCCTTGGACAAGAAGTAAGGGGCCTGTACGTTACCCTCCTTGATATTTTGGATGACTGGACCCAGCTCTTCGTCGTTTAACTGATGGAGTAACACATCAGTGAAGGCTAATGGAAAGTCTAATAGAACGGAACAGGGTTGCTCAGATTGGGCATCACTGGGCTGGGAAAACATGCGGGACAAGGCATCTGCAACCACATTTTAAGATCCCCTAATGGGTTGCACTGTGAACTTAAAGGATGAGATCTTTACCACCCATCTACCAATTTTACCCAGTTGCCGGGGATGAGCCAGAAGCCAAGAGAGAGCCTGATTATCGGTCTCGAGCAGGAACTCAGCATGTTCCAGGAAACGCCTGAACTTGTCTAGAGCGTACACAACAGCTAAACACTCTAGCTCATAGACAGATGATTTTCGTTCTTGCTGGGTCAACGTCCGGGAAATAAAAGCCACTGGCTGCCTAGCGTCGTCTACAACTTGGGAAAGAACCGCCCCGAGCGCAACCGAACTCGCGTCCGTCTGCAGTATAAACGGCTTCGAAAAGTCGGGCATCCGTAACACCGGTGGGGAGATGATGGCTTCTTTCAAGGTGTTGAAAACTTTTTGTTGATTCTCACCCCACGTAAATTTGGCGCCCTTCTTCCTCAGTTCGTTCAAGGGTGCAGCAATCTCGGCGATGTTAGGTATGAAACGTCGGTAAAAATTTACCATACCGACGAATCTCGCTATGCCCTTCGCATCCCTAGGGGGAGGGAAGTCACGGATGCCCTGTGTCCTCTCGGGGTCGACAGTAACGCCCCGGTGTGAAACTAAGTGGCCCAAGAAAGAAATACTCTCTTGGGCGAAACGAACCTTCTCGGGATTGACAGTGAGACCAGAACTCCTTAACCGACCCATCACTTCTCTGAGATGACCCAGATGATCCTCGAAGGTCTCGCTATATACCAATAAATCGTCAAGGTAATTAAACACGAACCTGAATTTCACATCGTGAAAAACGGTATCGAGAAGACGAGTAAGTGTCTGGGCCCCCACAGCCAAACCCATGGGAACCCTTGTGTACTGCTACAAATTCCAGGGTACACAAAAGGCTATATATGGTCTACTCTCTTTGGCCAGCGGAATCTGATGATAGGCCGCGTTAAGATCGATTATAGTAAAATATCTGGCCCCACTGAACCAATCAAAGGCCGAATGTAAATCTGGGAGGGGAACAGAATCCACCTCTATATTGGAGTTCAACTTCCGATAATCTATGACCATACGTTGCTTGCCCCCAGGCTTTGTTACTAAAAATGCTGGACTGGCATAGCTAGAATGAGAAGGTTCAATTACCCCTTGTTCTAACAATTCTTGAACCTTCTCTCGCAGAATGGTCATCTTCGGAGGAGCGAATTTGTAAGGGTGTGACCTTACTATTTTGGAATCTGTTAGGCGTATCTTGTACTCCAGCAGGTGTGTGAGTCCCAAAGTAGGAGTTAACACCTCGGGAAATTCCTCACACAATTGGTCTAAGGCCTTCTGCTGGGATGGAGTGAGATGATCTCGTGCAAAATCGGGACAAGCTACTTCTTGGATACCCGGCTTAGCTCCCTGGTACCCAAGGAACGGAATAAGAACTCCCCGATTAAACTTAAAGAAACATTGGTGCGCTTGGATGTCCAGCACGAGACCACTTTTGCGATGAAGTCGGCACCAATAATACAATCCACTCCCAGAGCAGGAGAAACCAGAAAAGGCCACATCCAAGAAAACCCATCGATTTTAATTTTGAAGGTGATAACCCGGGAGATAGGCAAGATTTCCCGGGATGCAGTCCAGCATACTGCAGATGACAGGTTCGACTCCTTGATCAAGCCCTGCTTTTCAAGGTCCGCGTATACCCGAGATGAGATGATGGATCGGGCTGAACCGGAGTCAACTAAGGCTCTGAGCTGACCCCCTTTTACCTCGAGCGACAGAAAGGGGCATACTGAAAGGCGTTGCGAGGTAGTGGACCGGACCTTGATTTCAGAAGAGACGGATCCTAACAATTGCCTGGAGGTCGTCGGAAGTTGAACAGATTTAGAGCGGGGGGAAGACATCCTCCGGCATATCTTCCCCTGTCTATTTAGTTTTTTGGTACTGGTCTAGACGAAGGAGGTGCTGGACGCGCGCGCCCTCGAGTGCAATTTCTAGCCACGTGTCCCGGGCGGTTACAATTGTAACAGACAACCGCATTCTTTTGCTCGCGATTTCGAACTGACTGGGCCTGTCGGGGGAAGAAAGGCTCCCTGGGTCCTTCCGATCTCTGAGGTCTGGGTTCTTCCCCTCTACCGTCTCCCCTCGCGTGGTCGCTCATCTGGATGGCCTTGGTCATTACACACAGCCGGTCCAAGTCCGCAAACCACCGCGGCCGCTCAGCAAAAACCAGACGCAATCGGTCCTCGGTGGAGACGCCGTCGAGAATATTCTGGACCACTTCCTCCTCCGACATGCCCAGTCCCAGTATTCGAGCTACTTCTCGGATTCGTTGTACGAATTGGGCTAGACTTTCGCCCCGCGCCTGCACTCGATAAAAGTGTCGATGTCGCAACTGCTCCATTAATCTACCGGGCACGAACGCCCCCAACACCACCTGGTGGAACTCCGCCACTCCACCTCTACGACGCATGACCTCCGCCACCCTCTCAGCCATGGGCCCGCGACAATAAGGGAAAATGAGTTCGAGCACAGTGCGATCGGACTGGCCCGGGTAGTCGACCAACTGGAAAACGGTCTTGAAAAAAGTAATAACTTTTCTACATCCAGTCCATCCACGACTGGTAGTTGTTGGATGATGTGAGACAGTGGGTTGGGCAGCTTATGATAAGACGCCGCCACCAAACCGGCGAGAACCGGGGTACTTGCCGCAGGCTCTATAGCTCTATACGAGGAATCTACTGCTGAGACCACGGACTCAGCAACTGGAGCCGGCGTAGGTGGTCTAGCCGGTTGAGACCCCTGCTGGGTCGAGGTGATCTGTTGTATTAGATCTTTTATATTATGGGCCGGCTCAAGTTCGCCCCCTTGTGCCTCAAGATTCTGCAGCCTGAGTATTACATGCTGCAGACGTTGCGGATTCGCCGGACGCCGATGGAGCACCCCGGCCCCTCCTCCAAACTATCTACGCAGCGAGCTAATTCTCGCAGCTCCTCCCACTTCTCATTGCAAATCTCCCACTCGCTCTCTTGGTCAGCGATGGTGACCTTCGAGAGCGCGTCACCCGCGGCCAGCGCTTCTCTGAGCTGCCGTCGTAAAACAAGAACCGTCCCTCGAGGGTCTCTCCCCCGGGCCGGTAGCTCGAACTCTATTTCATCTAGCAAAACCAGCTCGGGGTGTAGTACACTCATCGTCGAGCTTCGCGGTCGGCACACAAAACAAAACACAACACCTTAGGAAAACAAATGACAATTAACACAGGAAATTCTTAAGTACTGTTCTTCCATTAAGCAGACTGCGGGTTCCCCTACCGTTGCGAGGACCCAGCCCACTTACCTGAACTGCTCTCTCTCAACAACTCTACACATTAAGGAACGCGACACACACACTAACACACAACACGACAAAACCACCGACCAACGACAATTCTCAAAAAATATTTCTAATAACTTCGGCTCCCGTATGTCGGAGGAGACCGACTGCCGATCGGGCCATACCGCATAAATTATACACCTCCCCTATTATGGGCAAGGTAATACACAAACCATCTCCACCTAGGCACAGATCTGCGATAATTCGCGTTTCCAAAGGAATGTCCCCTTCTAAAATTTCACACCACGTGGAAACCTACCGTTCAACTATCCAAGGCGGGCAAGTACATAGACATATTATACACAAAACCTTAAACCTAACAAAACATAGTCACTTTTAGATATAGGGCCTTTTAGAGATTCTTCTAAGTTCCATTGGAACCCCCAAAATGTTTCCTGAGTTTGCAAGCCCCGTCACACCCAAAGGACCCAAGGGTTGACCCTAATCTCAACCACGCTCTGCTACCAAATGTAACCCCTCTTTAACTTTGACTGGTAAAAAAAAATTATTATTATTTTTTTTTTTTTTTTTTTTTAAAGAGGGGCCACAAGATAATTAAAACAAGACCAAAGCCAGTGAGACTGGACTTGCAATTAAAACTTATAAAATTAACAATCAATAAAATCCTTTTATTATTCTATCTCCTTTCTGTTACCTACAAAAACAATAAATATAACATTCAGAATCTATTTTCCCCTTAAAAACTGTTAATTAAAAATAATTTATATTCTTTAAAAAGGTTACTTGAAATTATTAATAAATCCAAAATCTATTTTCTATCTTCTCTTAAAAAAAAAATCAATTGAAACTTAATTGAGATAAAATTTATATACTTCTTGACAAGGTTAATTAGAATAACTAATTCTCTTTTTAAAAAAATATATTAATTAAAAATAAATAGAGACAAATCTACATACTCCTTATTAAAGTTAATTAAAATAAATTAATTCGCTTTAAAAAAATATTAATTAAAAATTAATAGAGATAGAATTAATTAATTGTCATCAGAAATTATCTAACTCCCCCAAAAATACACCCAAATGTACAATACATATAGAACCCCACAAAATACACACACGAATATACAATACATCTACATGTTCCACAATACAGGACAATTATAACATAGATCTCTTGCCACACCCTTTTCTACCCCCATGAGGTACATCATTAATAGTTTATGAAATCCATGTCAGGTTTTACTTCTTAATATGTGCATAACACATTACATGTGTATCTGATTATATATGCAACACCAGTAGTCCCAAGGACATAATAAATTCAAAATTCGGCCAAGTGCCTAATACTATTATAAAATGCTGCCGCACTGGGCACTTAGACTGGGAGAAATAAAATTTAGAATACAGTGAACAACCCAGTGATCATAATTAATTAGAAGAATTTATATATTGATAAATATTGTTAAGTTTTGAAAATAGTAATGTGTCATGAACCTTATAACCCTTTTAAAAGTAATTTTGGCCCAAAGACCGACATGTTCATAGGCATGACAGTGCATAACTCTACCTGTCCCAACACCATGTTTAACTCCGCATGGACATGCACCTGTACAGGATTAAACTTGTGACCCGACTTAACTACCACAGAAACTTCTATCCCTATATAATCCAAACTGAATTTAAAAATGAGAAATTAATATATAAAATGAACACTAAATTGAAACAGAGAAATTACAAATTGATTGAATGACTTAGTAGCAGTAATGAAACCCTTATACTGAAAATAAGAAGGAATTGCACGTTTGAAAGGTGAGCAGCCACAGATGCATGTCAGCCCCTGAGCTCACAGATTATACAAACAAATTAATAAAATTTACAAAAGATTCCCCTCTCAGTTCACGCACTATTCTGTCCCGTTAATCGGGGACCCAATTAAAATGTTTAAAACTTAAAGTCATGTTGTTGAGTGATTGAATGTCCACTGCCTCTAGTGAGTTACATCACAATGTGTAAAGAATATATAACATGGATTGAGTTCACCTTAATTTTTCCATGGGTGTGAAGTGGTGATCATCTGGCTTTCATCATAGGGTGTTTGTGTTAGTCTTCGCCATTCTCCTCCGGCAGATGAAATTGAGAGAGACAATCTGGGTGTTACATGTTCAGGGTGGAGCTGTCCCCGTCTTCAGCGGGGGACCCGCAGTTCTGTGATCGTTTAGCCTGCCATAGGTGAAAGAATGGTGCAACAAAAACTTCCTTCTGTCCGGAGGAAAATTCAACCAAGCTAACAGGTGGACGGTCGGCCAGAGACAATTTTTAACCAGACTATTTCCGGCCTCGTCGCTTGGAAACATCGGCTCGCGCTAGGGTGCAGCACTAATCAAGCACCGCTCTTAATGGCAATACAGTTGCAGTATTGATACGCAACTCAACAGCTAAACCCAGTACCGCATTTAACGTCTATTTTTGACTTTAAATACCGAACACGCGCCTATAAATTTTTAGAATCGGCACAGTTTCCTACATTAGGTGTAAAACAAGTAAATCGAGAGCACAAACACAGTGCACTTTCTACTCTTCTTGTACTCTACTGTAATGTGTAATACTGTGTTTTAATGCGCTCTAATAACTTGTTTCTAACTGCTATCAATAAGCAGTGTACGTTTAATGTAATGTAGAAACAAGGCTAGTACATTTCACAATCAAAGTCACATAAAAATGGACAGTAGACATTACAAAACTAAGATGTACCGTATAGTTTATTGTTGTTCGTACGATTAAGACGGATACAATTAGAAATGTTAAAATATTACTTTTTTTGAACACTAAATATTGAAATTCTATACAAATACTTTACACAGACGTTTGCAAGAACTGTAGCGAATAATAAATTGCTTCTAAAGTAGTACAAAACGTTATAGATCAGATATGACTATTGGGTTGCACGTGTAAATAAGTGTGCAACCCAGTTATTGACAACAGTCAATAACTGTGGGAATTGCAGACAAGTGAGAATAATTTCCAAAATGTAGTAAGTTTTAAACCTGTTGTGACTATCATTGACAAATAGATGACTGTTTGAAAGCTATCCCCGCCAGAAATGAAACCCCAGACTGTATAGGCACATACGATAAAAGTTGGCATACCTCTTTGAATTATTGTGAATAACGTGACTCAAATGCTTCAATGTTACAGTGTACTTGTCGTCATTTATAGCTCTGTGAAGTGTATCGCAGATGTCTGTAAAGACAAGACATGTAATAACGCATAGTTGAACTGCGCATTGAAAAAAGATAGAGAAATTAACACTCCAACTTAATTTGTGCTCTGTACTCAAATTATAATTATCATTGCAAACAAACTCTGGTGTTTCTAAATGTTATATTACTTACCAATCTGTTTACTCAAATTTTCAGATAAAGTTGACATCATTCAGCTGTGTTTCGTAAAAAAAAACTCCAAATATTACTTTTTATAACTATAACTGTGATAATGATCTTGTTTAACATTAATCACAGATTGGTAAATTCCATAGTACTACATCATCCATGTTGTAATTCAGGTGGTCGAAGAAGAAAAGAGAGATCCCAGTAGAAAAGAGAGAAACGATCAGTAGAAGATGTCGAAGACCTGTAGCACTTGGGAATAAGGCAGTGGCGCACAGATCAGAGGCGAATAGAAGCCAGTGCCGTTGAACGTACGGACTCTGCAAGGGCTGTGTGTGCCGATGATGATGGTCATCATCAATCATAACCATCCTATTGGAATGACGAAATAAATAAGAACGAAATTTTGGGGTTTAGATCACAAAGTATTTAACATAACATATTCAACTTTAAATTATTATGCCACAAAACTAAATTTGGATTTTTCAAAACGATACTTATGGAATTTATTTGTAACTAAAATACGGTTAGGCACTTTACTAAATGTCATACAGAAGTTACTTTATTATTTCTCAGACTTAAATATTACAAATTCCAATTCTTATTTTGATAACATATACGGGTTATTATGTAAAAATTATGCAGTTTATTTAGTTAAAATCCCAATATACTACGACATTTATACAAACACGCGGCTGAAAATATAACGGTGAATACTTTTTATTTTGTGCTTATTGGTAACTGTATATTTTCTGACGAAATGAAGGAAAGAAACTGTTGTCAGGGAACTATTGTGATGTTAGTAATGCTGTGAATTCCTATGTTTCATTTAGCACCTCAGTCACTTAGTATAGCCTATTATAAAATATAGTATTAGTTAGATCCTTTTCCTATACGTTCTGTGGCAAACGACTACTAATTTAAAAACAACTTTGAATTACTACAGTATAAGCTCACACAAAACATTTTTTAAGCAATTGCTACTTGCAAAAATCTAGTACAAGTACTATATTTTAAACAAATTTATTATACGCTTCTCCAACCATTTAAAATACGCGTACGACTAAATTACAGAAAACAAATTGCTCTCTATTGTAGGATGTTCAGTGTATACCAATATTAAAATTAGAGTAAAAAATAAAACTTACAAGGTAAATTATTAATTGTTTGGGATTTTGTTACTTTTTCCTTAGGATACATGACATATAACTATCCATATACTTGGCAGATTGGCAAGTTGAGAGTTCAACAAAATTAAAGGCTGACAATGGGTATGCAGAAATAAGGTTCTTAACATTATATATTACCACATAGAAATGTGATGAGTTGTTGCTATGTCATAAGAACTCATTACAGATTGTGAAATACTGTGCTATAGTGTACTTCGTAAACTGTCCTAGGAACAGAAGAAAACATTATTTTATAAGTCATAAAGTAATGTATTGGCAAAACACTGGACCTGTGTAATGTGACATTGCTGGAGTTGGACATGGCAAACTACAGTAGACTTTTCCCAATAAAAAGGAATAAAACGTATATACTCTATTTTACTTTATGTTGTAGGTAAAAGCAGTATGCATTTGCAGTTGTAACAGATGATAGAGCTTCTCTTTTAATAGAAGCACATGAAAACCCACCACGAGTCTGGAACAAAAAGGGAAATTTGACAAAATTGTGCTACAGTCATAGAGTTTTTGTCGTGGTCGATTGGTTACACACGTGTTTACACGATTGGTTGTAATTAAATATCCTTCTTTTTTCAGCATTTTACCAAACGATTAATTAAAAAACTACATTGTTATTTGTAGTTTATTGAATGACGAATAAATATAATTTTATTATCATATCTGTATTATTTAACGTCAGTATTCATAGGTTATGTCACCTTGAACCAGCCCAACCAATTTTGTACGTAACTAAATACTACAAATGGAATATATTACATATATTAATTGTTTTCGTTCAATTCATGTTGTTTTGTATTTTGTCATGTAAGCTCTCTTAATTTGCGAACAGTTATCATATAAATTACAGTGAGACAATTTATTCAAATGCTTTTTTAAATGTTCAAATTATTTAATTAATTTTTGAAACGTAATGTATTAAAGTTTTCTATATAGTGTTCTGTTTACTATTTTCCAATGACACATACTAATCATATTGTTTATTTATTTTATTTTTAATAGCAATTATCGTAATTTGCGTTGGAACCAATGAAACTTAAATTAAAAAATTGTATAAATTTTAAATATTATTTATTCTAATATGATGTCATAATGCGTACTGAAATGATGATATAACTTAAAGCCTTGAAGTAATAAGTGTGAGGGAAAAATATCCTTGACTTAATATTACTTATACATACATAACATAATCGAATGTTGTGTGACTGGTTGGTTGACAGGTAATCTTGCTGAAGAGCTATGCAAGAGCTTGCTACGAATACACCGGAGATTTCACATGACACATAGACGTAGTAATCCAATCACTGGCACACAATAACCATTAGTGTATAATGACTTGAATGTTATAGAATTATTTAGGTATTACATCAGACTGTAATGAAAGATTTTATATATTTATGAAATTATTATTGCAACTTTTAATAATTTAAGATCTTAGGAAACTAAAATTACTAATAAATTTTAACCAATACAATAAAAGTATAACAACATTATTAGATTAGTAAATAATCTTTTCAAACGATGTACTATTTATTACTAAAATTTGATTATTTTAGTACCACGACGTGTGTACTTAATTTCTGGTAAAGGAATTAAAAATTATCTGCTTAATGTAACAGTGCTGATTTAAACTTCTATTTTTATAAATGGATATCGGTACTGTTTCAATTGATAACATCCATGTACTAATGTAACAGTTTTGCAGAAACTGTTGTTAACAATCACAGCAGCAGATTTTCTAGTAAAAACTGCGTATTAAGAAAGTTTATGGAAAAATGTAAGACAGCCTTATACTTTTTACATTTATACATATGACAAACGCTATGGTAACAACAATAATTTTTAAATGCCAATAATTTTATAACATGAAAAATATATAATACTATTATTTTGTAAACGAAGTAGTAAATAATGTTTTTAAACTGGTAGGTAAGAACTTGGACCAGACTCTAACATGTGATTGAACCAGCGTGAACATATGAGTTTTAATGTATAATGTTTCACACATTGTCACTACTTTCAATTCACAATTCTGGACGTAAACTATTACACTGGTTATTACATTAATTTATTTTACGTTGTGTTACATTAGAAATAAATTAAGTGATTAAAGGGGTTTAAAAAAATTAATATTATTTGTATATGAACGCGGGCAAGCCTGTGTTAGTGGAATGGAATAATGGATTACCAAGTCCTTGAATATTTCAAGGTGAGACACTGATTCTCCATTCGCTAGCCTGCACGTGCAAGGACGGGCTTACTGAATAATGTGGATATATCGATTCCTCCCCTTACTTCAATGATATCAACATGAAAACAGATTGGATACGTACTGAATTTGTTACTGGCTGAGTCCACATTCACAGTTATGCATGCTACTGTTGGCCAGTTTCAACACGTGACGAACAGTCTCACAGTAATCCCCATACTCGGGACGTAGGCTATGAGAAGCCGAAATACGTACCGACGTTTTGTTTACCCACGTTAATTAATAAAACTAATTACTTTTTAAATTTATGTTTATTTTTAAAATTGATTTTGAAACCAGTAGTTACCTAATGCAAACGAATTATATTTACAAGTACCGCAAATATCATAAAAATAAAAAATATAAATACTGTATAACTTGAAAGAGAAATGTAATTTATGTTTAAGATTACTTAAATTGGCGCCTTGTTGAAACACGCAGAGACATTGAAATACAATTTCATTTAATACATCATTTAATGTTAAAATAACTTATTTAATTGCACATCCTAAATTTTTCATTTGTTAGTAATATTAATTATAAATCTAATTTAGCTACAATGTAAAACTAATAATTACTTTTGAGTACCACTTGTTAATCGACTATGAAAGAAACACTATGAAACTTTAAAACGTATCCTACGAATTTAAATAGATATATAAAATATTTTATCCACATATCGTATGCCACATAAAATTATATTAAACCTTATAAAATAAATATTAATTTCAAAATAAATTACAATAAATATCTACACTAAAGATATCATTGCTATCATTAAAAATTTAATATATTTAATACCTAATCAAGGTAGGCTCAATCAAGGTCACTTTGTAAGTAGTATGGCCTTAAAAAAAGTAATTAAATTCTTACGGCTAGCGTAAATTTTTGTCTTTCACTATTACTTCGGTGAGATTATCTTAAGATTCGCTGATCGTCACTGTAAATATCTATTCTCTTTTACCTTACTTTATTTGATCGTCAAAGCGTTATCTCTTAATATTTACAAAATATGGTAGTATAACAACTTACACTTTACCGTTGGTTATTGTAAGTATTTTGCTACCAAAAATAACATGACAACAATCTTTTGGCGATTGTACGCACTGTACAAATTATTAGCTAGTATTGTTAAAAAATAGGAATAGTCAAAACAGTGACATCAGCGACGAGAAGATTAATTCTTTTCTTTTTGATTTACCTTAATAAATTATTTTACAATATACATTGTCGTCACATTATATATTATTTTATTTGTCTTTATCGATTAGAGCAATTTTTTAGTTCTTTAGTTCTGTAGGATTTTTATTATTATTACTTATTTTTATTATAACTTTTTATTATTTCTTGAAGAAACTCTATTTGACGAAGTGTGAGCATGACGTTACCTATATAGAAAACTCTTTGATTTTTAAAAGTTACTAACCTGAAAAAAAGTTACTTTTTTCATGTTTAATGCTACTCGTCACCCGTCAGTGTACAATGACAGTATCAAATATTTGCGCCTTGTACATAAATTAAAGACGTACTTAGTCGTTTGAATAATAAAAGTGTAAGTTGTTATTGTGAGTACTGATGCGATTATTAGACAAAATGATGTCATAGATTACATAATGAAACCATGGTGATCTTAATGACGCATCACGAAATTATCTTAAAATGCATGACAATACTAAATTTTAATTTGAAACTTTTAACTGCATATTGGGAAGTGATGTAATTTTATAATTTCTTAGTAATTGTGTATAATATAATAAACCATATATAAGAATAACACATTGTTTAAATAAATTGATAATTGAAAAATACTGCATTTAGAGTTAAAATAATTTATCACAATTGTGGTACTTTAAATACAAATATTCAAAATTACGCAAAGCCAAACTGAGACAAACTGTTTGATTCAGGTAACATTATCCCAGTTGGAACACTGGTTACATGTTACATACATCTCAGAACACGTCAACTCACGTTGTACAACGCTAATTATATTCTCACTGCTAATTGCTTACCTGTGTATACTATACACAAACCGTGTTCGGTCGTGCATTACATCCTAGTTCTGCAGTAAAATTAATAATATAAACGCTGTTTGCCATAAAAAAATATTTTTAATTAAAATTTGCAAACGTTTGGTTAAACAACCTTGAAGTACAGCGTCATTTCTATACTGTTTATTCCTAAACCATTGAGAAGTTTCGAACTAAAGAATAACAGCAATTAACGTTTCTTGAGTTTTAAAGTTTGTAGGAAATTATTTATAACTTAAAAAAAATCATCCGTAGTGTAGGGCGTATTCTTACTATACTACTGATGTTTTAAAGTATCTAAAAAAGGCATAACAATTTTTGTACTTTTTATTCATCTACTTAAAACGGTATAAACACAACTTGATGCGTTCTAAAAAAAAAAGAAGTGAGAAATAGATAACATATGGTTTATTTTGTTTTTAACTATTAAACGATTTGTACAATAGGAATGTTACTACTTATAAGCGTCCGAGAAATTACGTTATCATATGTGTTTACTAATTCTTGTGTAATGAGTAAAAATTTAAAATATGTGCATGTTTCTTTAGCATTAGTCAATTTATTCCAGTCAATGTACACTTATAAAGCCATAAATAAACCATAGGAAGTAAATACTAATACAGTTCTTTATCTAAAATGGTAACTAATTTTAACTTTGCCTGAGTACATATATTATAATGTCTGTGTTGTTCAAACTGTATAAAGAGAGAATTATACGTATACTCTTCACTTACGACAATTACTCTGCTGTTGTTTTACTGACACCAAAACTGCTTTCTGCCAGTATTTTGTTTTTCCTATTAGTTGGTACGTTTCCCGCCCTGTATTTGTAATTTACCTTCTGCTACGCGTTGGCGCCCTTATTTCATCCAACAACCCAAAGTTTCTATCGCAGCAATCTAATGCTTTTAGTTTTTTTCTTTAATCATGCAATTAAACTCCTCTCAGTTATAACCAATAATTAAGTTCCACCGTTAAAATTCCGGTTTGACATTACTGTTACGATGTTCCTTCGGAATGTTGTCGTTTAAAAGTGGAACGATTAATTGAATATCAGACAATTTGTTACTTGCAACTTTAATACCAGTTGTAGTAAAGGAAAGCAATGTATACAACAACAACAACAACTCATGTTTGCAAATATCCAAAACACACGTGTGCGCACAAATAAATTTATCGTTCAATAAATATCACGTGACAGTAAACAATTTCACATTAAACAGCTGTCACAACAACACGCAAGGAATCGCAAATCGCAATTGCTAATAACATGTCTTACCACTTCGATTCGGAATCTCCTAAAACTGACACTGGCTGACCACTTTCTAATAACATTTTTATTTTTAGCAAGATAATTGTAGATTCCGAAACGAATATCGATTACCCTTTGTAGAAAGGGCCATAGAAAGAGCGAGAACCGTTGTATAAATCTGCTGCTCACTAGACGAGTGCAAAATGTCCTAATATCACAACACCTTAAAACAAAATGTTTATCATTTAAAAATTGTTTCTGTGTAGTGTGAGAAAGTGAGTTTATATTATATTAAAGATATTCAGCACGTTTGTGGTGAATATCTGTGGAACGATTACATAGGACAGCAAATCATCGAGCTAGAAGAGTATACTAATTAGCAATACGTATCTTCGTTAGTTCAACGTCCGGGAATTACATTTCCATCAGTTACCGCTTTTACAAAATTTCTATTACCTCACAGCTATTATGTAATCATTCTTTAAAATTGATTGTACATATTTTCTAGACAACTACAGTACACAACTATAGCACGCGTGTACCATATCTGGACATATTAATTTTTCCATGCAGCCCATGTGTACCAAAGTTTTCCACATTGCATGACTGTGTTTCGAATGTCTTTTTCAACATGTGGAGGCAAATATAGAGACGTATGATGTTAAAGTTACATAAACACAGGAAAATTGCCTCATGATTTTCAGAAGATGTTATAGGACGTACCGAGAAATGCGATGTGAAAGAGAAATGTATGGTATTTACATTACTCTGATGGCATTAAGCCTCCCTAATGTGACAAACGCAAATCATTATGTTCTATAACCTCCAAATTTAAACCATTTTACTAACAAATAAACCTAGAAAAGATGTGATAGGAGAGTCAATCACTTTTAATAATTAATTACTCTTAACAATAATAATAAATAAATATATTTACCTTTTTTCTCCTGTCTCGTGACCACAATATAACGCAATGAATTATAATTGCCGCGTTTCGAGACTATGTCTCGTCATCAGAATATTAAAATTTATCACTCATTGAGATCGTTACAAATTTTTAAAAACATTAAAATACAAAATCGAAACCAAATCATCTAAGCATTATGTGAAGCGAGTGCGCACTCGATGAAAGTCCGGCCGGCTTTCATCGAGTGCGCACTCGCTTCACATAATGCTTAGATGATTTGGTTTCGATTTTGTATTTTAATGTTTTTAAAAATTTGTAACGATCTCAATGAGTGATAAATTTTAATATTCTGATGACGAGACATAGTCTCGAAACGCGTCAATTATAATTCATTGCGTTATATTGTGGTCACGAGACAGGAGAAAAAAGGTAAATATATTTATTTATTATTTGTCATTGTAAGTGACCTGGATGCCGACAGACATGTTATTCTTAACAATATATAGTTGGACTACCGTTAGAAAATATATAACATAAAAATTAGTCAGCCGACGTTTTTTGAGAAAAATCTACACAGATCAAAGCCAGAAGGTCAAGATCACATAAAGGAAAACAAAAAATCTACACAGATCAAAGCCAGTAGGTCAAGATCACATAAAGGAAAACAAGAGGAAACATGTATAACTCGCGAATAACACGAAGGGGAATGAAAGGAAACGTAAAAAAGACAAGACTGATGATAACTAAAGGACTAAACTATATCACTCTGAACCGCGTGATGGATGTCTGTTTTTGCAGCTCTCCATATTTTAAAGGACACCAAGTCATTGGTTGTGTAAGAAGCGCTAGAGTCTGAATACGTAACCGTATTTTTAAATTTTACTTCTTAAAGATAATCTTGTACGCATGCTGTAACGTATTATAAAGTAAAATATTTTACTGTGTGAAGCGTAATATTGAATTTTAACCTTTTAAAAACTCATTTGTTAATATGTCGTTGTACATTAGAGCTGCATATCGTTCTACTTCGTTTTGAAACGCTGCATAACATAATGCGTACGTAAAAGTTCTAATCAATATAGTGTAACAACGGTATGATCTGTTATGGCTATATTATTTATAATATTACAATTCTTAAAATTATATCCACGAGTAGACATAGTACATTACAGAAATTTTCTCTCATTCGTAAGATAAGAGTATTATTATTTCTGTATAATTTGTTTAACAAATGTAACTACAATTTGTGCATCATATAGATATTACAATATATTTATGATTTACTAATGCAATGATATACTTACATTAAGCTGTTATTAATAACATATATTTGCTTTCAGTTTGCATCTGACTTTCTTGTCAGTACTGGAAAGTAACTTTGAATAGGAGTTTTCGCCGGACACTCCTGGAGGGCGTGTAGTTACTGATTGTATTGATACAGGCTTACAGTACATCTCCGTTAATTGTTTCAAACGGACCCACTAACAGTAATTACGTACTCTGTAATCTACACATATTAGATTGTGATCCCTACTAATTGTTTTCAAATGTCCTGTACAGATGTCAAGCATCTACTGCAATAGAACATTGCAGTAAAGGAAACTCTAGCCAGGACTACATTCTGATATAGCATGTTTATGACGTTATAGACATGTTAAAATTTGATTTTTGTTTGATTATGTTAATTAGATATAAGTTTGGAAGTAAGAATTGGGTAAAAAACTATTATGTATCAAAATGCCCATAAATTTATTTGTGATCATGTCATGTGCGAGTTTAATGTGCGAGTTTAATGTGCGAGTGCGCGGGTGCGCGTGTCATTCCTATTTTATGAATAACTCTATTATAAATGGACGTACTGAACTGAGAATTGGGCAGCGCAAGCATCTTAAATAGCGCTATATTTTCTGGGTGTCAGAGACTGGTTACGTACTATTTTAATAGGGATTTGTGTAGTAAAAAGCAGCTTCTATAGATTCCTTATCTTTTAGAAGGAGAAAATTTATAGATGAAATCTATACCTGCTTCTGCAAAAAGCTGCCAATCTGTTCAAGAAGTTGTCTATCAATTCTATCCATCAATCACGTGATAGGTGTTTCGACCAATCAGCGCCCCCAATTTTTATTAATATTGGGTCTCCGAGGACGAAAGTCTAGTTAGTTCCATCCAGCAGCTCGAATATTACGGACGTGCTCTTTGTGCGAGTTTTTCGAACAGAAACGTTCTTATGTAAGAGTCATCAAGGACAAGTTAGCGACGAGTTACCAGTTAGCTAATACCTTGTATTCGTACGAACTCAATATCTTCAAATGATAAAATATTTAATTTAAACAGTGCTAGTCTCGCGTGAGTCAAGATTTCCGCATAGAGGAGGTTTATCCATCCGGGATACTCCTGTATCGCGAGGACACCTCAAGACGCGGGAAGGTGCACGCTTAAAGCACCATAGTAAATAAATATTAAATTGCAGCCCAGTTTCAGTACCTTGAGATAAAGAGTAAACTGTTATCCGTGTGTCGGCGTGCGTGCGTACAAGAGGAGTGTCAGCGAAGCGTCAGTGTGAAGAGAGGAGCAGACGACGAGGGAGCAGATTGCGACGGATCACAGGACCAGCAGTGAGACGAATCAACATAATTGGATACAACGTTCAAGTAACAATTGACATTTTAAACAGATCAGTTCTGATAATTCAAAGACAATTATTAAAGTAAAATAAATTAATTGTGAATTACAGACCATTTTAATAATTTGTTTCAAAATATACAGCCTTGCTCCAGATAACTGACTACATTGTTCAATTATTACTATGCGTAATATATGTTTTGTCGCACACGTCCATGTGTAACAACATTACTTTGAACCAGCTGTTTCGCTTTATGAGAAAGGGAAAGTTACAAAAAAGCATCCAAGTAATATGTAGCTGAAGACAGCTTAATGTCCATAAAGTCTTCTTTTTCTCCGTTTCTCCTATTTGTGATTAACAAACTACTTTGAGTTTTAACATTCTTAATGAGATTTTCAGTGCCACCTCTAGGGCATTTTTCATTCTATAACTTTTCTCTATCGTACATGTACATTTTTGTTACATAAACTTTTGACTTCCCTTCCAATCTTTATTTTAGCCTTCGCCACATCGACTTATACTCCACCATTGTAGCACATTTGTTAGTTTCGTGAAGTTTATGTGCTCACAACGAAAGCGGTAGTCTCCCCTTGTTGACAAAAGTAATACGAAGATATTTACGTGTACCTTCCTGTTTATTTCGGTTTTACTAAATGCCATCGTGAATAATTCAAACGCAATTTCACTTTGTTCCAAGGACGAATACGAAACAATAATATGTATGTACATAACATGTATTTTCAACAAAAAAACACTCTTATTTATACTAATTATTGTTGACGAATTTCCCGTTATCCAGTGTAGTATATATTTAAGCCATTGTTATTGCTAATAATGTAACTTAGTGTATGAAATATTCAACTGTAATAGAAACTTCAAATAGGAAGTTACCATTTCTTTTAAATAGGCGTATATTATACTTAACTAACTCTTTCTTCGTGTAAAGTATGCTTCTATATCATTTTTAGTAGTGAAACAAAATAAAGAAATGAAAAAACCTTACACACTAGAATGAAAGTAGTGCTCACACGTCGTAATCACGTACAAGGAAATCTTGTATATCTGTTTTGTGGCAGAGTAGAATTTTGTTGGTTACTTCCAAAAGACAGGCGTCATATATCAGTCAATAATAAAACTTTTAGCAGCGATCTCACATTCCTTCCTATCTTATGTGGGAAACATGATCTTATTATCAATTCCACATAATACAGCTAAAAATAGTATCGAATTCATGTTACTGTTAAAAAACAGAAAATTTGTACTCAATATTAATAGAAATACAAAATACGCGCAGTCCTACAAATAACGTCCACATAGTTATTGTAAGGAACAATAGTTATAAGTAAGAAAAGTATTATTATAGTTTTGCGAAATAGTTTTTGTATTATTCATTAATGATTGAACGCATTAACCGTGTAGGAATCTAACATACCACCCCTTTTTAGATCGTGTTAAACATTATTCAACATTATTCAATCTTGAGAGATTTAAAAATGATACAACCTAATTATTCAGCTTACATTAGGATTAATTAAACTATTTGAATTTGATTATGCTATTGAGCATACTATATTCAGCAGCGTATCCTTCTTTACGTATAAACCATCACTCCATCGGAACCACCATCCCCAATCAAGGTGAAACGCCCTCGGGCGATTCTTGATGACCTTGTCCCGTAATGTCAACCTCGCTAAGCTGTTCCTGAATAGCCGCGAGCAGTTCCCATTCCCAATCATCTCTGCACACCCTCTGTCTCCTCAGTGAACTCCTTCCCCAAGCATGTCTCTAGCACGCTGCTTGACACTGTCAATCTTCGACACCGGCATTGGTGCTCTGTGCCTGGCGGAGAGCGACCAAATCACAGGGCGTCTACGTGCCATGTTTGAGACCCCGCGACATCTGCCGTCTGAATCGACACCACAGGCAGTAGGACTATATCAAAGGTAAATCAAAATTACATCATCAAAATTTCGACGGCATTTAGCCAATAATCGCGTTGGAATTTTTATTTTAATATTTTAAATTTGAATATATTAAAACATAAAACGCAGAGGGAGACATAGCTAAAGTTATATAAGTTCGTGGCGGCGCCGACTTTAATGTATGGATGTGAAATATGGACTCTCCTGCAAAAAGATATTTCAAAAGTACAGGACTCGGAAATAAAATTTTTAAGATCAGTGAGGAAAGTATGAATATAGTTATACGAAATAGTTGTTATATTATTTACTTATGATTGGACACATTAGCCGTGTAGGAATCTAACCTACTACCCGCTTTTGAGATCGTGTAAACAATATTTAAACTTGGCAGATTTAGAAATTATTTATTCTAATGTACTTTGAAACATCGTCTACGAAACGATGGCAAAAGGAAAGACCTGAAGTTACAGTCAGTTCTTGAGAGAATAAAGAAATACGGGCAAAATTAAAAGTCCCATGTAGAACGCATAGTACGCACGCGTATTCCTAAACAAACGTTTGAATATAAGGCCAGTAGGGACGAGAGATTCTTGAATATTCCGGAAAACATGGTCAATGACTCTGTGAAGTCGCAACAGGCTATAGCCCAAGCCATATAGTGAAGAAGAAGAAAACGAAGAAGATAAAAGAAATTGGAATATTCTTGTAAGATAATTGTACCTACTTATACTATCCAAATGGAAGATACAGAAAGTCATTTAAAACAAAGGTTGACAACTGAATGATACAAATAACTTTTACTGAAAAGTAAACAGACTAGTTTCATATGTGCAGGTCATTTTTAAAAAAAGAGCCGTCAAGAGTTAATAAAGTAACATCGGAAATAAAACACAAGAGTCACAAGTCTTTATCTAGCTAATAAGGGCAGTCTACTATACAATTTTGTTCAGTCAAAAAAAACAAAAACAAAATAACTGTAATTGTCAAACATTGTATAAAATAATTATCTTGTTGGTACATCCTCTTCGTTCACTTTTATAAATAACTTATTATATACTGTATATATATATATATTATTATTTTTTTTTTTTTTGTGATGTTTTCAATTTGTTTCTTCTGCAAGTAGATAATATTGTATATTCTTTTTAACACCTGACGCACGTTTCACTGAAAAATATCAGTATCATCAGAGGTTTCTAAGTGAATTAATAACAATCGAAATAATTCTATTAATATAAAATTAACGAATAATCGAATTTGTATTGATTTTAATGTAAAGTAAAATAACTGATAATCGATTTAGGTCGATTAGTTAACGATTGTTTTAATGTTTATTTTCTTCAGCAGCTGTTTTCTCGGTTATATTTGAAATTTTGTTTATATTTTATTCATTTTTATTTTTATTTTTTAGTAAATTTATAATTTTAAATAGATCGTATTGTTTTGTTTTTATTTGGGTTTGTTCTTTAATTAATAAATTATTGTTATTGTGTTTGTAAATGTTAAGATTTTCCCAAGTATTCATTTTTTGACCTTTTTGTATGTTTTTAATTAATTTTATATTTTCAATGTTTGGAAACTGGTGGTTATTATTTAGACAATGTGTGGCTAAATTAGATTTATAAATATTTGGTTTTAAATATGCATTGCGGTGTTGAACGAATCTATCTCGTAGTTTTTTCTTCGTCTGGCCCACGTAAAATTTATTGCAATCTGGACATTCTATTTTATATATTCCATTTTTATTGTGAGTATTGGATTTAGTTTTAGGTTTTATTTTATTAAAAATTATATTATCTGTGTTATAAGATATTTTTAAATTAGTATCTTTAAATATTTTATTTGGTTTTTGAGTTATATTTCCGTAATAAGTGAAGGTTGTATATTTTATATTATTATTAATAGATGAATTTTTAAATGTAGTGTTTTTAGGAATTTTATTAGTGATTTTATGTTTAATTTTATTTTCTAATTTATTAATAGTTTTTATTTTGTATCCATTTTTAACTGCTATTTGTTGGATAATTTTTCTTTCTTTGTTTCTTTCTGTGTTATTTAATGGGATCCTAAGCATTCGGTAAATCATGGAATTAAATACTGCCATTTTGTGTTGGGGAGGATGATTAGAAGTATTTGGTATTACTAAGTCAGTTTGAGAAGGTTTCCTGTATATTGCTTATCCTGTATATTATATATATATCCATCATTTTCTATATAAGTAACTCGATGTTTCTTGCAGTAATTATATAATTTGTGATGTTTTCAATTTGTTTCTTCTGCAAGTAGATAATATTTGATAGATAATATCTACTTGCAGAAGAAACAAATTGAAAACCTCACAAATTATATATATATATATATATATATAAACTTTCACTATGAACTTACTTTGAATTTATTTCCCCAAACGTTTCAACGTGGTATACGTCTTTTTCAGTGGGAGTAAATACTGAATGTCTTTACAGAGTAACGGTTATGGACTGTAGGTATGTGTGGTGGGGGTTGATGGTGGGAGGGAATTGGCGCTGGGGTTCAAATTGTGTGTTTGAATCAGTGTATCGAAAAGTATGTGTGATCTATATTAAACGAACAATTACATTATAGATCACACATACTTTTCGATACACTGATTCAAACACACAATGTGAACCCCAGCGCCAATTCCCTCCCACCGTCAACCCCCACCACACACACCTACAGTCCATAACCGTTACTCTGTAAAGACATTCAGTATTTACCCCACTGAAGAAGACGTATACCACGTTGAAACGTTTGGGGAAATAAATTCAAAGTAAGTTCATAGTGAAAGTTTATATATATATATATATATATATAATTGTATAAAATATTTTACAAAATAAACATATTACTAGTTTTACCGAATGCGTGAAAGCATTGTGCACTAGGTGTGCGTATATTTGTGCACAAAGAGTTGTAAAATAAATTTCAGTGGCACACTCCCAAACAACTAACTACTGTATTTACAGATACCGGTAAAACGTGTTAGAATAGGCACAGAAAATTATAAATATTTCTCAAACGCAGTAAACTTGAAACTGTTTAAATTACTTTTTAAAGTAAGACCATAATCCACGGCATTATGGTACCCGGCACACTCCCGTACACCTTGCTCTCCCAGAGCAGTAAACTGATTTAACGTGTCACGAAATAGCTGAAACGAAAAGCAGTGTCGCCAGGACAATCAAACTTATTTTTCCCACATAGCTACCCAAATTTCCCCTCAGCCACAAATAAGTAGCTTAAGCAAAGCTATTCTCAGCTGTTGTAAATAATGTTTTTATGATAGTTCTGTAATAATTATAATTATTTTTTACTCAGATATTAAAATATTTAATAACATTTTATTAAGAACTGTCTGTTTTTGTATGTTATTTGGGATGAAATGGATAAGTCCACAGGACTTAGTCCCTTAATTCCCCAGACAGTTGTGCATCAGTCCACAAAAAAATTAAAATTTTTTTACAATTTAATTTTAATTACTTTGACTTATAAAAATATAGTTACAATAATACATTTACTATACTTAAATACTAATTTAATCATATTTAACCATAGAATGCAAATTAATACGTTTTCAAAGTTTATAATGGTTTCCTAAAAAATTACTTAAAGTGGACGCATCCCATTTATCCCTCGTACCGTTCATATGTAAACTAGTGTATTTTACACAAATTAAACAAAATTCCAAGATAGATGTACATATAATTGTATGTTAATTGTTTACTTTACGTGATTTTATGATTTTTTTAAAGTAGTAAAAAGTAGTAGAAAGAAGTAAAAATTATTTAAATAAATTCTTAGGTAATTGAATTTCATAAGAGACAAAGTAGAGTACTGACTTATTCATAAATTTAATTACTTAACGCTTAACACTATAACTTACACGATATTCCCAATAGCAACAAATGTTTGTTTACCGTCTACATCAATACATTACATTGGCTCTAGACAGATTTACACAGTACTGTTGCTACCAAGGAACTCTGCGTCCTGCTTCTGACAGATTTTAATTTGCCTAGAGTAATTCAAAAATACTATCAACTTCAATCCAGTTGGTTGTGCTCTATGATGTCTACGAGTCTATAAATGTAAAGTAGATAGGAATTAAGTGGAAATGTTTTGAATATTTTATTTAACGTTAACGAAATTTTTGCTTTAAATCAAGGTAACAATTTCACATAATACCTATCTTAAAAGATCTACAATATTATGTAAAGATATACGGCCGTCGTCAGGGATTTCCTTTCTCGATACTTTTCTGCTCCCCCCAATGACCCTCCTAATTCGGTCGACGAGGAAGACCTTGCGTCTGTCCTTAGCCGACTGAAGAAGAGAAAGTCCCCTGGCCCCGATCGCATCGGCGCCGCTGCGTTGCAGAATCTCCCGCCTTCGGCAGTTGACGTTCTTCTTGAGCTGTTCAACTCCTGTCTCCGGCTAAGGTACTTCCCCCGCCTGTGGAAAACCGCTAATGTCATCATGATCCAGAAATCCAAAAAGCCGCCCACGCTACCTGGAAGCTACCGCCCGATATCACTATTGCCAGTAATCTCGAAGGTATTCGAGTGCCTTCTCCTGGCCCGTATTCGGCCCCTGGTGGATGGCTTCATCCGCGAGGAGAAGTTTGGGTTTAGGCTGAGGCACTCGACTACTCTTCAGCTAGACAGCTGGTACCTGTCTAGCAGACGCCGCCAACAATCATCAGGCAACAGGCGCCGTCCTGTTGGATGTGAGCAAAGCCTTCTATAAAGTCTGGCGCATAACTTATATGTATGTATAAGTTATCTATTATGTATTTTTTCAGACTGTTATGTATAGAACAAGGATCGAAAAAATGTTTGCTTTCCTACCAACAGAAGGGACCGACTCTGAATCGGATTCTGACGCAGAGAAATATAATTTTCAATATAGAAGAGTTGGCAATAGTGTTGACGAACAAGAGGTGTGTGCTCCTACAGATAATTTTGATGTAGTTCTCCCTAAGCAAATTGAGTCTGCTGAAGTTTCTAATTTATCCAGCCTAGATTACTCAATAGAAGATTCAAGTGCATCTTCCGGAAATGAGCCGCTTCGAAGTGCACCTAGCATCATTTTGTCGCCAGCAAAAGTCCCAAAAATCGTTCAATGTTCACAAAAAACGAAACCTTTAAAAACAAATTTCAACTGGAAAAAGAAGAATTTCAATTTTCTGTTGACCTACCAAAAAATGAATTCCACTGTGTCTATGAACATACTGAAAACAGTAAAACACCTTATGAATATTTCAAAATGTTTATTTCAGAAGATATTATACATCTAATAGTAAATATGAGCAATTTGTATTCCGTAAAAAAACTGGCGCATCAATTAATTGCAGTACAAATGACATAAGGGATTTTATTGCAATAGAATTGATTATGGGGATTATAGAAGCTCGTGCATACACGGATTACTGTCCGATGAATTACGGTATCCTACTATAGCTTCAATAATGTGATTGAAGAGGTATCAGAGCATCAGGAGGTATCTCCACTTCATTGATAATGCATCGAGTGACTCTACAGATAGGTACTTCAAAATTCGGCCAATTTTGGAAGCTGTAAGGGCAAATTGTTTGGCGATAGAAGAGGAAAGACAACACAGTGTTGATGAAATGATGATTCCATACAAAGGAACAAGGACAGGCTCCAGGAGGCAATATATTCAAAATAAGCCAAAAAAGTGGAGCTATAAGATTTTTGCTCGTTGTGGTGTTTCAGGCTTCGTTTACGATTTTATGTTATACGCAGGGGAAGACACTTTCCGTGGTAGGGAGCTTTCCACAACAGAGCAACAGCAAGGACTAGCAGGATCAGTTGTTGTATCCCTTTACAAAACTCTTCACAACAAACCATGTTCTGCTGTATACTTTGATAACTTCTTTTGTTCGTTACAACTCATCAAATATCTAAGAAATGAGTTCGCTATACTTAGTTTAGGAACGGTGCGAATTGATCGCCTGAGAAATTGTCTGTTCAAGCCAGATAAAGAATTGACAAAAGAAGGGAGAGGTGCTTTCGAAGTGTACACGTGAACGAAAACAGAGTGGTGTGCGTCAAGTGGTTTGATAATAAATCTGTGCCATTGGCTAGCTCTTTTGTGGGGGCGGACCCAATTGGAAAGACAAAGAGGTACAGAAAAGAATGTAAAAGCAGAGTTGCTGTACCGTGCCCCGCCATAATCAAACAATATAATTGCCACATGGGTGAAGTAGACCTGGCAGACATGCTAATTGCATTGTACAGGACGGGATTTAAGACGCACGTAAATGGCAATGTTTTCCCACTTGCTGGACTTGTGTGTAACAAATGCTTGGGTCCTGTACAAAAGGCATTTTGTACAGGACTCGAGCGAGAAGGGCAAATTGCTACCTGTGAAGCTATTTCGTAAGGCCATAGCAAATGGATTATTACAAGTTGGCGAAACGCCTCCGCAAAAAAGCGGAAGGCTGCTGACAGTAATGGGCCGCTAAAAAAAACGAGTTTATAGTAGTAATGTCGTGGCCAATGAAATCCGATTTGACGGTGTTGGACATTTTCCTCAGTACATATCAAGGGGCAGGTGCCGCCATTGCCAGAATGGCACTTCCTTCATGAAGTGCATGAAATGCAAAGTGAGACTCTGTCTCAACGACAAAAGTAAATGCTTCTTTTACTACCATAATAAATAGTTATAAAGTGCTCTAATAAAAATTGTACTATTATTTGTATGTTTGTTTATCTTTACAGATATTAAATAATAATACTTTTTAATATTTTTTTTTTTTTAGGCTACTTAATTAAAATATATATGGACAGAAGCTCTAAAAATGTAGTGCAATTTTAACGTACTCTTGGCAATGTAACATATATGTTACAAATTTATTTTAGGTCTACAGGAAAGTTTTTGGTTTAATTTTGGTTTTAGAATTTGTTAAGTAATACTAGAAGCTTGTTTTAAATAAACACTTTTTTTTTTTTAAGTTTTAATACCTTGCAAAAAAAAAACGGTCTCAGAAAGGCAAAGATTAGAGCTGGTTACGCCAGCGCTTCCTCGGACGTCCCACACCTTTTCGTTCCCTCGGCTTAGAGTTTCATAGTTGTTTGATGATGCGGCAGTCATCCATTCGGCAAAGATGTTCCCACCACATCAGGGACACTCAGACATACTTAATTCGTTAATTTTCCTATAGTTTATCACATGAATATTTCCAAATAATTGTACTTTGAATTGCTTTTAAGGCAAGTGTAAATCATAAATATGAAATTAAAATTAGAGGACGCAGTGTATAAAAAATATTCTTCTAAAGTGTAAATGTATAGTTTAGTACTGTAAATGTTTACACATTCCCATTATATGAAATGATGTAATCAGTATTTCATTGTGTATGTAAAAACACTTTGACACTCAATTTGTGGATTCCGTACTGTATGCTGCCGTTGCTTAAGTTACATCAAACGCTATGAGCGTCTGTTCATTAATTAATTAAATATCATGTAAACATGAATCAATATTTAACGTAAATCTGTTTAATAGCTGTCTTTGTGTTACTTCATAGTTTCTGTTCAAACGGTGGACTTATTCGTCACAGTCTTCGGCACCATTCCGAGTTGGTGATCTCAACTGTTTTAGCCTTTAATTTTATCACCTGTTTTATCACATGTTCCCAGCCGATACTGGGCAATCCTGTTGAGTATACTCATAATATTCAGTTTCTGCCGTATAGCTGTTTCTTCTATGATCATAGAGAGTATATACCCTGCCACGTGCCTGAGAAATTTGATTTCAGCCGCTTGGATGCCTTTCGTTAAAGTCCAATTCTCAGATACATAAAGAATTGTGGGATGAGCTATTACCCTGTAGAATTTTAGGAGTGTTCTGTGTTCCTTTACTTGCTGACTTAAGGAAGGTTCACCTAATTGTCCCGCACACAATGTTGAACTTACGCAACTTATTCACAACGTCGTTGCTTGGATTATAAGACATTGTAGCCCAGGTATTCCAAATTGCTGACTTGTTCCAGGACATTACCATCTATAACAATTTTTGCCCATACGTGATCAGTTCCACAAAAAGTCATCACCTTGGTCTTAAGTGTACAATTCAGAGTCTTCGCAGATTAGATTGAACAATTAAAGACATATTAACTACTAAATTGACTCAAATAAGTAAAATTGTACTAAATTAAAAAAAAATGTGATGGAAAGTAATGACTGTACTAGGTGAGAAACTTAAATTAGCAATTAGCAATTAGTTTTGTTCATTTAATTCACCCACGGGATCTGTTAGTGTACTTCCTCAAATCTCCTATTCTCTGAGTTGGATCCTGTGCATAGTTTAAAAAAGTTTCAGTCTGTGTTTTTCTGTCGTGATTTATATTTGAATTTATTTTAAATGTTGTTTATGTAAATCTAATGTTGTAGGTAATTATTGTATATGAGCCTGTGCAGAGATTTGTAGCGCAACCACGGTTATGAAACTAGTAAATAACATCAAAACTTTGTTCCGCCAAACTTGATTAATTACAGTAACAAGCAATGATATGAAAAATTAGGGTCTCTAAAACCCAATAATTTATCTATTAGTATTTAATTTATTCAACTACTACCGAACAAAACAAAAATATATTATATAAAATTATAAATACAAAAACGAGGTCTTTAATAATAATTATACTACTTAGGTAGTAATAGTATTATAATTTTGTAAAGGTATATGAGTATATCTTCTTCTTATTTCAATCCTCCTTTACCGCAAGTTGTAGAGGTTGAGCAAAGTTCTCGCCACTGTGGTCTCTGCATGGCCAGGGCATTGGCTTCATTTCAATGCACTCCAATCCTCTGCAGAGAGCACCTCACATTGTCTTCCCAAGTCACTCTTCTCCTGTCCGTGGTTTTTCTCCCGGCAATCTTGTCTCATACAGTTGTTTTAGAAGTCTATCCCATTCCATTCTCTGAAAGTGTACAAACTAGCACAACTATGTGTATATGAGATAATACTTGTGCTATTTACAAGATAATACAAGGTAACGTCCCTCCTTTATTCATTTCAAAATGGCGAATGTAATATCATAGCATTATTAAAAAAAGCAGTACACACTTTTATAGACGTATGATCAGATAGTTGCAAAAGAAAAAGAAGATAATCAGCAAGGGTCCTACTAAACACTACATTATCACGTTACTCAACGTTTTATTAATGTACGAGTCCAGAGAAGAAACTTACTGTGTGGTTTGAGTTATACAGTAACCGAGATTGAGAAGGGGGGTATGCATTCAGATGCAGTAAATTTAAATTCTCCTCTCAAGTCTGCGAATTCTGCTGCTTGATTTCCCGTAGAATACCGTAAGTGCATGTGACACGATAGTTCTCGCCTCTCCAGTTGTAATAACGTCCGAGGTAAACATGGTGAACTATCAGTAATTAAAATCAACAATTAAATTATGGCGACGTTGTATACACATGTGAAATTCAGTACATGTTAACTTTCAAGACATGTGATCTCATATAACATATTTAATAAACAAATACTTTTAAAGAAATATAAGGGTTTTGGTTAATTTTATAGAAGAATAAAATAAAGGAGACTCCATAAAATCCCTGAAAGTTACGGTCATTCCGTAAAGACATGACGGAACGACCGTAACAAACTATTAACAAAACTTTAAATGACATAAGGCTTTAAACATAAAAGTTTTAAAATATCCAAAAGGGTAAAGAAGAAACTAAAATTTAGAAACGTTGTAATGCAATTTAGGTTATATATCTGAAATAAAGGCTCACTAAAAGTAGATTAGAATTATTTCAATGTATAGATGGAATATAAGATAGACTACCAAAAAAAATTTTAAATTTGTACTAACTAATATATACGAAGACATGACAGGAAGTAGTTTGAAATTAAAGGCTAAAACAAAAGATATCACCGACTCCGGAATGAATGGTGACGACGACTGTGACGAATAAGTCTACCGTTTGCACAGACATTGCGAAATAACACAAAGACAGATATTAATAAACGGATTTACGATAAATAGTGGTTTATGTTGACACTCATATAATTAATTAATGAACAGACGCTCACAGCGTTTGATGTAAGTTAAACAATGACAGCATACTGTACGAAGTCCACAAATTGGGTGTCAAAGTATTTTTGCATACACAATTAAAAACTGATTAAATCATTTCATATAATGGGAATGTGTAAACATTTACAGTACCAGACTATACATTTACAATTTAAAAGAATATTTTTTATACTCTGCGTCCTCTAATTTTAATTTCATATTTATGATTTACACTTGCCTTAAAAGCAATTCAAAGTACAATTATCTGGAAATATTCATGTGATAAACTATAGGAAAATTAACGAATTAAGTATGTCTGAGTGTCCCCGATGTGGTGGGAACATCTTTGCCGAATGGATGACTGCCGCATCATCAAACAACTGTGAAACTCTAAGCCGAGGGAACGAAAAGGTGTGGGACGTCCGAGGAAGCGCTGGAGTAACCAGCTCTAATCTTTGCCTGTTTGAGACCGTTTTTTTTTTGCAAGGTATTAAAACTTAAAAAAAAATTTGTTTATTTTAAAACATGCTTCTAGTATTACTTAACCATGAAATACTGATTAAATCATTTCATATAATGGGAATGTGTAAACATTTACAGTACTAAACTATACATTTACAATTTAAAAGAATATTTTTTATACACTGAGCCCTCTAATTTAAATTTCATATTTATGATTTTCACTTACCTTAAAAACAATTCAAACTACAATTATTTAGAGTTAGTCACGTGATAAGCTATAGAAAAATAACGAATTAAGTAGGTCTTGTGACGATTTAAATTCTAACTGTAATCGTAAATAAAAAAAATTAATTTTGCGAGCCATTAAGTATTTTAAATCCCACTATGATACCTAAAACCCCTGTATTTACTCAGTATGAGAATGAGAAGTAATTAAGAGATCCAAAGAAACACTAATTAAAAGGGCGAATTGTAAAAAAGTTATTATTATCATAATTAACCCTTTGCTTGTCATCATGCGGTGACCTGTTAATTCCGGACTCGACGTGTTTACCGAGTCGTCTGTAATTTAGGAAGAGATAAAAAATCATAATGTTTATAATTAGAAATCTGAAGATACAAATAGTCGTTAAAATAACTCACTTAAATTATATATGTATAATTAAGGTATAGTTTTTGGTAATAAGAATGTTAACTTAAATAAAAATAGGGACTATATTGTCGCGGAGTAGTTGCCCCTCTCCTTTCTTAAGTACCAGTTGAAGCGAGCAGAAAAATCTCTCTCGCTATGTTGCCTTCACGCAGTACAGACGTACGAGCGAAAGCTCTACCAAAATGTTTTTAATTTGTTGGTTTTATTTAAATGTAGTATATTAACTACCACTGCTAAAAGTGGAAAGCGTGTGTCGTGTGTCAATAACATAAATATGTGGTAAGAAGAAGAAAGAAAATGTAACACAAAAACAGAACTAGTGGTAAGCGAGATGACGACTCCCTTCAAGAGGTAACTCCAATTACAACATCACTCCTGAAGATGTGATCAGCAGAAACTTCATAAAGACACGTATACCATGCTTAAGACGTTGCTTAGGACATCCGAGAATCTACATATACTTACACCAAAGAAGCTTCAATCTCCTCTGTGAACATCCGACCTATTCTTGCCGAAGACACGACCCAGATGATGACGCCGACTACAAGGATTCCCAAGACGGACACCCCAGGACGAGGTTTCTACGTTCAATTGTAAAGGTGACTCGATAGCCTTGCTATCGAGAGTTAATCATATTTGTTACACTACTCACTTCTAAAAGAGACTTTTCAAAGACTATTAATTTTATGTAAACATTATAATGAGAAAATCTAAGAGTTTACTGTAAAAATTCAATTATCATACGTTGTAACGCTTTAAATGTTAATGTAACTTATTATCGTTCCAAGTAATAGTGCCATTCTTCAAATGGTTAAAGAAGTCTTGCAAGCTTCTAAAATGAACTGAAAATAATTAGAAGTCTTTACTATAAATATACAGAAAGTAAACTCGGATCCGAGGTATAAGAATATATAATCAATTTGATCCCATAGTTTTATGAAAAGCATTTAAATATTTTAGTTTAAATAATGATGTCATGGGATCTGTCAGTAACTGTTGTTAAATAAAGAGAAGTCGTCTTGTTACACGTGAAAATGAGTGCATAAATCAGTAAAATACCTTCCCTTGTTTCCTTACACTGATAATGAGTAATTTGTTCAATTAACTTGATTTTAATACAGTTCGTTACAACGTAGGCAGCCCATGTAATTGGCAGAGGTCAGTTAAGACGGGTTCCCTGGATTTGTAACGCGGCAATACGTTACAAAATTGCGCGACTCTGCTTTTAGTTAAAGTAGTTGCGAGCATCGTGACGCAACAAAATTGCGCCACTCTGCTCACTTAATTTATTAGTAAATTAAATAACTCACGGCATTTAGTTATTGATCTATGCACTCAGAGAATGTAATTAATGTAACTCTAATTTTCAAAAAAAAATGAATTTGTTTTGACATACGTAAAAGATAGTCTGTATAAATTGAAATATCATTGTAGGAAGATATATGCATGTATCTACTTGCATACATGATTGTAATGTTTGGTCAACTGATCAGTCTTTAACAGGTTTGTATTATGACAATCCAAGACCTGTTGTTTCTTGAATAATCCTGCATTATAATTATTCAATCTGCATAGTATATGTTAATGTATGTCTGTTGTCACGGTAAAGAAAAACATTGTTAATAATAATGCTCCTGTGTAAAGTAGACCCAGTTAATTACGTGGAAAGAATTTCGTAACTTGAAATTGTGACCAAAATAAATAATTAATTTAAATTGGGGAAAGTACATGAATGAATAAAGTCAAACTGTTATAAAGCGTAACACTAGTGTAAATTGAAGAGGTGTGCATTGTTGAATAAGATTCACCCTATGCGTGCCAGCTGTCTCCTCCAGTTATGACCTGTTAAGGAGGTTAATTGGTGGCATTGTGTACAGAACAATACATGAGCGTCAACCCCCCCCCCGCATTCTCACGGACACACTGACCCTACCTTTGTTTACTAAATAAAGAGGGTGACTTACATTCCAGAAAAGAGCTGATCGGCTATTTAATTTTGAAAAATATGTGTGTGGAATTTCTGTCTCTCCCTTAGAAGAGAAATTGTTCTTTTCTGAATAATGCAAATTATTTACCCAAGAATTCATCTTATCTATGTAATAATGTATAGTATAGTAGAGAAAGTATTTTCACCGTGACGACAAATAAATAATATAGTCACTTAATAATGATAAATAAATATATAATAATAAATTTATAATAATCAATATAATGACTCAAATAAATAAATATGGTAGTTAAATGGGAAATAGTTCTAGGTAAGTTTCCTAAATCTCCCCCAAAGTAAATAATAAATAAATAAAGAAAAAAGGTAAATTTCTTAGAGAAAGAAAACCAAAAGAAAGTAATAATAAGTGAATAATAATTGTTTAAATAATAAGGCTTAATAAATCTTAAGTTAAACTGAATTTTGTGTGAAGTGTAGCAGTAAGTAAGAGAAACGAAAATTAATAATAAAAGTATAGTTACATAGTGTAAACACCCTAGTCGTGGCCTGTTCGAGGAAATAAAGCGTGTTAAGAATTGTAGTAAGCAGTCACCCTCCCTACTGTTCTGAACCGGTACCGAAGTAAACCACCCCTGTGTATTACATTGCTTTGTGTAAAGTGTCTCCCCTTCCGCATAGTTTGTTTAAGAATTGTTAAAGAGATAATGAGAATTATCTTCATGAGATTCCGCTTCTCTCAGTAACATAAGATGTTAGGATTAGCTATAGTCAAAAGTGGAGTATGGGATCCTCTTTAGATTATATTAGAAATAAGTTTATGGTATATAATTAAGAGAGAATTATATACGTGTAACGTAACAAGTCACAACGGCGCCGACTGAAAAGGGTAATGATGGGGGCAGAAAGGTGCCAAAGATCATTTAATGAGTGCTGAAAGCTAACTGGTGTAGTTAGAGTAAGCCGAAGTCAGTCGGGCCACGATATTGTGAGTTACGGATAAGTAGGGATCTTTCCAATCTAAGGTTTGGAAATTAGTATTAAGACTTAAAATATAAGTTAGCGTGTTAAGAAATGAGAAAAAGGGAATTTCACGGAGGAGAACATTTAAATGAACAAGATCATTTAAAGAGAATTAGAGAAAACAAACCGTGCACTAATAATAAATAATACTAATAATAAATAACTTCACACACTGACACCATACATACTCCAAGTCCCCAGTTGTGCGTTAGACTCACAAAAAAAAAACAACCGTAACGTGAAACTTAAACGGTGGAGTATGTGACGATTTAAATTCTAACTGTAATCGTAAATAAAAAAATTAAGTTTGCGAGCGATTAAGTAATTTTAAATCTCACTATGATACCTAAAACCCCTGTATTTACTCAGTATGAGAATGAGAAGTAATTAAGAGATCCAAAGAAACACTAATTAAAAGGGCGAATTGTAAAAAAGTTATTATTATCATAATTAACCCTTTGCTTGTCATCATGCGGTGACCTGTTAATTCCGGACTCGACGTGTTTACCGAGTCGTCTGTAATTTAGGAAGAGATAAAAAATCATAATGTTTATAATTAGAAATCTGAAGACACAAATAGTCGTTAAAATAACTCACTTAAATTATATATGTATAATTAAGGTATAGTTTTTGGTAATAAGAATGTTAACTTAAATAAAAATAGGGACTATATTGTCGCGGAGTAGTTGCCCCTCTCCTTTGTTAAGTACCAGTTGAAGCGAGCAGAAAAATCTCTCTCGCTATGTTGCCTTCACGCAGTACAGACGTACGAGCGAAAGCTCTACCAAAATGTTTTTAATTTGTTGGTTTTATTTAAATGTAGTATATTAACTACCACTGCTAAAAGTGGAAAGCGTGTGTCGTGTGTCAATAACATAAATATGTGGTAAGAAGGAGAAAGAAAATGTAACACAAAAACAGAACTAGTGGTAAGCGAGATGACGACTCCCTTCAAGAGGTAACTCCATTTACAACATCACTCCTGAAGATGTGATCAGCAGAAACTTCATAAAGACACGTATACCATGCTTAAGACGTTGCTTAGGACATCCGAGAATCTACATATACTTACACCAAAGAAGCTTCAATCTCCTCTGTGAACATCCGACCTATTCTTGCCGAAGACACGACCCAGATGATGACGCCGACTACAAGGATTCCCAAGACGGACACCCCAGGACGAGGTTTCTACGTTCAATTGTAAAGGTGACTCGATAGCCTTGCTATCGAGAGTTAATCATATTTGTTACACTACTCACTTCTAAAAGAGACTTTTCAAAGACGATTAATTTTATGTAAACATTATAATGAGAAAATCTAAGAGTTTACTGTAAAAATTCAATTATCATACGTTGTAACGCTTTAAATGTTAATGTAACTTATTATCGTTCCAAGTAATAGTACCATTCTTCAAATGGTTAAAGAAGTCTTGCAAGTTTCTAAAATGAACTGAAAATAATTAGAAGTCTTTACTATAAATATACAGAAAGTAAACTCGGATCCGAGGTATAAGAATATATAATCAATTTGATCCCATAGTTTTATGAAAAGCATTTAAATATTTTAGTTTAAATAATGATATCATGGGATCTGTAAGTAACTGTTGTTAAATAAAGAGAAGTCGTCTTGTTACACATGAAAAATACCTTCCCTTGTTTCCTTACACTGATAGTGAGTAATTTGTTCAATTAACTTGATTTTAATACATTTCGTTACAACGTAGGCAGCCCATGTAATTGGCAGAGGTCAGTTAAGATGGGTTCCCTGGATTTGTAACGCGGCAATACGTGTACAAAATATTTGTAACGTATTGCCGCGTTACAAATCCAGGGAACCCATCTTAACTGACCTCTGCCAATTACATGGGCTGCCTACGTTGTAACGAACTGTATTAAAATCAAGTTAATTGAACAAATTACTCACTATCAATGTAAGGAAACAAGGGAAGGTATTTTACTGATTTATGCACTCATTTCCATGTGTAACAAGACGACTTCTCTTTATTTAACAACAGTTACTGACAGATCCCATGACATCATTATTTAAACTAAAATATTTAAATGCTTTTCATAAAACTATGGGATCAAATTGATTATATATTCTTATACCTCGGATCCGAGTTTACTTTCTGTATATTTATAGTAAAGATTTCTAATTATTTTCAGTTCATTTTAGCAGCTTGCAAGACTTCTTTAACCATTTGAAGAATGGCACTATTACTTGGAACGATAATAAGTTACATTAACATTTAAAGCGTTACAACGTATGATAATTGAATTTTTACAGTAAACTCTTAGATTTTCTCATTATAATGTTTACATAAAATTAATCGTCTTTGAAAAGTCTCTTTTAGAAGTGAGTAGTGTAACAAATATGATTAACTCTCGATAGCAAGGCTATCGAGTCACCTTTACAATTGAACGTAGAAACCTCGTCCTGGGGTGTCCGTCTTGGGAATCCTTGTAGTCGGCGTCATCATCTGGGTCGTGTCTTCGGCAAGAATAGGTCGGATGTTCACAGAGGAGATTGAAGCTTCTTTGGTGTAAGTATATGTAGATTCTCGGATGTCCTAAGCAACGTCTTAAGCATGGTATACGTGTCTTTATGAAGTTTCTGCTGATCACATCTTCAGGAGTGATGTTGTAAATGGAGTTACCTCTTGAAGGGAGTCGTCATCTCGCTTACCACTAGTTCTGTTTTTGTGTTACATTTTCTTTCTCCTTCTTACCACATATTTATGTTATTGACACACGACACACGCTTTCCACTTTTAGCAGTGGTAGTTAATATACTACATTTAAATAAAACCAACAAATTAAAAACATTTTGGTAGAGCTTTCGCTCGTACGTCTGTACTGCGTGAAGGCAACATAGCGAGAGAGATTTTTCTGCTCGCTTCAACTGGTACTTAACAAAGGAGAGGGGCAACTACTCCGCGACAATATAGTCCCTATTTTTATTTAAGTTAACATTCTTATTACCAAAAACTATACCTTAATTATACATATATAATTTAAGTGAGTTATTTTAACGACTATTTGTGTCTTCAGATTTCTAATTATAAACATTATGATTTTTTATCTCTTCCTAAATTACAGACGACTCGGTAAACACGTCGAGTCCGGAATTAACAGTTCACCGCATGATGACAAGCAAAGGGTTAATTATGATAATAATAACTTTTTTACAATTCGCCCTTTTTATTAGTGTTTCTTTGGATCTCTTAATTACTTCTCATTCTCATGCTGAGTAAATACAGGGGTTTTAGGTATCATAGTGAGGTTTAAAATTACTTAATCGCTCGCAAACTTAATTTTTTTTATTTACGATTACAGTTAGAATTTAAATCGTCACATACTCCACCGCTTAAGTTTCACGTTACGGTTGTTTTTTTGTTTTTTTTTTTATAAACGCAGAACTGGGGACTTGGAGTATGTATGGTGTCGGTGTGTGAAGTTATTTATTATTAGTATTATTTATTATTAGTGCACGGTTTGTTTTCTCAATCTCTCTTTAAATGATCTTGTTCATTTAAATGTTCTCCTTCGTGAAATTCCCTTTTTCTCATTTCTTACCACGCTAACTTATATTTTAAGTCTTAATACTAATTTCCCTAATTTTCCGTAACTCACAATATCGTGGCCCGACTGACATTGGCTTACTCTAACTACACCAGTTAGCTTTCAGCACTCATTTAATGATCTCTTGGCACCTTTCTGCCCCATCATTACTCTTTTCAGTCGGCGCCGTTGTGACTTGTTACGTTACATGTATATAATTCTCTGTTAATTATATACCATAAACTTATCTCTAATATAATCTAAAGAGGATCCCATACTCCACTTTAGACTATAGCTAATCCTAACATCTTATGCTACAGAGAGAAAAGCGGAATCTCACGAAGATAATTCTCATTATCTGTTTATCAATTCTTAAACAAACTATGCGGAAGGAGAGACAGTTTACACAAAGCAAAGTAATACACAGGGGTGGTTTTCAATTGTTTAGGGACGCTACCGTTTCGTACAATAAGGGGGAAGGTGAGTGGCTGCTTACTACAATTCTCAACACGCTTTATTTCCTCGAACTGGCCACGACCGGGGTGTTTACACTATGCAACTATACCTTTATTATTATTTTCCTTTTTCTTTATTTATTGCTACACTTCACACAAATTTAATTTAACTTAAGATTTATTCAGCCTTATTATTTAAAGCAATTATTATTTTCCTTATTATTAGTTTTTTATTGTTATTTACTATTTACTTAGGAGAGATTTAAGAAACTTAACTATTTTCCATTTAATTACCATATTTATTTAGCACACTTTATTTATTATTATTAAGTCACTACATTATTTAATTGTCGTCACGGTGAAAATACTTGCTCTACAATACTATACATATATAAGGTAAATTCTTGAGTAAATAATTTGCATAATTCAGAAAAGAACAATTTCTCTTCTAAGGGAGAGACAGAAATTCCACACACATATTTTTCAAAATTAAATAGCCGATCAGCTGTTTTCTGGAATGTAAGTCACCCTCTTTATTTAGTAAACAAAGGTAGGGTCAGTGTGTCCGTGAGCATGCGAGGGGGGGTTTGACGCTCATGTATTGTTCTCTACACAATGCCACCGATTAACTTCCTTAACAGGTCATAATTGGAGGAGACAGCTGGCACGCATAGGGTGAATCTTATTCAACAATGCACACCTCTTCAATTTACACTAGTATTACGCTTTATAACAGTTTGACTTTATTCATTCATGTACTTTCCCCAATTTAAATTAATTACTTATTTTCGTCACAATTTCAAGTTACGAAATTCTTTTCACGTAATTAACTGGGTCTACTTTACACAGGAGCATTATTATTAACAATGTTTTTCTTTACCGTGACAACAGACATACATTAACATATACTATGCAGATTGAATAATTATAATGCAGGATTATTCAAGAAACAACAGGTCTTGGATTGTCATAATACAAACCTGTTAAAGACTGATCAGTTGACCAAACATTACAATTCATGTATGCAAGTAGATACATGCATATATCTTCCTACAATGATATTTCAATTTATACAGACTATCGTTTACGTATGTCAAAACAAATTCATTTTTTTTTTTAAATTAGAGTTACATTAATTACATTCTCTGAGTGCAAAGATCAATAACTAAATGCCGTGAGTTATTTAATTTACTAATAAATTAAGTGAGCAGAGTGGCGCAATTTTGTTGCGTCACGATGCTCGCAACTACTTTAACTAAAAGCAGAGTCGCGCAATTTTGTAACGTATTGCCGCGTTACAAATCCAGGGAACCCATCTTAACTGACCTCTGCCAATTACATGGGCTGCCTACGTTGTAACGAACTGTATTAAAATCAAGTTAATTGAACAAATTACTCATTATCAGTGTAAGGAAACAAGGGAAGGTATTTTACTGATTTATGCACTCATTTTCATGTGTAACAAGACGACTTCTCTTTATTTAACAACAGTTACTGACAGATCCCATGACATCATTATTTAAACTAAAATATTTAAATGCTTTTCATAAAACTATGGGATCAAATTGATTATATATTCTTATACCTCGGATCCGAGTTTACTTTCTGTATATTTATAGTAAAGACTTCTAATTATTTTCAGTTCATTTTAGAAGCTTGCAAGACTTCTTTAACCATTTGAAGAATGGCACTATTACTTGGAACGATAATAAGTTACATTAACATTTAAAGCGTTACAAAGTATGATAATTGAATTTTTACAGTAAACTCTTAGATTTTCTCATTATAATGTTTACATAAAATGAATCGTCTTTGAAAAGTCTCTTTTAGAAGTGAGTAGTGTAACAAATGTGATTAACTCTCGATAGCAAGGCTATCGAGTCACCTTTACAATTGAACGTAGAAACCTCGTCCTGGGGTGTCCGTCTTGGGAATCCTTGTAGTCGGCGTCATCATCTGGGTCGTGTCTTCGGCAAGAATAGGTCGGATGTTCACAGAGGAGATTGAAGCTTCTTTGGTGTAAGTATATGTAGATTCTCGGATGTCCTAAGCAACGTCTTAAGCATGGTATACGTGTCTTTATGAAGTTTCTGCTGATCACATCTTCAGGAGTGATGTTGTAAATGGAGTTACCTCTTGAAGGGAGTCGTCATCTTGCTTACCACTAGTTCTGTTTTTGTGTTACATTTTCTTTCTTCTTCTTACCACATATTTATGTTATTGACACACGACACACGCTTTCCACTTTTAGCAGTGGTAGTTAATATACTACATTTAAATAAAACCAACAAATTAAAAACATTTTGGTAGAGCTTTCGCTCGTACGTCTGTACTGCGTGAAGGCAACATAGCGAGAGAGATTTTTCTGCTCGCTTCAACTGGTACTTAACAAAGGAGAGGGGCAACTACTCCGCGACAATATAGTCCCTATTTTTATTTAAGTTAACATTCTTATTACCAAAAACTATACCTTAATTATACATATATAATTTAAGTGAGTTATTTTAACGACTATTTGTGTCTTCAGATTTCTAATTATAAACATTATGATTTTTATCTCATCCTAAATTACAGACGACTCGGTAAACACGTCGAGTCCGGAATTAACAGGTCACCGCATGATGACAAGCAAAGGGTTAATTATGATAATAATAACTTTTTTACAATTCGCCCTTTTTATTAGTGTTTCTTTGGATCTCTTAATTACTTCTCATTCTCATACTGAGTAAATACAGGGGTTTTAGGTATCATAGTGAGATTTAAAATTACTTAATCGCTCGCAAACTTAATTTTTTTTATTTACGATTACAGTTAGAATTTAAATCGTCACAGTCTGAATGTCTCTGACGTGCTGCAAAAATGTTATGGTTTCCACATTGACGATTTTGAATTAAGAAGGCAGATAGACGGGCACACAAAGTTTTATATGAAAAGTAGAACTTATTTGATCGACATAATATTTCCTCACAAATAACGGACACAAAATTAACTAACAGATATTATGAATAGAACAATATCAAACGTTAATTAACATGCATCGACGGCTGTAAAACACGTCTAATTTCAACCGAGTCTGTGTGTGTGTGTGTGTGTGTGTGCGTTTTGTAACATAACCGACAAATAATCCAACATGTCCAGCTAAGTGAATATAATATTGCACTAAAAACGTCTGTCGTTGAAGGAAAATAAATTACAGGCGTACAGTAAAAAGCCGCACTGCAGATCGTTTTCCAAACGTCCTCTTGCAGTCTTTGTAGTTTCACGTAATTACAGACTACAATGGGAATCGTCCAACCGTAAAACGAGCAACTCATTTTATATGCTTCTAGTTAAAGGATTTCTTTTATTTATTAAGATATAGTAACATCTTACTTTGACTGTAATTACATTGTTAAAGAAGATTTAGAAGCTGGAAACTTTTTATACGGAAAACTACGTGAAACTATCAGGAACGGCATTAATAATACCAGACGTATAGAAATAAATAAGTAGAGGAAAGACAATTTTCTGTGATTGAAGTTTTTTTCAGTGAGCCAAAAAATGATTTATACTTTTACTTAATCATTACCGAGAGTCCTGAATAAAAACATTTCAACTTCGAGGAGATATTTTCAATAACTAAATCATAAATCTATTTCTTTCTAAATATAACTACCATAAAGGCAAAAATATTTAAAATGTTTGATTCAATTAATACTAAGTGACTGTAAACTTCCGATGTCTGTGAGTCTGGAAACAATGGCGGTGAGTACTCAAATATTATTACACAAGAACAGATTGCAGAGTTATTTCTCCAGCCTACCATCGTGATATTGCGTGTAAGCAAAGTATTTAACATGTAGTGTGTATTCTCGATTACATAAAGCCAACTAACCTTACAAACGTTCTTACGATCTTCATTCTAATTATCAGGAGGTGACAGAAGACAGGCATACATAAACTAGTAAGCTCCCTGAGTCGCAGGACTCGTTAGCTGCTTTAAACAAAATGCATTTTTACTACATAAGTTAAGAAATTTTGTGTTTTAAAGCTATGAATAAAGTTCTTCCCATGAATGATTCTCAAGTTAAACGGGAAACGCTAAGAGGACATGACCGGAAATCGTCTTAACATCAAAAGAAAAATTACATCAAAGAAAAATCATCAAAAGAAAAATTACATCAAAGAAAAAAACATCAAAAGAAAAATTACAAAATACCAACTACTCTACTAATTTATTTTAGTAAAGCTGGCCATTATTATTTCTATTTCTTTTACACGAACGCGCTAGACGTGGGCTATTCAAATATCATTTCATTTTCTTCTCCTGCCAGAAGGCCTCCCTTTCTACTGTCCACCCCTTTCTCGTCTTCCTCTCACCGCAGAGAACCTCAAAATTTTGAATTTTGTTTCTGTATCTATTTCCATCTACACACAGTCGTCCAAAGAAATATCCAGTTTCATCATTTTTTCCTTGAATTGTTTGATGTATCCGTTCAGACTGGAAAGTTGCCAAATATAGTTCAAAATTTGTTATTTAATCTGGACCGATCCATCCGAACCACATGTCCAAGGAATCTCAGTCTTTTCCTTCGGAATGCTGTTTCCAGAATTTCCGGATCCCTGTATAACTCTTCTTTGGGTCTATACCTCTACCCATCTTTGGTTTTATAGGGGGCCATAAATTTTCCAAAGAATTCTTTGTTCAACTTTAAGAAGAGGTTCCCCAAGCTATTTACAATTGTTAATACATTTTACATATACGTAGTGTCTAGGGTCGGTTTAGTATTCATACAGCGACATTGAGCATAGGCCTTTCAGAACATTGTACATACACCTCATGGAGATTATATACCGTTGTTTTTGTTAACCCTGTTATTTCATATATTGTCAAACAAAGCAGTCACTTAACCTTTCTCTATAAATCTATGGAGATTTTTTTTTAATATAACTAAGCCGAAACAAATTTCACAAGCTTGGTTACCCATACAAGCTGGATTCCAGGACAAAACAGTATATTTCCTCATTAAATTCACTTAATAATCTCTTGTTATTAGATTCTTACTTGAGATAAATGTTGACATCCATTTGTCCATTCATTTAAGTGACTCAAAGGAAATCAAAATGCTTTCTTTACATAGCGACACCTTTGTTATCCCATTCAAACAATATGAAAGCATATACAAGAATATCGATTAGAATTTTCTGTAACAAAGTGTTATCCTACCTGATTCCCCAAATTATTCTTTTATTGCTGTTTTCAGTCATATTGAAATTCAGTCCTGCATTTATCTATGCACTTCGTACTTGGGTTATATCTATAATTGATTTACGTGGTGGAATAAGCACGTGATCATTTGTGATATACTTTCGACGATATTTGATAGAGGTAAACAAATTTAGTATGTAATATTAAAATTTGTGAAATGATCAACGCAGCGTTTACTATTTTGTTTATTATTGTTATTGTTCTTGAAAATGGATATTCCTACACAAAAAGTGTTAAAAATCGATAATCATTCTTAGAAACAAATTTCCTTTAAATGTTCTTGCAGAACGCGTCTGCATCAAATTAATGAAAAGCGTCTGTAAACTAAAAATAATGCAGATATAACAACTTGAAGAGTTACGTAAAATTTGCATTCAAAAATATCTCTTAGATATTGTAAAGCTTTTATGAAAATAACAAAATGATATAACATTTATTTTTGAATACATTTATGCATACTCACGCTAAGGCATTTCATTGTGGTCCACCTACGGAGAGTGTTGTTTATACTTGGAGAAAGCTTAATTATTTTTAAAATGCCAACACTTGAGTAACGAGTTGTTTCCTGCGGAAATTAAATATATAATATTGCCAGACGTCACTGTAGCCCGTGAAATGTAAACTTGTACTACTTCACACCCTTTAATTTTTTTTTTTATAACTCATCTTTGTATCTATGTTCCTTCGCTTTCTGCCCAGTGCCTCTTTCTCTCCCCTACCCACTTTATTTTTCTTCTGCCCTGTTACCTCTTCTCTATATCTGTGTTACAATCTATCTATTGCTGTGAAACTATCTTTTACTACATATATATATATATATATATATATATATATATATATATATTGTAACATTACATTTGGAACAACTTAATATCGTACCTGATTTAATGAAGACTTTGGTTAAGAAGCTAACAAGAAGAACAATATCTTCCAAGATGATAGTGAAGAGGAACGACTAACCATTTTAGACTGACTAGTAAGACAACTGACCGTACCCAAATTAATGATTTAGGCTAAGTGATGCAAAATACCTTCAACCCCAATTATGACATGAACTTTCAATAATGACCAAATAAAGAATTATAAAGACAGACGGCTTATGAACCAGTACTATAAAGAAACAAATGGTTTCATTCAAAGTATCATAATATCAAGATAATCAAAATACAAATTGAGGGATAATAGGCCCAAACATGTAATATTATGTAAAAGAAATATTAGTAAATGATTAAGTTAATTGATGTAATGAAAATATAAACAAACCTTATTATAGATACATGAACCATACAACTAATTGTAACAAATAGTGTTCATAAGATTGTCCAGAAAACAACAAATAATAACTTGTTCACAATAACATTTTTATAACAAGAGTAAAGTTATTTTAATGACAATAAAATGTAAAACCCTATAAAACCCAAAACGTATGTTTATAAATACAACCTATTAAGTGTTAAGTGAATAGGGTATACGACAAACATAGTGACAAGTAATGTGAAGCATAACATAGACAGTGTCAGAGTAATTAATAAATTAACTGACAAAAGACTAATTAATTAGTGTAGAATTTGTTTTATAAAATGTGCATGTTATTATCTTTTAGCACATTGTTTTATTATCATGGTATTTGTGTTGTTTTTTATATGTAGCAGGTGAAACAGTTATTTTAAAAGAATATCAATTAAATGATATTAATTTCATTTTTTTATGTTAACAAATATAACCATAGAACTGGTGTTAAACAGTGATAAATTGATTGGCAAAGCAGAATAGACTATAAAAAGATGTTATGGCTAAGTGTCAAACAATTATACAGTTTGAGTAAAAAAACAGTTTATTTGTGCAAAGGTTCAGTAAAATCATAGCCATGTGGGCATGAATTTAAACTAATAGAATAGTATATCTTTTGTTTTGTTAAAATAATGTTATGTGTTAAACAGTTTTTATGATTGTTAAAAGATAATTTAACTGTTAAAGGTTTTAAACATGGTGATGAAAATAACACCAGTACATAGGCCAGGTGAAACCAACTTTTGTAAATTTTCAGATAATAATGTTAGAGATTTTGTAAAACAAATGTGGAAGGATAAATATATTTATAGTTAATAGTGTACACAACGAATATAGAAACAAAATAATACATCTCAAGTGATTTAAGAAAATTTCAAATAACAAAATTGTAACATCTGTAGTTCTTAAGTAAAAGTAGGCATGTTTAGTGTCTAAATGTCACAAATGTAAAGATCAAAATAATGCTGATAATGGTTTTAAATTCCCATTCAGTACAGAAAAGTTATGTTAATTTAAAGATTTTGAACAAATTTAGACTTTGAAATAATGAAAGTATATGACAATATATATCCGAATCAACCAACCAGATTCCAAGTTTACCCTTAGCAACCAGAAATTTCGGATAAATAAAATGAGACTTCTTTGAGAACGATCTTAGCGGATAGACGCGTTTGTAAAACGTCCTACATAATATAGAATAAACAGTGAAAAAACGATACAAACATATTAATACAGTTAGAGGTAAATAACACTAACCTTTTACACCAAGAGAAGAACAACCATTATATGAAAGAGAAGACCCAAGAACCAGGAAAAAGATCTGAAGTGGACGTGGGTCCTATCTTCAACCAGGAAGCATACAAAGAAGAGGATTTGGTGATTTTGACATCTTATTATATTGTGAATCAACACCCACATTTGTATACACGACTTTTTAAGTACTAATCAACTAAAACTACAGACACCATATCACACCAACACTAAGAACACTCACTAATAACACGATTTGAGATTGACACCTTTTCAAACACCACAAGAACCTTTGATTTACATAATAATTATTAAAGCCTAAACTGGACATAACCTATTAGAACTGGTAACCACTATCCGACTGCCTGTGTGCACGTTACACTCTAACATTGTAATATCCTTTAATTGTAAAACTTGTATTTTGATTTATAGAATAATATTTTGTTTAATTGTAATCCCCGAACCATATACGCCCTGAGATACTTTATTATTAATAGAAACATTATCGAAAGCATTCATTTGGTCTGAAGAAAATACCGAATGTTGGCTACTACTGCCAACTGGTGAAAAGACGTATAATTTGCGCCACAATTGTGATTGTCATAATCAAATTTAAGAACAATTAACCAGTGTTTTTTCTGAATAAAGGATTCCTATAAGGATATATGTTTGATGTTATATTTGTGTCGTTATTATTGCTGTTCCATTTAGGAAATAAATTCACAGATTACAGCGGACACGACAGTTGGCAACGTTGAGTGACGTCACGGAAACGAACGGTATAGTGGGAGCAAGCGGCAAATTACAAAACCATTGGCCGTTCAACATAACATATTCATAATTACAAATTGACGACTCCAGTGCGAGTTAGTCACTACATTATTTATCTATGTTACAAATTGACACTTCCAACGGGCGGTGTATGTAATTCAAGTGCACACAACATAAAATACAAGTAACCTATTCCTAATAACATTATAAGTAACGAATAATTTGGTTACAAATTGACGAATACAACGTGGAGTTTAGTCAAACCACGAAACCTATTATCAATAATAGCTTTACGTTACAAATTGGCGAACCAACGTGTGAGGCGTTTAATTTAATATAAATTAAATTATAATTTATAGACAAACAAACAAAAATAAACAAAATGAGGAAGCGAGAAGTATCACGCAAAAGAGCGGCCGAAACCGAGAAGGTAGACGAGTTAAACATGGAAGACAAAGAAGCGACACCGGTTGAGGAAATAGAAATTATATCAAGGAAGGATCCGGAGAAACAACCAGGAGAACCCACATAAACAGAAAGCGAGAAGACGCAAGAAATGATTAGACGTATGATGGAATTAATGCAGGAAACTGGGAAGAAACTAACGGAAGATTTGAGTAAGAAAACCGAGGAGAGTAATAAGAAAATGGAAGAAAAGATGGAGGAATTAAAAAAGGATAATAAACAGTCTATGGAGGAGAGTAATAAGAAACTAATGGACGAAATAAAGAGTGATAATAAACAAACAAAGGAGGAATTGAGCCGAGAATTGAAGGAGAATAGCAGTAAAATGGAGGAGAAAATAGACGAAAATAATAGAGCATTGAGGGAAGAATTGAAGGAAAATTACCAAGAGACCATGAAAAAATTGGATGAACCCAAAGAGTCATTAAAAGAGGAGTGGAATAACAAGATGGAAATTAATAACCGGCAATTGCAGGAAGAATGGGACAAGAAGCTGGAAGAACCGGTAACCGAAATTAAAAGGGTAGAATCCGAGACCAAGGAAAAGTGTGAGCGGATTAACCACGAGATACTGAGCGTCCGGGAAGAAACGAATGGACGGATAGAAAACATACGAACCAATCAAGCAGTGATGGGGGAAAGATTAGAAGGTATGAGTACTAGTCTCAATCGAGTACAAGATCAAACAACTGCCCATAGAGATGAAATTAATTCCCTAAAAAACAGGCAATGTACCGGTGCCCATACAACATGCGAGGAAAATCGAGAAGTTATCGACTTCCAAAATTATATGCTATTCTTAGAACGAGTCGAAGAGAAGATAGCCAAAACCGGAGAAGACAGATGGTTTGTGATTAGGAGCATGCTGGACGAAATGTTCCGAAAGGTCTATGACAATTGGTGGACGGCGATGGGGCCGAGTATACAAAACTTCCAAGAATTTAAAAAACAATTCAAATCTAAATATTGGTCTGATGCCACGCAACACATGATAAGAAGTGACATAGGATTGGGCCGATATGACCTGCAGGGCAAGCAAACTCCAACCGCATATTTTCTTGGCAAAATAAACATAACCCGACATTTAGAGCCTGCAATTCCTACAGAATGTTTAGTGCGGCTATTAGCTTACCACTATGGTGGAGAAATTACAAGAGGCCGTATAAACGGACGCATACAAACCATCGAGGAGATGTCAACATTATTAGCGGAGATGGAACAAGAGAAGAACTTCCTCCAGTACAGACGAAGGAACGATGAAATAAATAGAAATAATGGTCGCCGCGACGCCCAATATGAAAACCACGGGCAACGACCGAACAATAGTTACAACAACAACGGTAACCACTATCAACGCGGTTACCAAAACCAGAATAACACTAACAACTATCCACGAAATAATGCGGCAAATAACAACAACCACTATTACCGTAGCCCTCCGACAAATAATAACAATAATGGATACCAGCGTGCCAATGACAGAGACCACCAATACCAGAACAACCGAGGTTATAACAACAACTACGATAACCGATACAGGTATAATAATAACGGCAATAATAACAATCAAAATCAAACATATCGAAGACAAGTGAATTATGTAAGCATTGACGATAGAGATGTGGGAAGACGTTGGTACCAGGGACGAGCAAATTATAATGGGAACCGTGGAAGAAGTTTTCAGGAGGAGAGTAACCAGCACTACCGCGATGAACATCGGCGAAGTAGAAGCTGCGACGACAACAGAAATAACCGAAACTCAGTGACGTTCGATAATAACGCCATTGAGGTACAAGAGTCACAGAATAGAGACAGACCCAATCAATCAGACAACAGGACTGAAGAGATCAGCCCTGATTTAAACGGACCGCGGCAGTGAAAATCCATCAGGTCCCATCACTGAACCGGCAATTTGGGTACTTACTAGGACGAGACAAAACGACTGACGATACATTGACAATAGTGCACAATCACTTCTTAAAAAATGTTAGAGAAGAACTACTGAACGAAGACACGATAACGCAAAATAATTCGAATAATGAGATCGTTTATATCATCGCCCAAGTGAATGGACTAGAGACAAGATGCATGATAGATACGGGCGCAAACGTGTCGTTAATCGACAACAATGAATACATCAAAATTCAAAAATATAGTAAGGCCATCTTACCAACTTTACCAATTCAATATATAATTTTAATCGGAGCCACTGGAAGGCAAAACAAGTCAATAAGAAAACAGGTATCATTAACAGTGACCAGCAGAAATGTAGCTATACCTATGATTTTTCTAATAGCTAGTAATTTACCATTTAATCTACTAATAGGCTGTGATATTTTGAGAAAATACTCAGCAATAATTGACATGAGACAGGCCATAATGTCGTTAAAAGTGGATAATATAGAATGGACAGCAAGATTAGTAGAAAATAAAAATGTACCTTCATGCAATAGTATAAGAAAATTCAATAATAATCAAGATGAGTCATGGAATGTAAGAAGGGAATACTTTGGGAGTGAAGACAGTTTATGGTTGGAAAAATTAGAAGAGATCCGCCAATTTCGGTCAGAACAAAATGAATGTAATTTAACCACACAACAAATAGAAAAGTTAATATCAATATATAATAAATACCGCTATGTTTTCTCTGATATACCTGGCAAAGTAAAAGATTATCAGTTTACACTACAATTCAAGGAGCCTGTAAATTTTAATAAAAAATCATATCCCGTTGCTTATGCATTAAAAGAAGCAGTGAGGACTGAACTAGACAAAATGATAGCAGAAGATATTATTGAGTATAGCTGTTCACCATATACCAGTCCGTTAATAGCCGTTCCAAAGAAAGATGGCAAAGTACGACTCTGTTTGGATGCTAGAGAGATTAATAAGATCATAGTTAATGACAGAACATCTCCCGGAGAGATTGAGGAGATATTGAAAAAATTCAATGGCATACAATTTATTAGCACCTGGGATACCGTTTGTGGGTATTGGCAGGTGGAGTTACACCCAGATAGTCGAAAGTACGTCGCCTTTATTTTCGAAGGAAGGAACTACCAGTTCAAGAGACTACCGTTTGGACTGGTAAACTCAGTAGCTGTTTTCGTAAGATGTATGGACCAGGTGTTGGGTCCAGATACTATTCCATATACCACAGTCTATGTTGATGACTTGTTGATTACTTCAGTGAATTGGGAAGATCATTGTGACAGAGTAGGACAAGTATTACAAAAACTATCAGACAATAACGTTACCCTAAAACTTCAAAAATCCAAGCTTATCGCCAGTGAAGTCCAATTCCTGGGTTTTAACTTAACAAGGCAAGGAATAACACCATCCAATGAAAAGATTGAAGCAATCCAGAAGTTCCCGAGTCCTAAAAATAAAAAGCAACTTCAATCATTTCTGGGACTTTGCAATTATTATAGGAAGTTTCAGAGGAATTATTCTGAAATGACAGCAAAGTTTTCTCCACAATTATCCTCTAAGAACAAATGGTCCTGGGGACAGGAACAAGACAATTTACTCCAAATGATCAAGCATAATTTCCTAAGTTCAGTTGTATTAAAACATCCTAATTTCAACCAACCTTTCTTTATGAACTGTGATGCCAGTGATATAAGTTTAGGATCTGTTTTATATCAAGAAGATAGTGAGGGAGAACATCAGGTGGTGAGTTTTGCAAGCAGAATACTTAATGGATGTGAATGCAATTATAGTGTAACGGAAAAGGAGTTATTAAGCGTTGTATTCGCTTGTGGGAAATTCAGAACCTACATTCTTGGATACCCGATAACTGTGAGGGGCGATCATAAGTCAATATCTTTCCTAAAAAATTGCAAGATTAACCATGGGAGATTGACAAGGTGGATACTCGCACTACAGGAGTACCATATAAATTGGGAGTATGTTCCAGGAAAACAGAATATTGCTGCAGATATATTGTCCCGGATTAACATAGAACAACAAACTTTTGAAGGGGAAAAACAAACAATCATCAAGGTATATACTATAATAAAAAACAAGTCAGATTTGGAAAACATCATGAAATCAATTGCACAACAACAAACAGAGGATACCAAAATCAACAATTTTAGACAAAGACTGATCCAACAGGATGAAAAAATCACTGCATATTACTGTCTACATGAAGACATATTATTTTACAAACCAAATAATAACCAAGGATCATGGAAGGTGGTGATACCTACAGCTTTAGAAACAGAATTAATACTGGACTACCACAGTCGATATGGACATATGGGTGCATTAAAAGTAATGAAGGCACTTGAGGAACACACTTACATTAAGAATATCAGCAGAAGAGTTAGAGAATGTATTCGGCAGTGTCACATCTGTCAAGTGGCAAAATGCAATAACGAAAAAACAGAAGGAATTATGCAACCTATTACATCAACTGGTAAATTAGAGAGAGTATTTTTAGATGTGTGTGGACCGTTACCTCGTAGTAGAGGGAGAAAACAGTATAAGTTTATTATAATCATGTTCGACCATTACTCCAAATTTACAAAACTATACCCCATTAATCGGGCACAAAAAAGATTTTGCAAATAGTGATCCAACAGTACATACCAGAGTTAGGAGCTCCAAGATCAATTATTACCGATCACGGAACTCAGTTTCGAGGAAGGGTATGGAAGGAGACTTTGTTAGATCTAGGTGTCAAGACATATAAAACATCTGTCTATCACCCAAATAGCAACCCGGCGGAAAGAGTACTGAGGGAGGTCGGCCGTATACTCAGGACATATTGTTTTGATAAACACCAGAAGTGGAGTGACTACATTACACAAACAGAGAGCTTTATCAACTTAGCTTACCATGAAGCAATACAAGATACTCCATATACCATAATGCATGAAAGACTACCACCCCGAGAAATTAGTGAAATAATCAACTTCCCAAACAACCCAGCTTACCAGTTCGACAACGTGAGATTCCACAGCAAACTGAATGAACAAGTGGAGAAAAGAAGGAAAAAATACAAAATAATTCAGCAGAAAATGATCCAGTACAAGATTGGAGACAAAGTATTGTTAATAAACCGCGAATTGCCAAGTTCTAAGGAAGGAATAACAAAAAAGCTATTATTACTGTATAATGGACCATATGTTGTTATAAAAAACAATAACAATAATACTTATGTCATTAGTGATGTGGAAACAAAAAAAATTAAGGGGACATACAACCAAGTTTCCTTAAAAATGTATTATGAACCTAATAAACAAAATTGAATATACCACCAAAATTCCAAACAAATAGTAAGATCAACTTACAACTAATTATTTACGAGAATTAATTTGGAATTGAAGAATTTATTATTATAAAACCACCAAAATTCTAAAGAAATAGTAAGGACAACTTACAGTACAGTTTGATAATGTTATTATGAATCAAGCGGATAAACAACTGGTAATAAATTTCCAAATTCTAAACAAAATAAGCACCTCTTATTAAATATAATTATGAACTTATTATTGGAATATAAAAGAAGGATGCAACATCCATAAATTAGAAGAAACCATAGTGCTATAAAACGAATAAGAAAAGACAAATGTAGACAATCGACGATGAAAATAAGACAAGACTAGAAACGAATTTACTACAAATAACCTATCATGATTGTGAGAGAATTAACAACAACTAAAGATACAAATACTTGTTATGTTTTAATTGAGTGAAGATAGTGAATGAAAAATGAAGATTAAGGAGTACTGATAAAGAAGAAAGGAAGATAGTACCAACTGAAAATAAAAAATGTTATTAATATCGCCACAAGAAAATAAAAAATCTGAAAGAATCAATGGAAAGAAATACTTAGATCTGAGAAGTTAAGCTGAGTGAACCATCCCAAGAATATATTATATTATTTTTATTTGATTTAGTCGTGAATAGACTAGTGATTATTAAATGTGATTGACTGACGAGATACCTCCAGCAATCGATATTATTGATGTATTATGTATTATAAGGACAGCGGGGTATTAGGTCAAGAGACCCCCCCGACTGATTCCAGAATATATGTGATTAATTTGTTAGGGAAGTAACGTGTTCCAGGGATAGAACACTTATATTTAAAGACAAGTATACCAGATCATAATAAGAATAACAAATGATAATATGAAAGATAAGATAATTGATAATTTCAACAAAAACAACATTTTATTAAAATGACCAAATTTGGTGGCAGGGTAGTATGTAACATTACATTTGGAACAACTTAATATCGTACCTGATTTAATGAAGACTTTGGTTAAGAAGCTAACAAGAAGAACAATATCTTCCAAGATGATAGTGAAGAGGAACGACTAACCATTTTAGACTGACTAGTAAGACAACTGACCGTACCCAAATTAATGATTTAGGCTAAGTGATGCAAAATACCTTCAACCCCAATTATGACATGAACTTTCAATAATGACCAAATAAAGAATTATAAAGACAGACGGCTTATGAACCAGTACTATAAAGAAACAAATGGTTTCATTCAAAGTATCATAATATCAAGATAATCAAAATACAAATTGAGGGATAATAGGCCCAAACATGTAATATTATGTAAAAGAAATATTAGTAAATGATTAAGTTAATTGATGTAATGAAAATATAAACAAACCTTATTATAGATACATGAACCATACAACTAATTGTAACAAATAGTGTTCATAAGATTGTCCAGAAAACAACAAATAATAACTTGTTCACAATAACATTTTTATAACAAGAGTAAAGTTATTTTAATGACAATAAAATGTAAAACCCTATAAAACCCAAAACGTATGTTTATAAATACAACCTATTAAGTGTTAAGTGAATAGGGTATACGACAAACATAGTGACAAGTAATGTGAAGCATAACATAGACAGTGTCAGAGTAATTAATAAATTAACTGACAAAAGACTAATTAATTAGTGTAGAATTTGTTTTATAAAATGTGCATGTTATTATCTTTTAGCACATTGTTTTATTATCATGGTATTTGTGTTGTTTTTTATATGTAGCAGGTGAAACAGTTATTTTAAAAGAATATCAATTAAATGATATTAATTTCATTTTTTTATGTTAACAAATATAACTATAGAACTGGTGTTAAACAGTGATAAATTGATTGGCAAAGCAGAATAGACTATAAAAAGATGTTATGGCTAAGTGTCAAACAATTATACAGTTTGAGTAAAAAAACAGTTTATTTGTGCAAAGGTTCAGTAAAATCATAGCCATGTGGGCATGAATTTAAACTAATAGAATAGTATATCTTTTGTTTTGTTAAAATAATGTTATGTGTTAAACAGTTTTTATGATTGTTAAAAGATAATTTAACTGTTAAAGGTTTTAAACATGGTGATGAAAATAACACCAGTACATAGGCCAGGTGAAACCAACTTTTGTAAATTTTCAGATAATAATGTTAGAGATTTTGTAAAACAAATGTGGAAGGATAAATATATTTATAGTTAATAGTGTACACAACGAATATAGAAACAAAATAATACATCTCAAGTGATTTAAGAAAATTTCAAATAACAAAATTGTAACATCTGTAGTTCTTAAGTAAAAGTAGGCATGTTTAGTGTCTAAATGTCACAAATGTAAAGATCAAAATAATGCTGATAATGGTTTTAAATTCCCATTCAGTACAGAAAAGTTATGTTAATTTAAAGATTTTGAACAAATTTAGACTTTGAAATAATGAAAGTATATGACAATGTATATCCGAATCAACCAACCAGATTCCAAGTTTACCCTTAGCAACCAGAAATTTCGGATAAATAAAATGAGACTTCTTTGACAACGATCTTAGCGGATAGACGCGTTTGTAAAACGTCCTACATAATATAGAATAAACAGTGAAAAAACGATACAAACATATTAATACAGTTAGAGGTAAATAACACTAACCTTTTACACCAAGAGAAGAACAACCATTATATGAAAGAGAAGACCCAAGTATCAGGAAGAAGATCTGAAGTGGACGTGGGCCCTATCTTCAACCAGGAAGCATACAAAGAAGAGGATTTGGTGATTTTGACATCTTATTATATTGTGAATCAACACCCACATTTGTATACACGACTTTTTAAGTACTAATCAACTAAAACTACAGACACCATATCACACCAACACTAAGAACACTCACTAATAACACGATTTGAGATTGACACCTTTTCAAACACCACAAGAACCTTTGATTTACATAATAATTATTAAAGCCTAAACTGGACATAACCTATTAGAACTGGTAACCACTATCCGACTGCCTGTGTGAACGTTACACTCTAACATTGTAATATCCTTTAATTGTAAAACTTGTATTTTGATTTATAGAATAATATTTTGTTTAATTGTAATCCCCGAACCATATACGCCCTGAGATACTTTATTATTAATAGAAACATTATCGAACGCATTCATTTGGTCTGAAGAAAATACCGAATGTTGGCTACTACTGCCAACTGGTGAAAAGACGTATAATTTGCGCCACAATTGTGATTGTCATAATCAAATTTAAGAACAATTAACCAGTGTTTTTTCTGAATAAAGGATTCCTATAAGGATATATGTTTGATGTTATATTTGTGTCGTTATTATTGCTGTTCCATTTAGGAAATAAATTCACAGATTACAGCGGACACGACAGTTGGCAACGTTGAGTGACGTCACGGAAACGAACGGTATAGTGGGAGCAAGCGGCAAATTACAAAACCATTGGCCGTTCAACATAACATATTCATAATTACAAATTGACGACTCCAGTGCGAGTTAGTCACTACATTATTTATCTATGTTACAAATTGACACTTCCAACGGGCGGTGTATGTAATTCAAGTGCACACAACATAAAATACAAGTAACCTATTCCTAATAACATTATAAGTAACGAATAATTTGGTTACAAATTGACGAATACAACGTGGAGTTTAGTCAAACCACGAAACCTATTATCAATAATAGCTTTACGTTACAATATAGATATAGCAGCCCATCAGTTTAACCAATACCCCATAGAAATTAGCTGTGATTGTAGAACATTTTTGATGCAGAATAATTCGCCATCAGATCGGTGTTCAACAATCGATGACGTTGAACTGATGCCCTAAATTGAAGAAAATATATACAAACGTTTATACAAGTAACAATTCACCCATCAATTCAAACTCGTTTTATACACTTTTACTCGTTATGTCTATGTATATATATAAAATTTGTATATATGAATCTACATAATTACACTCAGAATCTTGAGGGCTTATCTTAATATAAATAAAAGTCATTGTATATATGTATGTATGTATGTTCCACATCTCCTCCTAAACCACTGGACCGATTTCAACCAAACTTGGCACAAATATTTTACACAACGAGAGAACCAACATAGGACAGGTGATTTTTTTCGATACGATCCTTTGGGGGGGGGGTCCTTTAGGGTCTAAAAAACTATTAGATCTGGTTACCATGGCAACCCAATAGAAGGCATAGGTAGAAGCCTCCTGCAAAGGGAATTGCGCGGGAATCGTCCGACGGGCCTTCCCCGGAGTCCGTCCACGGAACCCGGGCAGTCTTAGGTCGGATCTCGCGAAAAACGGCCAGGCCAGAGTTCCAGCACCTCGCCCGGTATGTTGACGGCTTTCCGGGCTTCAGAGATCCTTCAGTACCCCGGGGAGGTCTCAGACAATGTCCTAGCTCGGGAGTTCGATCGGCCTGGATGCCGGAAAAAACAGGCGGTGTCCCGGCATAGGTAGAAGCCTCTTGCGTAGGGAATAGCGCGGGAGTCGTCCGACGGGCCTTCCCCGGAGTCCATCCGCGGAACCCGGGAAGTCTTAAGTCGGATTCGCGAAAAACGGCCGGGCCAGAGTTACAGCGCCTCGCCTGGCATGTCGATGGCTTTTCCTGGCTTCGGAGAACCTCCCGTACCCCGGGGAGGTATCTGACAACGTCTTAGCGCGGGAGTTCGACCGGCCTGGATGCCGGAAAAATCAGGCGGTGACCCGGCATAGGTAGAAGCCTCCCGCGTAGGGAATAGTGCGGGAGTTGTCTGACGGGACTTCCCTGGAGTCCGTCCACGGAACTCGTGAAGTCTTAAGTCGGATCTCGCGAAAAACGGCCGGGCCAGAGTTCTAGCGCCTCGCCTGGCATGTCGATGGCTTTTCCTGGCTTCGGAGAACCTCCCGTACCCCGGGGAGGTATCTGACAGAGTCCTAGCGCGGAAGTTCGACCGGCCTGGATGCCGGAAAAAGCAGGCGGTTTCCCGGCATAGGTGGAAGCCTGCCGCGTAGGGAATAGCGCGGGAGTCGTCCGACGGGCCTTCTCCGGAGTTCGTCCACGGAACCCGGGAAGTCCTACGACGGATCTCGCGAAAACTGCCGGGCCAGAGTTCCAGCGCCTCGCCCGGCATGTCGACGGCTTTTTCGGGCTTCGGAGAACCTTCCGTACCCAGGGGAGGTCACTGACAATGTCCTAGCGCGGGAGTTCGACCGGCCTGGATGTCGGAAAATGCAGGTGGTGTCCCGGCATAGATAAAACCCTCCCGCGTAGGGAATAGCGCGGGAGTTGTCCGACGGGCCTTCCCCGGAGTCCGTCCACGAAACCCGGGGTGTCTTAGGTCGGATCTCGCTAAAAACGACCGGGCCAGAGTTCTAGCGCGTCGCCTGGCATGTCAAAGTCTTTTCCGGGCTTCGGAGAACCATCCGTACCAAGGGGAGGTCTCTGACAATGTCCTAGCGCGGGAGATCGACCGGCCTGGATGCCGGAAAAAGCAGGCGGTGTCCCGGCATAGGTAGAAGCCTCCCGGGTAGGGAATAGTGCGGTAGTCGCCTTACGGGCCTTCCCCGGAGTCCGTCCACGGAACCCGGGGAGTCTTGGGTCGGATCTAAGTACGGCCGGGCCAGAGTCCACGGTTCTTATAAATGAAGATATAGGTTATGATATCGAAGGTGGTGTATGCGTCTTAAGAAACTTCTTAATAGTGCGTGAATTCAGAGTTGTTTCAGTTTGAATTTAAAAGTGGATATGTTAAGATAGAAGTAAGTTATAAGCGAGTACAAAAAACAATGTTTTGATAGCGAATGTATTCAGATCGTAGTGTTCAGACAATGTAAATGCGCTTGCTTCAGTTTGAATTTAAAAATTGATAAGCTGAAATCTATAGAGGTATTGTATTGTTAGAATAAGTTTAGGAGACACTAATTTAACTAATACCTTATTTCACCATTAATACAATGAATTATAAAATGACAGTTAAGTACGCAGCGTATGCAAGTATTGTAGACATTTTATTGAAAACTAATTTAGTTGTTCGCCCTCTCCCAGAGTTAGAAATCGAGCAGGAGCATCACGCGCAACAGAATTCTTCTCCAGATATAAGAATAAAGTTTATGACATGTTCTTAAACAGGTGCGCTACAGAGTAGTCTATTCCTCCAGTGAGAATGTGAACGTAACAGTATAAGGAAGATTATACAATATAGAAGTAATATAACGTTAGAACAAGAACAGGTGCCTATGAGCCTTTGAATATATTATGAACCCGAGCAACGCTGGGTAAATCGGCTAGTATCTAGTAAATGCCACGATTTTTGTTTGTTTTCGCGTTGTCTTTACGCTTTTTTTTTTTTAACGTTCTATACATAGCCTATCTAATACTGCATACATGTAAAATATATATAACATGTTGCATGTTGTCAAAATTACTAAAATACGTTACTAAAAGTGATTACTGTAACACATACGGGAACAAGGGTCTTTTCAAGTATTTGTCTACAAACAACTCTCACAGCGTTCACGAGCCCGCCAAGCTCCCCCACCAACGTTCCCGCCAGTCCCTTCTCCTACAGGAGCGGTGTCAAGGAGGAGTGATGGGCACACCACTACACACTAGGGATGAGCATCGCCAGAAAACCATCGATATTAACATCGTGAAGAGTACATCGATGTTAAAAAAACATCGGTATGAAAACATCGATGTTTTAAGATTTCAAACATCGATGTTTTTATGCCAATGTTGCAATTCAAATTAAAATCTATGCTTTTTACATGTTTGTAATAGTACAAATAATTGGGGATGAATAATAAATAAAAATAATTAAAGAGAAGAATAATATACCCCGATACTTTACTCATTTACCTTATCAGAAGATTCTGAAAAACCAAATGCCCTTGGGTGACCACCACATTTTGACAGGCGGAATGTGGAAACCTCAACACTGTACCCGAGAAAACAATTTAAATACATCTAACTTCTCCGTATCAGAATTTCCAGGGCCGTTGACAAACTCGTTGAGAATAGGTTAGGTAAAGGCGAGGTGACGTTAAAATATTTAACTCACATTCATAATTAACTAAATCTGTTCATTATTATTTATTATTATAATGATTATAAAGTGTTTTGAACAAACATACATAAAACCACCCTTTAACAAAAACAGAAACCTCTTTACATCTATGTCAGGTTTGTTTACTCCTAGTGAAAGTTTAAATTAGTATTACCAAAGACAGATAGTCCTATAAATTCTCTTATTTTCTTTTAAACAGTAAAAGCTTAATAAAATCACAGTGTAAAGTAACACTGTTAATACTTTTAGATTCAATTTATTTTTTATAACAAATTATACAGGTACAGTAAAACCTCTCTAGTCCGACCCCGGCTGGTCCGACCGCGGCTCAGGCACCGACTTGTTGATGACTCACCAGCTTGTTTACATACTTGTCAGTTGTTTTGCTGCCTCAGTGAGCCGGCATCTAGTGTCTAGTGCGCAGTGTTGCCAGGTCTTCCGAAATTTCGGAAGACCTTCCGATTTTTTTTAATGTTCCAGAAAATACGAAATTTGGTGTAAATATTCCGAAATTTTTCCTAGTCTCGTTTCAGTGCTATGTCGCATTTCTAGAGTTTTGTTTTTGCGTACGATAATACGTCAAATCTGGTCTTTCAATGCAACCGCAATTATAATTGCTTTCAATAAAAGTTTATAAGAGGTCTTGTCAAAAATTATAGTTCCTTCCTCCTGTCACAAACAATAATTATGACCACCCATACACAATGATGTAATAAGCATTTTGCAATATCTACATATTGTATCATACTGCTATTCAAATAAGAGTGACTAATCGTTATAGTTTAGTCTCAAGCTGACAGAATCGCACTACACGACTGCACCTGAATAAACAGATACTGTAATGTCTAGCGTACACCAGGTCATAATAATAATAATACATTAATATTGTCTCTCCGGTTCTTTACGGATAGTTTACATCTGCTTGTTTTTTAACACACACACACACACACACACACACACATTCGCGTACGAGGCTGTTATTACTGTTACTTCTTGTGCTTATTAAGTGGTCTAGAAATATGAAATAAAGAAAGGTCAGTGTTATTGTTTGTTCTCAACTGGCCACACGTTATAGTACACTTCCACTATTATCTTACTAACTTTTGGTGTTATAATTCACCACACAGTACACTATTATTAAATGTTTTTCAAAAAATGTATCACTCAAACTTTACAGTTGTATTAATAATTTACAAGGCATGAACAACACCATCAGAACTAAACACATATGTCTTAAAATCACACTCGCACTTCTAGTCACTACAACACTCGCTGTGAACTGATTACTACTAAAAGCCAGCTGCTGCTTACAGAAATCACTTCACCTTCAAAAGTAGGTTCATTGGACAATGGTAGACAAAATTTTCCAAAAATATATATCAACTATACTATAACGAAGGCGAAGGCCAGTACACTGTTGGAGAGACAAACGCAGAGGAAAATGAAAACACGTTTTCAGTTTAGAACAACTTCGACAAAAATAAAACCTAATACATTACATGTAGAAAGAATAATGGATTTTTCAATAGATTTTACACACTTAACAGTTTGTATTAGGAACTAGATCCTGTCTTTATTTTTTCTGTAAGAAACTGCTGGCTTGTTTCACTATAAACATTATAGTAAACATTACATTTCCATATTTTTTTAATGTTTTGTAGCTCAGTTGTTTTCTGTATAAGCTACGGGAAAATTCATAGCAGATGGCAGGATGTATCACATGTAATAAAATATAAAGATGATATTTCAGCTTTAAAAAAAAACAGTCATGTGATGTTATTATGTAATGTGATGTTTTACCTATACACCCAAAACAAATAAGTTAAAATCCATAGAGAACTAAGAATATTGATTTGCATATAATTTAACGCTATCTTGTGTTTTGCATATGGTTTTACTGTGGTTTAACTGTTAAGACCTGTAGAGATTTTTTTTAAGAAAATGTACACAGTGAAACCCCTATAGAGCTCCTTAACAGACCATAAAAAAGAGCTTTATATGGTGGTCAAATTTCTACGGATGGGGGGGACACATTCTTAACAAGGATTGACACCAAGCATCTATCTTCACAGTGTCAAGTGGAAAGGGGACTTTCAGCTCCTTTGACATTAAGTGATCAGAATGTTTTAGGAATGTGACAACAATAAGCCAATGCCACCTAGATCCACTTCTGTTGCTGAAGGTCAGAGTGGCACTGGTTCACAGCAGAAAGAATACCCTATTATGACAAATTATTTTCGACGACTACCTGCTATAGGAACCCTTTAAATTAAACATGAAAACTACTTTCAAATGAGCATGATACTTTAACCCAAACAAATTAGGTAGGTACCGGTATCTGTTGTTTTAACCAATTTGTAATTAACATTTTTTGACAGTCTAAAATAATCCAGACAGCAAGAACATAGGCCTACAGTATATGTTATTAAATTATTCTTTAAATTTATTAGGTTTCTAGAACTGTTATTTTTCCATATGCATTGTTTTGATTTTCAATCCCTGTCGTTGAGGTTTTACTGTATTTTCTAAAACCTTTCAGAAAACCGCTGTATTCTCATTCTCAGAACAGTAACCTATGTGTTGTTAGTAAAAATCATTATTAAAAGTTGTGGTTACTTATGCATTTATTATGTATTAAATACTAGTCTACCGACTAATTAATACAGTACCATTTTTTATACAGAATCAGGCAAATTAAATTAACCTGTTTGAATCTGAGAGCCTGATGAAATCGAACAAAGCAAATTTTATACAACAGGTATGTGTAAGACAAAATTTCAAAGACAACCAGATCAACTAATAGTGTGTGTGTACGCGTGTCTGTCCGTATGGGGGGGGGGTGAGACAGTTTGTTTTACATCAGCAAAATAATTACATTTCTTACATACAGTTTTACTTAAAAAGATAAGCATAATTTTAATATTCCGAAAACCTAATTAATACAATATTACAATTTTAATTATTGATTGTATAATAATCCCTTAATTATGTTTATAAATAATTGTAGGAGTATTCATCAGATGTATACTGGAATTGGTACAGGTAGCCAGGGGTGCCCATCCCCCCAAGGCCTAATGCGCAAACCCCCCAAAAGTCTCAGCACCCCCCCCAATTTAAAAGTGCCCGCCGGTCTACAAGCTTAGCACACGCACACATTTTTACATTCACGATTTATTATTCACGTACCCTCTGACTCATTGACAGGATGTTGCTGCAGGCTGCCAGGGTCAGTTTTCCAAATTCCAAAACAAAATTTACTACTAGTTGTACTGGTAGAGACATTTATGCCGCCAGTTCGTTAAAACAATCATAAAGATATGCAATTGCTTTAGTTTTTTACTAATAGCTTAGTTTGTTGCACAAACATGGTAAAAATTTCCATCAATGTTGGATTTAAAATGTTATTCTTGAAACCCCCCCCCCAAAATTCTGAAAGTTATTATTACTGTATTGGAACTGAACACATTTGTCCATAAATTAGAGAATTATAACAGAATTACAAATACAGTATTAAAAACCCAAAATTGTGTTAAACAATCAGTCATGTAACAGTGGTTATTATTTGTTATTTATATTGTTGTAAAATAATATTTAATGACTATATGGTCTATAGAGAATAGTATTTTGTATTGTAAAATTATTTAGACGTCGACATTTACACTCCTCCCCCTCTCACTCGCATGCTCTCTCACTCACTCTCTCCTTTACTATCTACCACTCCTTCTCACTCCCTGACTCACGCAGTCTAAAACACATACATAAACCTCTCTCTCTCTCTCTCTCTCTCTCTCTCTCTCTCTCTCTCTCTCTCTCTCTCTCTCTCTCTCTCTCACACACACACAGCAAGATACACAGGCTAGCGCGCACACACACAGACAGACACACAAATACATATACGAGTACACTTACACACACCCGCACAGATTTCGTAATCTCCACAACACGCTCTCTCACACTCCCCCAGTCTCATTCTCTCTCTCTCTTTCTCTAAATTAAGGATTTTATTATTATTTGTATTTAGTATTTTTAATATTATTTAACAATTATACATCACACTTAACTACAGAAATCACAGTTTCATTCACAAATTACAAGTGTGTGTGTGTGTGTGTGTGTGTGTGTGTGTGTGTGTGTGAGAGAGAGAGAGCGTGCACCTGTCAATGAGAAATAAAATAACTTGTTCCCAAGAAGTCTTAAAAGTAATTAAGTATTTCAGGTCTACTGCTGTTTTTTAAAGGGACCTGATGAATATGGTCTTATACATTTTTCAGAAGCCTGCAACTTTCACTTTGAAATTTTTTATTATGCATGTAATAGTGCCTTTGCACGTGCACCTTTAGCGAATAATCGTCTATATTAAATCATGATTGCTCATTCGGTTGGGACGAACAAAGTTGATTAAATACAGCTGTAATTAAGAAAATGAAAATACGATTTTGAGACAGAAAGCTGAGCTGTAATGTTTATTTGGGGGTAAAGTAGTGAGATATTTTAGCGAAAATACAAAATCTGTATCCATATCCTCTGAATTTTGTATGTGTAGTAATTTGACAGAATTAATATGCCTCAACATTCATTTCAAATTTTGAAGCGCTTTCAAGAAGTTTGTAAACTATGTTAACAAAAACTATATTTTGTTATCAGTTATATATTATATTTATGAATATGGTTAAATACAGAGATCTATGGAAATATACACACAATGAAAAGCTACGACTAAACTATTTGTCATTTAGGTATTATGGTTACAAATTTAACTAAAATACTAACTAGTAGCTCAGAACTTTTAATATTTATTTTATGATTGTCTGATCTACGGTTATGTTACTAATAACTTGTTAGTAAAATAGCAGAGTAGTTTGGTTTTTTTAAATTTTTATGATAATATAAGAATTGTCTCATATTGGAATTTAACTAACTTAATAATAAATCTAATATCTTCAAAGAAATACACAGCAAGTTTATTTTCACCTGACGCAAGTTTCACAGAAATTATTCTGTTTCTTCAGAGGTTTGTTTGAATTGTAATTGAATGTTCAATTGTAAGCGAAACATTCAATTGTATTCAAACAAACCTCTGAAGATACAGAATAATTTCTGTAAACGTGCGTCAGGTAAAAGTAAACCTACTTGTAATGTATTTATTTGAAGATATTATATGGAAGACCTGCAGGAAACTCACCGAGTTACTTACAAAGTATTATTAATAAATGTATTCCGTTCTGGTCGCTTACAAGTGCTATGATAATGTCTTAGTGGTATGACTTGTACAAATGTTTATAGGACCGCTAGCGAATTATATTACTACTACAGAGTTAGCAAACAGCGGATAGTCAGATATGCAGCCAAGTGTCTAATGAAGCATAGATAAGATCGGCGCTTAGAGCACCCTACCCATGAAATACGTGGTTTGATTTTTTGTAGAATTTCTATTGCTAACTGTAAGAAATTCCTAATACAGTCAACATAAAGCAGAGTACAAGTAGTGATGCTTACGCGTGATTTTACGTACTGTGAATTACGACAGATAATATTTGCTTTGATGCCTGTCATTCTTTTAACGGGAGAGTAATAAGTGGTATTTATCCCCTTTTACTATTTATCTCTGTACTATCAGTGAGAGCCGTCGCTCTTATTTATGCGAACTGGCAACTCGAAATCAAAGTGCCGGCCGCATTTGATTAAAGAAGTGGCGGCTCCTTGAATAAAGACGCCAAGTTTATATCAGCAGACACTGTAAAATTACATTAATGTTTATTGAATTGGTATGTGCATTTGTTTGTTAGCATTGGCACACCATAATCAACGCTTAGCACTGTCTCCGTTTCAACATCAGTCTTTTTTCGATTTCCCAAGAAAATGTATAGATATTGTTGAGCTAAATTTATCTCTATGCTGAGTTGTATCTGTGGTCTCTTCATACTTTAAAACCTGCCCGATAAGAAATTTTTATTCCTCGTTTGTTTTGGCAAACAAGAACTATAATAAGCTTGTGTTGAAAAAAAAAACATGAAAGTGGTCTCGTCACGTTCCAGTGTTCAGTGTATTGTATTGTGAGTACACAAACAAAACGTCAGCACATTCTCGTACGATAGCCATACGCGCGCGCGCACACACACACACCATGCCAAAACTCACTCATAGCAAAAGGACACTTGCACCTTGTTTACTGCTGACAGCCTACATGAATTTTTTTCTCATTGTCGTGCGGGTCTTTGCTTAGTTTGCGTGGTATAACCATTACGCTTAATTTTCTTAAATTTTTTCCAACGAATAAGAGCAAATTTTTAAAATATTCTGAACATTACTGATTAATAAGCGCATTGTGTTTTACATATTTTTATTTATTATTTAATCTTGCATTAAATATAACAAAAGCTTATATTGTAAAGTACAGACGAAGAACGTATTTTAGTGGAAAGGGTGCAATTATTTAAAATTATTATTTAGTTAGAGTGTCAATGACAACTATATTTTTTAGATAGTTTTGCGTATAATGAAGTCTGTACAGTTTTTGAATAATATAATAACAATTGTGTTTTTGTCCCCGTTGTTTAATTATTACAACGCTAATACAGAAAAATATTCTCATGATTGAAAAGTCAGTGGTACGACGACAGTAGCTTGCCGGAAATGTACACTTTAGTTTATATTCTTTAAGTTATATGCGATTTTCAGATGAAGAGCGTACAATTTTGTAACTAACTGGTGGTTTGGTGGAGCAATAACGACAATTTATTGAGAATGTTTAAAGTTATTTCAATGAAATGAGACACAAATTTATTAAGAATTCCTTTTATTTAATATTTCAATAAACTCAGAAACGAACTTTATTCCCACCAGTTTTGCGCTGTTAGTCGTCGGTGATAAAAGTAGCCTAGGTGGATGCGTCGTTCTTTAAAAGTATTTCCGTGTATACGACGTTCTTTGTATATGCCGTATCACCATCTTGGCATAGATCGAGTCTACACTGCAGTAGGCCTACTCTGTCAAAATCCCCTGAAAGTAAACACAGCACAGCTCTGGTTGATCAGGTTGCAGTTGTCGTTTAACGGACACTCAATAAATCGGGTTTGAGTCTCTAAAAATACTATTTTATTTTATTTATAAACTTATTATTTGCATTATTTCAATCCAATTAATTTTGCCAAATATATGGTTAGCAACTGAATACTTCTTACATATAAATTTGCTGGGAATATTAAAAATATTTCCATCATGCTGTGTTTCCATCACAGGAAAAGTTCTGTTCCCCAATCGAAGTTTCCACTCCGCAAATTGTAGTTCATTAGCACTGGCACACATATTTTATGTCAAATAGAGTATGGTTATAAAGGTCAAAGTTTTGTTTGTTTGTCCCGCCTTTTGGACTAACCTGAAGACCTGTCTGAAGTCTCCACTAAAAGTATCACTTTTCCATCCTCCTGAACTTTACTTTATAATGGATGTCTCGAAGTATACACCGAACTATACACTTTATTATGTTTCGAAGTAAATGATCCATACTGCTACTGCAGAGATCGTTGAGATCTCATCAATTAGAATAACTGACTCTTCGTGTGGAAATGTAGCTTTTCCTGACATATCCTTAATGGAGGAAACTGAAGAAGGCAACACTGGAACAAGAAGACCAAATAACTAATGGAGTATAACTCCTGCATGCAGCCAAGAATTGCGCAGATTTGCATGTCCATTTTGTTGCTAATGCTAAATGACCCTGTTCCCTAACAATATTCAGAATATTTGCGAACACGTAGGACATGCTACATTCTGCTGCGGCTTCTAAGAACAGCTTCTCAATTGTCTCGCCTGCTATGGCCCACATAATTTTATTTACAACTAATTACTGTTTTTCATTTAATTTGCTATGTATATTAGCACCATGACTGGCCTCTTCATTCACATTGCATACAGGTTTAATAAGCATTGGATTATTTAGTATTGGCAGGCCGATGCTATTACTACTCCAAACCATTAATTCTTAAAATGTAATATATATCCTGCAATGCTGCATTTCCTTCAAGGGCCTGCGTATCGTCTACATTAGTGTTTTGATAATCGTTTACACTTGAAACAGTGATGTTGGTTTGTAGAAGTTCTAATGTTCATTAATGAGAACAACTCTCGAAGTTGACACGACATGTACAGTATGTGCTCTGCATTTCCTCCCAACATTTGTGCCAATCTGTGTCAATTTCAAGTAACCCACATGCAAGAGCCGCTCCTTTGTATGGCTATAAGTTGCGTATGTACTGCTGTAGATGCGTGGACATCCGAATGATGTTCCTCCTTTAATATGAAGTAGTAACATACGTATATAAAATCTGTTATGATCATTTGGTGCGACGGCGTACATTCTCCCTATCATTTTGCAACCATCTCTATTTCCTGGAATCCACTTATTGTCAGTGAATCTGTAAAGTCCTGAAATGCCACTATACAGGAATTGACAAGCACAGGGATCGCATTGAATAAAATCAAACCATGATTTCATCAGTGTTGTGCGTTTTATTGCAGGTCCATGGATTGCATTCTCATCCCCTGCCGTAATACACATTATAATATCCATCTTGAAGTACAGCTAAGCGAACAATTGTATGTGACTGATCATGCATTTATTTTGAATGAAGGCACAGAATATCTGATGAGAGCTAAAGTATGGCACATTCGCGTATGTTACAGTTACAACATATCCAGTTAATGATCGTCACTGACGCATCTTACGAATTGCATACATTTTGAGTCACATTATTTATACTATAGGCTTACCATAATTTTTTCTTCTCAAACCGGGACACCACTTGTAAAATAATTTGTCATGCAATTTTGAAAATATCAAGTCTTAATTATTACGTAACTTTAAGCTTTCTACGCCTTAATTACACAATTAGGTCAACTTGGGTACATATTTTACAGAATACTAAAAGTGCGTTCACGCGTTCACAATCACATAGAATTACAATTACAAAATAGATACATATTTTATTATATGAGGAACAAAACTACCTTACGTTCTTACTGCAAAAACCTAGTTATCAGCTGGTTGAAACCATTCATATTTGTTGTTACTGGTGTGGACCTTTTTTAGAAACGGTTTGTCATTCTTAATTTTGTCATAAAATTCACCACAGCTGAGTTCAATGTTTAATCTACAAATCATTAGACCTTTCACTGTGGATTCCGCCATTTTACCTCTTTCTTCAGACCATATATTATTCATAATTGAAAATGCCCTTTCAACAGGAGCAGAAGAGCCTGGCAGGCAGAAAATGTACTCGACAACGCGGCTGAGATTTTCCACAGAAATATTTCGATTCTTGAAATGCCGGAACAGTTGAACCCATTTATCTTGACAGTTCAAGTTATTGGTTTTCCAGTTGTCACAGTTTGAAGACCAAAATGCTTTGGCAACCACCACTTCATCAAACAGTTCAACCATTATTATGGCTGGTTTTCCAAGTGTTTCGTTGATTTTTTCACCAGCTATCTCAATTTCGGGCCATGTAATGGCATTGTTGTTTATCCACGTAAATGATTCTCCTCCACCAAAACTATTTTCCCACAGCTCAATATAGGAGAAACATCGGTCATAAAAATCTGAAAACTCTTATTATATTAATAGAATTGATACCACAATCCTCATCCTCAAGTTTCTTCAATAGTTTCTTAGTTTCTTGTTGTACAAATTTATTGTCGCGCTTTTCTTGAAGATTGTGTTTCAGATTTTCCAGTTCAATCACAATATCGGTTGCACTAGCTGCAGTTTTCTCCATAGCCAAGATTGTTTTATTAAACAAGGTAAGCTGTCCACGAACAAACCACAAATACATTTCTCCACTATCACTCTCAAAGAACTCTTTTATCATTTTCGGGCACTGTTCTTGGGATAAAAAGTAAGACTTAAGTCCTTCATACATGAGAAGTATCTCTCAATAGCTGGAAGCAGGGAAAGCAACCGGGTGGTACCATGTTGTAGAACGTTTTTGTACTCAATGTGTACAAAGTCGCAGAACTCTTTTAATTCAGTCACTCGCACAGTATAAGTGTAGAAATATTTGTATATTTTTACTACAAGAGCTTCTACTTCAATAGGTAGCACATCTACTGCAGTTTGTGGTGCTCATATAGTCCACAACTAATACCCAGAATATTTCTTGCCAATTCTTTCTTCAGTCGAACATAAACATTATTTACTTCTTTGCGTTTTACGCCTCCTAAATTTGTGTTGCAATTATCACCACAAAATCCAACGACTTTCTGTACTAAGTCATTTTTCTTTATAACTGACACTAAATAGTTTGCCAATATCTTGGAAGTTTCACCAGGAACTGACTGAAATTCTAGAAGCTTAACTTTCACTCCTTGTTCTGGCACAAAGTACCGCACAGTACAGGGGACAATCTTAATTGCTTTTCTGTTAGAAACATCGATTGTTAGTGTCACAAAATTTGATGTACTCAAATCGTCGTTGAGTTCTTTAACTGCCATTGGTGCAATCATGTTTATAGTGATAGCCTCACATTTCGTTCGGGCGAGACCAAACTTAGGTTCAAAGAACTTAGATATTAATTTTGAAGAACAATCTGCAGTTTTGAAAGTTAAATCGTGAGCAGTAGTGTGGAAAGCAAAAGTAGCTTCCTTAGCAGCTATTAAAAGATCTTTGTCGACGGGATCGGCACTTTTAAAAAATGACGAAATTGTTGAGGAACCAGCAATTGCAGTTAAACTAGCTTTATCCTTTGTACTTTTCAAATGTTCTTTTATGTCTGAACGCCCGCCGTGAGAAACTGAAAATTCAGACAAACAATGTTCACACTTTACTCTGATGATGATGATGACAAATTATTAGGCTACATCTACATGTTGCCACAAAAAGTCAAATTGGCAACACTGAGGCCAGCGGACCGTTCCATTTATTATGCGGTAATTCAATATTTTTTATATGGAATAACTTTTCAAACCGGGACAATTGACAAACTGGCCGGGACCCCGGGATCAGGTCGTCAAACCGGGACAATCCCGGTCAAACCGGTTCGTATGGTAATCCTATTTATACATGTATTTATCGGTTTTCAATATTGACGTGAGCATTGTACTGTAGAATTAGGAAGCGATTGTAGAGAACGAATCACGATTATCAAATGATATATTCCTTTTAGTTCAACAATTCCGTCATCTCGTCTCCGGTACTTTGGAAAACCATTGTTATTTTCAATAGTTTAATGTAAAAAGTTGCTCGGTTATTATGTGTACATATTCCATTAATCATGCAAGGAACATTAGGATTACGAGCTCTACAAGATACATGTATCATTCGAGATAACAATTTTATGAATCCTTGGAAAACTGACTGGGTCAGGTATTTCTCCGCACAAAATTTAGGATAAGCATGAGGTAGGCCTAGTGTATTAATCACGTTTCAGGGATTCAATAATAAATATGTGTAGGATAACAACTGCTCACAACGAGTGATTTTTTAGTAAATCATTTTTATCACTAGTTGAGTTTACAACAAACACTCCAGAAACCTATCACGACGATCGGCAGATTTTTCATTTTCAGCAAGTTAAGAAGTTATACCTGTCCATTTCGCATTGCAGGTCATGGTTAAAAACCTGTCCAGTTTTCCAGATTTGCGTACTGTACGATCGCCATCAGATCCTGGTACCCAAGAGTCATTTTACGTAGTCTGCTCCTTCATGTTCGATAATCTCGGCCGTGTAGTGTGTAAGGATTATTAGCCAGAAAGCTGCCAGGATTGTGAGTAACGAAGTTGAAACTCTTCGTTTTCATTACGAACCAATACGTATGTCATATTCTGTAATAAGTTAAGTGTCATGTTAAGTAAGAAGGTTTGTAATCTATAATATGCTGATGACATAGTACTTCCAGATGCAAGCGAAGAAGAATTTCATTTATCCGCAGAATGAAAAGGCCAACAACGATGTAGTGTTAGATAATAAAGAAATATAAGACAAAGTAACGACTGTAGACAGATCAGATAATAAACTGCTAACCTACTCCGGACATGTAAGTTACAACAAATGAGCAGAGATTCCAAAAACACATGTTAGTGTAGAAACACAAGGAAGGAAGAATACCAGGCAGTGGAAGAAGTAGCAGCAGAGAGTATAGACTCGGAACTGAAAGGGGCCTTGAGACCACTGCGATAGGTGATTGGACATTGTACATCAGACAATAATGTCGTCTAATACGTATTTTATTTGTGTGTGTGTGTGTGTGTGTGTGTGTGTGTGTGAGAGAGAGAGAGAGAGTGAGAGTGAGTGTGTCTTAGGAGGAGGGGGAGAAAGGAACGTTGAAAAACTCTTTTACGTTATGAATGCTTAAGCTTACAAATTGTTATTATTATTATTTTTATTTTTATTATGGTTTTACTATAAAATATTCATATTATTTTATATGATTTTCTGGAACACGTTTGGTTGAAACGTAAAAACAGACAGCTGATAAATAAGAGGTTGAGTTCAGACGTAGATGTGTATATATGTGTCAGCCAAAACAGTAATATGTTTTGTGAACGTACACTTCTGTGTCATTAAAACGTTAAGAATGTTATTTAACCTTGAGTAAGTCAATAACTCGTGTTGACGGAAATGAGAAATCTTGTCTCTGTGCTGGAGACCTGTGGTGTTAATGCTGAATAGACACAACACATATCACTGTACATAGCAGTGGCTGACGTATATTAACCATTTCTGAGTTCGCGATACCACAACTCAGATTAAACTGTGCACAATGTTTGTAGAAAAGACGGACGTGTGTGACGTAGACGCCAGTTTGCAAAATGCATTATCCATTCCCGCCTCAGTCCGTAGGAAAGATTCATTCCCGCCAGAAATGTAATCACGTTTCGCGTTTATCTTGTCTCAGCCAAATAAACATTACTATGCGTTTACCGTGTTCCAGTGTCCTTCATATTTCATAAACACTTGAGAAATTTTATTGTTTCTTACAGAGGCAACCTTAGAGGTGTCCGGCAGGTGTAAATGTACATAACCTCCTTGGCTCGTTCTTTAATAAAAATAAGGGAAAGAAATAGAACAAATAAGGAGAGAGAGAGAGAGAGAGAGAGAGAGAGAGAGAGAGCAAGAAAGTGAGACAGAGGTACACAGACAGAGAGGAGCTGTATACATTTTTACCATACTTCATTTAGTTTAGAAGTCACACGACATAATTTGTACAGAACATCAATTAAACGCGCGTCCAGAACATCGCAACCTATATATAATGCGACACAATATGTAACGTTTGTACAGTTCACATAAGTTTCTTTTTGATTACTACAGTATATTACTTTTTATAATATTTACTTGAGTACTTTATAATTTACAACAAATGTGTTCGATCGCGTTATAACAGTCTATTTAAGTACTAAGTAGGCCTGTAATGTGAGCGCCGATGTTGCTTGGTATAAGTCTATGTAGGCCGCATTAATTATGGCCACATGTAATTGTAATTTATTAAGTTTATTATTTTTAGTGTAGTTTTTTGTTTAACTTTATGTTGCTTTGGGATATTGTTTTGACGATGCGCTTTAGACCTACAA